>CM060732.1:0-61993 GCA_030704615.1 Takakia lepidozioides | reverse complement strand
GTAGCTTCCGCGTTACCCCGCACTACAAGGCAACCCCCTCGGTAGCGCAGTTATAGTACGCGCACGCGCCAGGTGTGCACTAGCACGTGAACTCCCAAAGAAGGCGCAAGTTTCCTTGCCCCTTGGATGGGGGTCACCCGAATTCGGCACTACGCAAACACACGATTAACCCAATTTACCTCTCCCACTTTTATAAGCTAGCATGCATTCTACACACTAGCCAACCATACCATGCATCACCATTCCAAACAAAATAGGACGCACAACATTTGGAATCCATTTCATTTATAGCACGTTTTGTACAATACAAGTTTTCGCAATCGGATTCCTAAGCTAGCTAAGCCGGGCTAAGCATGCATTTCCTCCCCTACGCTCCAAGGTTGATGTCCCCATCAACGCTTCTTCCGCTTTTGAGGTCGCCCTTCGAAAGCTGCAACCGCCTTGGATGCGTTTCCCATTTCTGAGGCACGCACCCAAGATGCCTCCACATGATGATAGCCCTTCCATTTGACGAGATACTCTGTTTCTCGGTTCCTGAACCTCCTCGACTTAAGTATTGCCTCCACCTCGTACTTAGGTTCATTTTCATGATCCAACAGCATAGGTGGCGGACGCAACACTTGATGCCGATTCGGACGCGCTTCATCTTTGAAGTAAGGCTGCAAAAGGGAGACATGGAATACTGGGTGCAC
Organism: Takakia lepidozioides; assembly: GCA_030704615.1. NCBI lineage: Eukaryota > Viridiplantae > Streptophyta > Takakiopsida > Takakiales > Takakiaceae > Takakia > Takakia lepidozioides. The sequence continues at coordinate 61,301 of CM060732.1, read as the reverse complement.
CTTGCTGTTTGCCGGCAGCTCCAATTCATACACATCCTCATTCATAACCTTCCGAATGCGAAAGGGTCCCGCATACGGAGGTACAAACTTCGGACTCACTTCCGGAGGTAGTCGGAAATTCTTGATGTTCAACCAGACCTCTGTGTCTGCCTCAAACTTCACTTCCCTCCGCTTCCGATTCGCCTACCTTTCATACCGTTTCCTAGCTTTGGCAATATTGTACTTTGCGAGCTTCAACAAACGCTCGCGTTCTTCCAGTACCGCCGCTACTGCCGGTTCCTCAACGTCCTGGGCGGCCCAACTTGTCGGCACCAGAGGTGCTTTTCCATAGACCAATACGAAAGGGGAAACTCCCGTTGCGGAGTGTTCTGTGTTATTATAACAGAACTCTGCCGCGTCTAAGTGTTCCACCCAGTCTGTTTGGTCTGCCGACACGTAATTCCGCAAGATCTGCTTCACTACGGAATTCACCCTTTCTGTTTGGCCGTCGGTCGTAGGTCGGAAGGCGGTGCTCATCTTCAGCCTCGTCCCCATCTTCTTCCAAAGTGCCCTCCAAAATTTACTCATAAACTTTGGATCGCGGTCCGAGACAATATCCTTCGGGACTCCATGATGTTTTAAGACGTGGGCGAAGTAAAGTCGCCCTGTCTCCTGCGCCGTTGTCGTCTCCTTGGTGGGGATGAAATGGCCCATTTTACTGAACCTATCCACCACCACCAAGTTTGCATCGAATCCTTTTGACAGCGGCATAGCAGTCATGAAATCCATCGAGACGCTTTCCCAAGTCCCCTCTGGAATTTATAACAGCCCCGCTTGCTTTTTGTACTCGCTCCGGTTTTGTTGGCATGTGGTGCATGTCTTGACATACTCCTCTGCCTCCTCCCTCAGTTTGGGCCAGAAATACTCTTTCTTCAAGAGTGACGCAGTGCGCTTGGCTCCGCCGTGGCCCGCAAGCGGGCTATCATGGCATTCTCTCAAGAGGCTATCTCTGATCCCTCCCTTCGGCACGTAGAGACGTTTTTGCTTATACCGGAGCAGTCCATTTTGCAAGTGGAACTGCAATTTACCCCCCATCCTCAAGTCCTGCATCGCGGACTTTGCCAGCTCATCCTTCCGGCAAGCCTTCCGGATCTTCTTTTGGAGCGCCGTCTCGCCCTTGTACACCAACAAGAGCTGCTGCTTTCTACTTAAAGCATCGGCCACCACGTTGTCTTGTCCCGGTTTGTACTGGATATCCACGTCGAACACCGCCAAAGTATCTTGCCACCTAAGTTGTTTTGGGGACAACTTGGGCTGCGTGGCAAAATACTTCACCGTGACATTGTCCGTGAACACCTTCACTGGGTTGGAACCAACATAGTGGCGCCAAAGCTCGAGGCAATGCACCACCGCCTTCCTCTCTTTTTCGTGCGACGGCCACCGTCGCTCCACTTCATTCAGTTTCTTACTTTCGTAAGCCACTAGACGTCCATCTTGCATAAGTACACCCCCAATCGCGAAGTCCGACGCATCTGTATGAATCTCAAATGGACGATCGAACTCCGGGATTTTCAAGACTGGAGCTTCCGCCATCCGTTGCTTCAATTCAGCAAAAACTTGGCCACAAAATGTATTCCATTCTTTGGATTTACACAGAAGGTCCGACAACGGCCCCGCGATCTTGGCGAAATTTCTCACATACTTCCGGTAATAGGAGGCGAGTCCTAGGAAGGATCGCACTCCCGGGACCGAAGTCGGAGGCTCCCAGTCCAAGATCGCCCTCACCTTTCTGTCATCCATTTTGATCCCATTCTGTGTAATCACATGCCCCAGGAACTCCACTTTTGTGACCCCGAATTCGCACTTTGAAGCTTTGGCATACAGCTTCCCTTCTCGCAATTTTTGGAACACCCTTTTCAGGTGCTCCAGGTGCTCCTCCTTTGTTTTTGAGTACACCAAGATGTCGTCGATGTACACGATCACAAAGTCATCCAACCACTCCTGAAAAAGGCTGTTCATCAGCGTGCTAAATGTTGCTGGTGCATTGGTGAGCCCAAAAGGCATCACCAAGAACTCATATGAACCATACCTTGTCCTGCACGCGGTCTTCTCCTCATCTCCTTCCGCCACCCGAATTTGGTGATAGCCGGAGCGCAAGTCGATCCGGCTGAAATACTTCGCTCCTGCCAACCGATCGAAGAGGTCGTCGATCCTTGGCAAAGGGTACCGGTTTTTGATAGTCACCTTATTCAGAGCCCTGTAATCGACACACATCCACAGCGTCCCATCCTTCTTGTCTGCAAATAGCACCGGGGCTCCGTAAGGTGACTTACTCGGCCGGATGTACCCCTTTGACATTAGATCCTTGAGCTGAGTCTTCAGCTCGACCAACTCTCTGTGGCTCAACCGGTAGGGCGCCTTGGCAGGCGGTTTTGATCCCGGTATCACCTCAATCTTGTGGTCAACTCCTCTTCGCGGTGGCAAGCCGCTTGGTAAATCCTCCGGCATCACATCCTGGTATTTCTCCAAAATCCCCTTGATCCAATCTGGGCTTGGCTCCCCATCGCCTTCTCCTTTCACTTCTCTAATGTAAAGCAAAAATTGGGGCTCATGTGCCTCCTCCACGGCCCACTCCTTTGCTGACAGAAGGTTTATTCGCCCTCCCACGGATTTGGGCGTTTCCGACACTTGTAAAACCTTGCCACCATTCTCACATGGCAGCGTGACTACTCTCTTGCGGCCATCTATGACCGCTCCGGATTTGCTCAAAAAGGTCATCCCCAAAATGAGATCCACTCCATCGATCTCGCAGATGGTGAAGTTCTCACGTCCCTCCCAACTCCCTAGTTGAAGAGGAACATCAAACGCCAACCTTGTCGCCAACTGTGGTTCTCCTTTGGCAGAACACACCTCAATAGAGGCCCCCACGTCACTTGTCAGGAGTCCCAACTTTCGCGCCGCCGCCGGTGTCATGAAGGAGTGCGACGCTCCTGTATCCACCAACAACGACACGTTAGTTCCGGATATTATCCCATCCACGAACAATAACTGACTCCCTTTACGCAGGGCGCCAGTTTCCTGAAACAACTCACAAGAATAGTTGCCTACGGGTCCTGGCAACCACCGCTTCCACCAAGCGACTGATGGTATCTTCCGACAGCTCCGTGGTTGCCCGAGTCATGTTCAATTGTCGAGGTTTTGTGCACTTCTTGGCCATGTGCCCGGGCTCCCCGCAATTGAAACACACTCCATCAAAGGTCGCCTTCTGTCCGCCATAAGCCGCTCCACCCGCTTTTCCTTTTGAAGCACCGGGTGCCGCCTTGACGTGTGAAGGCCCTCCCTTCGATTTCCACGTGCCATTATCGCCGTGTGGCCTATCCCACTTCTTTTCCGGTCGGGAGGAGTCACCTTCCCGCCGGGTCTTCTTGTGGTTCAGCTCCGTACGGCCTTGTCTCTCACCCCTAGGGACATCCGAGAAACATTCAGCCCTCTCAATTGCCTCGTTCAAAGTCTTGGGTGGCTTCTCCTCCAACTTCCGCCTGGCCCATGGGGCCAGTCCCGCCACAAAGTTGAAGACCATTTCTGGTTCTGCCATGTCCGCGACTTTGAGCAACAGCACATTGAAAGCCTGGACATACCCCCGAATGTCATCTGTTTGCTTCAAATTCCTCATCTTGTCCCGGGCAAGCCAGGACGCGTTGAGGGGCACAAACTGTCTCTTCGTCAATTCCTTGAACCCACTCCAGTCCAAGGTTTCCGGGCTTGGACCTCGGTCGTGAAGGCGTTTCTGCCACCATTGTTGAGCATAGCCCCTCAAATAGGTGGGAGCCACTTCCACCCGATCCTCGTCACTCAACTTGGCCGCCCGGAAGTACTGCTCTAGCTCCAGGAGCCAGGTGTTGAGTGCCTTCCGATTTCGGACGCCCTCGAAGGTGCCGGGTTCCTTAGGCTTCACCTTAAACTTTGCCTTAGTGGAAGTGGCATTAGCCGCCTTCAACACGTCTTTCAACGTCCCGCCAAACTGCGCCAACAACCCTTCCCAAAAGGCTGCCGGCATGGGAGGCATCTGTTGGTCGGTCGGAGCTCTCACGGATTCCTCGGGCTCCAACTCCTCGGATTCCTCCCGCTCTTGGGTGGCCTCGCTTTCAGAAACCTGCGTCGCTTCCTCAAACGGCCGCTTCGGTGACACGTCGCCCCCATCGGGCTCACCAGGATCATCATCTTTTGGGCCGTTCCGCTTTCGCTTTGGCTTGCCCGACCCCATGATGAGGCCAATCCCAAGGACGATCACGTACTGAACTCTAAGCTCTGATACCAAGTGTCGCGCACCTCACTTCGATAAGCTCCCCTTGAAGTCATAGTTACTCGCTTTGATGCGCGCGCCTGACTCCCAACCTGGCCGCCCGGGCCAACTTGGAGCTTCGGCTGCTCACCGGGACATAACGGTCCCCCTTCGCTTCCCACTAAACCCTCCACCTATTTGGGACTAGGAGAATTCCCTTTGGTAGATGGCAGTCCGGAACAGCTCCCCACTCTTTGGTTGCTTTCCGGCTCGCTCGCTTACTCACTAGTTTTTGGTCACCAACAGGCTTGCACCATTCTCGGGGTCACTACTCCCCTTATATATACTTCTGTAGCTGTCCGCGGGGGTTTCACAACCAGCCATGCCATTTTATGGCGAACCACCACGAAAACCCTCGACTCCCGGTGATGAGTCGCGGTGAGTCTTGGCCCACTCACCACGGCCCCTATGGACCGTGATGAGTCCCAAGACTCCCCACGACTCCCACCACGAGGTCTCCGCCCCCATGGTGAGTCCTATGCCACCCCCACTAAGTCCCGCTAAGCTACCACTACCCCTTGTGGAGCCACCCCCACCGCAACCCGGTGTGCGGGGCTCCACCTAGTGAGCGCCTCCGCTACCCTGAGTGCCTTGGGCACTCAAGGGTGCTTCAGCCCCCCCATACCTATCGCTGCCGCTGCCCCCACCACAGGGGCAGCCCCTCGTGTGTCCCGACCCCCTGCCCTCAAGGCAAAGGGCCGCGACACTACGTGCTTCCTTTCACGTACTATAATTGTGTAGCCTCGGGACGAAGTCGTAGTGCGGCTTCGGAGTATTCCCGTACCTCAGGCTAGCATTCCAAGGCGGACCCACATTCTGGTACGTTACCACATTGAGCAACAAAAGATGCAAACACGCTTTCAAAGTTACTCCAGTGGAGATCATTGGGTATTACCTTCGGTGCCACCTCATATGTACCTATATGACCCAAAAGTTATGATGCAGAAGGATTCTCAAATTCGTTCATGGTTTCAAGCAGCCTGCAACCATTTGTCAACACAGAAATTCGGACTTGATGACATTCTCTATAAGGGACATGTGGCATGGAAGTACTTGCACGCTGCACCAGTAATTGGTACCCCACTCATCTGGACAGACAAGGAGCTCAGTGCCTACACCAATTTTGCTGTTCAGCGGTTACACCAAGTTGTAAAATACAAACTTCCAGACATGGTAGGACAGCATTGTATGCCCCAGATGATTCCACAAAAAGTTCGAAAATTAAAACACCTGAGAGGCGATGAGGATTCTGATACAACTGTTTCTTCACAGAATTCTTTTGACATGGAGAAGACTATGCAATTCAGATGGAAGAAAAGAAACAAAGGGGATCTCCTATGCCGGAAAGATTACCTCGATATCAGCCTCCAGAAGGCCTCACTTATCCAGGTAGTGATCAACCATCTCCATCAACCAGAGACAGACCTCGGGCTCGTACACACAGCCCACCACGAAACTATCAACGTCAACAAGGTGCTCACTCACAAAGGTTTGCTACTCGAAAACAGTAAACCGTGAGGACACGGCTTTTTGAGGGGGGAAGGGGTAATGTTAGAGGACTGTAGGGGACTTAGACACTTATATGGGATCTGTAGGGTACCCTTAATTTTGCACAGACTGAGACCAACAGGAGCCTTAGGGGTGACAGCAGCGCACTGTAGAGGGGGGTTACACAGTCGTCACAGCCGACACAGCCCGTCACAGTCGTCACAGCCCACACAGCCAACACAGCCCGTCACAGTCGTCACAGCAGACACAGCCAACACAGCCCGTCACAGTCGTCACAACAGACACAGCCCACACAGCCCGTCACAGTCGTCACAGCAGACACAGCCCACACAGCCAGTCACAGCCCGACACAGCCAAACACAGCCAGTCACCGCTTGACACAGCTGTCACGATAATAGGGAACGAAGAGTAGGACAGGGAATGACTGTGGGGAACAACACCTGTGAAGGGAACATGTTAGTTCACAGACGACGGTTAGAGAGGGAAACGGTTAGAACCGCGGATAGGAGGATAAAGGGAGAAACGGGGAATGAAGGAGGGGATCATTATTCGGGGAGGACTTCTGAGTCAGGCTGGAGCGGAGATCGGAGGCAAGAGATGGAGAGCACGGTGAAGGAGAAAAGAGGATTAGTAGATGTTTGTTATATGCAAAGCTGTAGTGATATGGGAGAGCAGATTAGAGACATAATGGCTTCGGCCTGATACCTGATAAATCATAATCTGATACTTATAAGATACAATCACACTGTGTAGAGAGATCTGAGAGAAGCTGTGGATTGAATGGATGAGTGAAGGAAACCGATAGATTGATGAAGCAAACTGATACTTAATTATCAATGGTAAGGTAGCTAAGATGAATGCGGAAAGGGAAACAAATAGGAAACACCCCCATGATACACTAGCTGTAGGTCATGACTGATTGTTCTGCGCGGGCTGAGTACTTAGAGATTTCCAACTCTTCTATCTTGGAGTTTCCGCCTCGGATAGCGAAGGGATGGGTGAGTAAAAGCCGCGCGACAACCCCTACCAACAGGGAGTCGATGTCCTCATCGACTTGTCCATTTTGTAGAAACGAACATCCAAGTTGTGGCGTCCCACATCAAGGAGTTTGTTTCCGTACCATGGCGTCCCATGGCAAAGAACCAAACCCCACACTTGACTCTACTCTCCACTAGCTAGTTCGGCCGACTTCCTCCAAGTCCCGGCCAAGGGTGGAGCCTCTCAAGCTCCTCCCAGTGCACTCTTCTTGGCCTACTTCAAGGCCAAGGAACGATCCTCCCCGAGGATCGAATCGCCTTACTGCAACAACATTGCTTGCGACCGCTCATGATGCCGCTTTTGGCATCACCTTGAGCAAGGGTTCCCTGGAACCCTCTTTGACTAGGAAGATAACCTTGAACCAACCGTGCGCCCCAATCACTACAATTGGGTCCGCCTTGGAATGCTGGCCTGAGGTACGGTAGTGATTGGGGCGCATGGTTAGTTCAAGGTTATCTTCCTAGTCAAAAAGGGTTCAAGGTGAACCCTTGCTCAAGGTGATGCCAAAAGCGACATCATGAGCGGTCGCAAGCAATGTTGTTGCAGTAAGGCAATTTGATCATTGGGGAGGATCGTTCTTTGGCCTTGAAGTAGGCCAAGAAGCGTGCACTGGGTGGGGCTTGAGAGGCTCCACCCTTGGCCGGGACTTGGAGGAAGTTGGCCTAACTAGCTAGTGGAGAGTAGAGTCAAGTGTGGGGTTTGGTTCTTTGCCATGGGACGCCATGGTACAGAAACAAACTCCTTGATGTGGGACGCCACAACTTGGATGTTCATTTCTACAAAATGGACAAGTCGATGAGGACTTCGACTCCCTGTTGGTAGGGGTGTGTGTCGCGGCCCTTTGCCTTGAGGGCAGGGGGTCGGGATGCAAGAGGGGCTGCCCCTGTGGTGGGGGCAGTGGCAGCGATAGGTACGGGGGCTGACCCTTGAATGCCCAAGGCACTCAAGGAGGCGGAGGCGCTCACTAGGTGGAGCCCCGCACACCGGGTCCACGTCGAACACCGCCAAAGCGTCTTGCCACCTAAGTGTTTTTGGGGACAACTTAGGCTACGTGGCAAAATACGTCACCGTGACATTGTCTGTGAACACCTTCACCAGGTTGGAACCAACATAGTGGCGCCAAAGCTCAAGGCAATGTGCCACCGCCTTCATTTCTTTCTCATGCGAGGCCACCGTCGCTCCACTTCATTCAGTTTCTTACTTTCGTAAACCACTGGACGTCCATCCTGCATGAGCACACCCCCAATTGTGAAATCCGACGCATCTGTATGAATCTCAAATGGACGGTCGAACTCCGGGATTTTCAAGACTGGAGCTTCCACCATCCGCTGCTTCAACTCGGCAAAAGCTTTGCCACAAAAGGTGTTCCATACCCACACCTTGGACTTACACAGAAGGTCGGGTCTGTATTTTCTATGAGCAATGAGCACATTTAAGCATGAGCAGAGCATATATTGGGGAATATTCCCCAATTCCAGTCCCGCTGTGGATGCATTTCTGCATTTTTGACAGTTAAAATATCCAAGATATCCCCGGATCAGAGGATATTGGAGGTAGGTTTGGATGCTGAGGTAGGTTCGGGGGTTGTCCTGCATCTGTAAGTCGGTGTCGACTTCCACAATACTGTGGTCTTCCAAAGAGGTGAGGGGGCTACCACGGAAATAGGTCTTCCTTCTATAACCGCGGTGAAATTTGACCATTTCATGATGACGGACTGTCCATTTCCCATAAGTCGGCACAGACTTGTGGGGCCCATTTGATGCTTGTAATCTTTAAATGATAGTTTAATATGTATGTATTTAATGTTATGAGTTTTTTTAATTTTTCACAAGTTCCAGTTGAGAAGTCGGCACAGACTTGTCCGATTCCGCACTGGTATGTACTAAAAGACTGCACAGACTTGCCATTTCCTATCCCACTATGGAATGCGCTCGGCATGACTACTGGGCTTCAAACACACCACCTCGGTCAACTTCACAACATAGGAAAATACACAAAAATGTTATGGTTTTGCAATTTTTGAACAAGGATAAAAGACAAACTGGAAGAACACTCGCAAAAACTCAGAGACCGCTCATCGGTATGTCGGCACAGACTTGCAGAATAGTAGAAGACCCTTCCCGGCCAGTGGCAATAGACGTATGGAATGGAATTTGCTGGCTTAGAAAACAAGAACTGTGGAACGGAAAGCGGTGGATGCAGAATATAAGGCAGTATCATAGGCAAATGCTCCTCATCTTTGCTCGCAGAAGGACGCTTCTGATGATGTTATTCCACCCACACGCAGGGATCATGGCGAAGCATTGCACTGGCCTTGTTCATACTCAAAGTAGGATAATTAATTAAGGGGCTGTCAGCACAACAGCGGAGACGCCGAAGAAAAATCCAGTAAATGTGCTTGCAATGGGTGTACCATTCCTTCAGATTGTGCATCTTCACAAAGTCGGGACATGTGCAGTCCGGGTAAATGCCAATTGAGACATTATAAACCTGCCCGTTGGTCGCTGAGCCGGAAGTACTGATGGTGTAAACTCTTCCCATCCCCGGTCGAGGAACATCACGGAAGCTCTGAACGATACCTCGTAGCGACATCGCCAATCCGATCGTCGTCCTATTAAGAGCTGTCTGTTTTTTGCGGTTATATTGCTTGCCCCATTTGCATTTGGGTAATAGTCCTGATTCCGATGAGCTGCGGGTTGGTGGGCACGAACGTCCTCCACCATTTGAAATCGTGGGATATCATCCCTGGGGACCAGGCAAAACCCGGCTGCATCCAATGAGTTAATTTCCTCCTGAGTCAAATCTGTTCCTGCCATCACAGGCCATACCTGTGTGGCTCAGGTCTGTCCTTCGCATCTTGGTGGACTCCCCCACGAACACACTGTTGAATGTCTTGAGGACAAAACCAGAACTCATGCAATTTCGGTTTTGCAAAAACTGGGTTGTGGCACATTCCAATGTACTTTGGAGCTGGGATGCCAGACGATCTCGAAGGACGGATTTACTGCTTACAGGGCTGCCCGCTGTCAACCCGAATACCCCAACATTGGGCGCGTGACAAGTCCCTTGTTCTTGCAATATGCCAATTAGCAGTGGACACTGAAGTCTCCAACACTGGTTTTCCGTACTGCTGTGGAACACCGTTGTAGTCGGGAGGTGCCATGTCGTCCTCCTCATCCACATCCTCCACATGCACTCGGGAGCCACCTGCGCCTGAAGCCCGCCTCGGTCCAGTCCGCAGTTTCATATCAGACCGCCGTGAATGCTGATCCTCCTCCTCATCCAGATTGTGGACGAAAATCTTCCTCTTTGTTGTGCGTGTGAGAAGGTCACCTTCCAAGCCATCCGCACGGTTATGCAGTGGTGTTCCAACCACAAATGTCTTTAGAGCCTCCGCCATTTTCTTTGGGTCACTTGACCTCGATGCCGCGCGCACCAGCAAATCCTCTCGGCTGGGTCCAACTCCTTTTCTGCCCCTATTAAGGAACAAACGGTACCCGGATGTCTGCAGGCACGCACGCACAATATCATGTCGTGTTGCCATGTACATGTCCGATTTCACGGAGCCACTCCCTACTTGCCAGCTTGCGTGAATCGATTCTGACATATTCACATTCGGCATGTCCACGTCCTCCTCCAAACTGAGTCCCTGAATAGAGCAAAAAAACTTGTAAGATGGGAAGTCGGCACAGACTTGCGTGGCGCCGGAAAACCAAAATGTACATACATGCCTCTTTGGACTACTCACTTATAGGACACAGGAAGTCGGCACAGGATTACAGACGCGACTAGGCAGACAAACGGAATAAACATACTGGAAAGACGACACCGACATCCCTGTCAGTACTCCGAGCGACATGGAGCTAGACATGGGAAGTCGGCACAGACTTATAGAGGGTTGGGGACACCGAATCAGAAAACCACAGTGGTAAGTCGGCACAGACTTCCCTGTTTGCACATGGGAAGTTTGCACACACGCAAACGTGCCTGGGCACAGTGGCACTCCACTGACAAGTCGGCGCAGACTTCCATGTGACAGAGAAGGACGGGAAGGCTGCACAGAGTTGCACTGGGTTCGGGGAACAGTATAGTAATAGCACAATGGTGAGTTGGCACAAACTTCCCTATCTGCACTCCCCGAGCATTGCCATGGGAAGTCGGTGTAGACTTAAAGAGGTGGCTGGACACACTGTCAAAATAGCCAATGCGAAGTCGGTGCAGACTTCCCTATCACGCACAAGGCATGCATGATGCCGGAGGTGGGAAGTCGGCACAGACTCCCCGAGCACCGATTCTGGCGGTGACAGTCCACCCATCATCTACTCACGTTAGCAACCGCAAAAGCAATGGATATAGTAGTGGTGACTTTGGCACCTGCATTCTTACCTCCCTCACGAATGACCCGAGCTGGGCATACCGGTATGTCCACCACAAAAGCCAGCTATCTAGGGTGGGAATATCTTCTTCGGTTGCCGCTCCCGATGATATCCACCATTATCTGATTGACATGAATGCTATCTCAGTTTCTGTTGCTGTGGCGGCCGACCTCCACTGTCCACACAATTTATTGTGTGCCGATTGAAAGTTTGGCCGAATGAGGTCCTTGGTATGCCTCGGAAGACTCTATCCCCAATGAAATCTGCAAGTTCTCTCCCTACCTGGCATAGGGTTCCCGCCACCATAAACATTTCGAACCGCCGCCCAGTTCGCATTCGCATTGTCCGCCATGAATTCTCTAAAATGCAGTGGTCTCTTTCTTGCTCGGACCATCTACTCATTGATGCTCTCCCACATAATCATTTGAGATGGTGTGTCTTCCAACTTCATCTTGCAAATGGCGATGGTCATGAGCTTCCTGTAGTTGGGCTCGTACACATGGCAGGCCATCGTGCTCCATCCATTTATTCGTTTAACATTGTCGAACATCACCTAGCTATTTTCCAATGGCCCGCCAACATTCATCATATCCACGAGATGCACCCAGGATGCCGGCCCATCAGTTGACATTTTGAAGACAAAGCACCGTTGATGCTCGTTCCCTTGCCCGGGAAATCTGCTAGAATGGATATACTCATACCCACACATAGACTTCATTTGCAGCAAGCTGGTCATTTTGTCACCCCGACCTGTCTGTGATTTCATTCTATTGATGGTACTCTTGTTTGCCGGGCTACCAAATGCTTCAACTGCATCCAGTAAAGCCTTGAACTCCTCGCTGTCAAGTTTGCATCTTTCGCCCCCATCGGCCGACATAATATGCTGCATGACAATGGTCTGCACCGCATTGAGCTCCACAGCTTTTGGTCGTGCCGATGGAGACCTGGTGAGCTCCTCTCTCAATACCTCCTTTGCACGTGCAGCAGCTTCTCTGGATGCGCCTGTGGCACTCCTATGGGTGTGGCATCCCACATGGACTGCACAACGTGTCATAGCAGGAGGTCCGCAGACGTAAAACATCTTTGCCGTACAAGCCTCCATACAGGTAGGAGCTTGGTTGCAAATGGAGCAGACAAACGTCCTCTCCGGTACTATAATTTGGTATCCAACGTCCCCAGCCACAAAGTGTCATTGTGATACCTCTCCCTCACAAAAAAACGGGCAAGTCGACCGTACGCATTTCAAACTCCCAACACAGTTCACATATCTGCAACACACGGCGTCACGAAGAAATTCAGTGAAGCGGGATGACAAACTCATCTTGGTGCTGTTTGGGAAATCGGCACAGACTTCTCCAAGGACTTACAGGACTCTTGATATTGTAGAAAAATCTCATAGTGCCGCAAGATACCAATGTACACACGAGAAAATCGGTGCCGACTTCTCCAAGAAGGTCGCACATTCTGAAATTGCAGAGCATTCTCATAATACCTGAATTCATTCGAAGATACACAGGAGAAATCGGCACAGACTTCAGGAATGATGAGACAGAGCAACAAACCTGACTGCCGTGTCTTTCCTGACTAACCACGGCAATTTCAGATTTGTAGTTTTTGTTATAGTCCATGGGTTTCCGTCATATTTCCGGTCCATGCCTTCCAGCTGGCCCGCTGCACTGGTGTTTTCTGTCGGCGGCCACTCGTACACAATGTCCCCATCTACTCTTCTGGGTAAATGGTTCACCTTCACTATTGAACACTGTGAAAGTCGATCCTAGAAAGCTCGCAGCGGGATGTGGCGCTGGTGCGTAGGAGCTGCAAGATGTCCACCATTGAATTTGTAACCGCATCTGTGGGTGTGGGAGTAAACACATCGGCATCCACCTCATGTGCATCGTCGTCCTCCGTGGTGTTTGCGCGCGTGCGCGGAGGTGCGGAGTGTGCTCGTCTGCTGCCAACCACCATGCAGTCCTCATCCTCCTCACTCAATATCTGAATACTCTCCGTCTTCGCAGGACGTGGGCGAAATATGGATGGGCAGCCGGTGGAGTAAGGGATGCCGACACACTCGATGATGATGCTTGCTGGCCATATACAATGTATTGTCGACCTGTTTCGTGTGGAATGACATAGGCCCGCGCAAAATCATTTTGTTTAGGACTGACAATCCGAGTTTCCACAACGCCATCCTCTCCCACCTCCTCGACTTCGAAAACAGCCGTCCTAGGCTGCAATGCAAACCGAGATGTGAGAACCTTGTCTGCGAATATCACCGAACCATCCTTTGCTTCCACTCTTATAGACGCATTTGCAGATGGACAGGTTAGGCGAACGCGCTCAGCCATGTTGACAGTGACATAGTAGAAGGTGTGCTCTGAACAGAATGCAAGTACAAACAAAATGATGTCAGTGTTTGTATGTACATTGAGAAATTTGAAATGGAGCGGTCCTTGTCCACCACTTTCCAGGTGGCGCAGCTTTGGCCTTTAGCAAACGACATTCTTCTGGCATTTTCCAACGGCAACTTACCTGTCGGAATCCGCGTAAATCCCTAACATTCCGACTGTTTGCCGGAAGTCTGCAACGACTTCACGGCAGTGCAACGTATCCTGCAGATGGACCCACGAAGTCCGTCGTAGCCGTTCGAAATGGAACCGGCAAGTCGGTGCAGAATTGCCTTTGAGCACAAGGCTGCAAACCGCAAAAGAACCCGCAAAAAATGCGCAGCCCACTTCATGATGTCTTCTTCGGAAATGAACCTGCCGAAAGTCTGTGCCAACTTCCGGAAATGGTCTACCAGAATGTAGTTTTCGTGTAACGTGGACGCACGAAAACGACAAGTCTGTGACGACTTTCGGCATTTTCTGACGAGAAACTGTCAAAATATGCCTAAATGGCCTGTCGGGACTCAGTTTTTAGGGGCAGGCATCAATATAACGTCCAAGTCGGTGCCGACTTGCCGGAAATGCACTCCCGGCGGCCACGAAAGTCCAACTTTTGGCGGACTAACAGCAATGTCACCGGAAAGTCTGTGCCGACTTCCCGGAAAACCAACGGGCAGTCCTTGCATGCAATGTCAGGCGTCCAGTCTACCCTTAGATTTGGGAATAGACCAGCCGGGAAGTCGTCACAGACTTCCCGGCAATTACCCGTTTTCAACATAATCCGGGAAGTCTGGGCAGACTTCCCGGAAACATCATTGTCAGGCAGACATCACAATTCCACATTCAGGCGCTACGTGTCACATTTTGCGGCACTGCACGTGTCGTGTGGTCACGCGTTGGGGATTGAAGTGCCGGGAAGTCTGTGCAGACTTGCCGGAAATTGTGCGTTTTCAGGTGATGACTACGACCTTTCAGGCAGCGCACGTGTCGATTAGGCACCCGTTGGGGCCTGCGATGTTAGTGGCGCATCTTCGAAAAATCTTCCAGTAGCGTCGCCGCGAAGCGACTTCCACCAAGCCGCCATTTTCTCGTCTTCCGCCAAACCGCCTCTTCGCTCCCGCACCTGCTCCTTCGCTTCATCGCTCAGTCTGCCCACGCCTTCTGCCCCTCCGTGGATTGCAGCAGTACGTCGCAACGCTTTTGGAGAGGCGCTCCCGGTTTTTTCAGCAACCATGGAGGCTATTGGTGAGGACGACCCCAACTTTCAGCTTGAGAGACCCTCGCAGAGACCCTCGCAGATGGTGCTGAGGACCCGCACCATTGTTTCCAGTTCGCAGAGCAGCGAGCAGGCGCGCGAGCGAGGGAAGGCGCGGGGGAACACCACAAAAGGGAAATCTGGATCTGCAGACGCCTCCGCCCCATCCTCCTCTCGGCAGCAGAAATCAGATTGCTCGCCCATGTCGGTATCAAACCGCTCGTCGCCGGGAGCAGGGACCTCGCACAGGGGTCAGCATGCCAGGGGTCCAGCAGCGCCTGGCATACATGTGGTGCTCACTGCAGAGAGACGGCAGAGAGCTCTAAAGACATTGAGAGACAGCGCCCTGAACCACACCTACAGCTCCATTTCCCATCTTCTCTGAAAAGGCCACCCTCCACGTGTTCCCCTGTGCAGGATGAGGACGCTACCCGCTGTTCGACGAGCTGAAAGGCCCGGGGTAGGGAAGCTGAAGCTTTTTTTTGAGGGAGATGGGTACAACGACGCCCTTGCGTCCTTTCTGCTTGCAACAAACAACACCGTAGGAGTGGCTTCCTCCATCACGGCCGAGGATAGAGCGAGTTGGGACATGCATTGGTAGGAGGAGGACCGCTGCTTTGAGGAGGCCATCAAGGGCACCACCTGGGAGTTCTTGAGCAACCAATGGTTGTATATCTATGACGGCAACCACCGCTACTTGGCGTGGATGGATGAGATAACAGAGCAGCATGCTGACGACCCCAAATGGCACTATGCAGTCAATGCAAAGATTCTGGATGTGAAGCAAGAGGACATCGCTTTGGTCAGAAGGGCCATGAATCACATGAACGTGTAAGATTGCTCACATTTCTTCATAGTCTGCTCATTTGAGCATTGTTTCTATCGTCAGTCCTGTAGTGTTCTGCTCACATTTGCAAATATTTCTCGGCGATTACTCCGACTGCAGGATGCGGGGAGTCGGTGTCGATTTCCCATGCAAAGTGACAGTGCTGAGGAGTCTGTGCCGACTTCTGCAGTTGCTTTATGTAACATGTTGTGTTTCATGCAATGCTATTTCATTCTGTTTGATGGTGAGCTTCTCTGCTTGGGTAGTCCGTGCTGACTACCCAATATGTGGTCTAGCATGAGAGTGAGTAGTCAGTGCCGACTACTCAGTCAGAGCTATGCAATGGCAGTGAGTAGTCTAGACCGACTTCCCAGGTCTTGCTATGGCTCTGCATGTAATGGTGTTTTCTCACTTTCATGGACTGCCATAGTATGGGAAGTTTGCAACGACTACCCATTCCTCAACCTTGTTCTCCCTCTCTAGCTTACTCCAATGTTGTTATGCAGGGTGACAGAAGAGGGCAATGTCAAGTCCGACCTGGCACACAAGCTTTACTATTTCCAGCTATGCGCAACAACTCCAATTGAGCAGTACAAGAATTCACTATCTGATGAGGTGTACCTCAAGTGCCTCCACAAACGAGACACGGATGACATTGACACGGGAGGGCCTTGTCGAGTTCATGGCACAGGAGTCATTCCGGGAGATAACGGATGATACACTGGCGGAGAGATTGTGGAATCAGCTTTTGATGCAAATCTGGCAGTGTGTAAGACTAAATGGCACTCAAAGATTGCCAAGTACAGTTCTATCTGTGATTCAGCCCTTGGTGACGGGTTCCTTTTTGAGATAACAACATACTACAACAAGTTGCATGCCCTGGATAGAGCGGAGATGACTCTTGAGAAACTTCAGATGGTTGCCACCAGCCTTGTTTCTGCGGAGGCGAAGATTGGGTGGTTGAAACTATGGAATTTGCCGCCGGCCAATAGGAGAATCTTCCCGGTGTCACCAACGGACAAGGAATTCAGTGATTGGGTGGACAAGGCCACTTGGTGGTGGCAGGTACTCTGTTCATCTCCACGTGTATATGCAGTTCGGGAAGTCGGCACAGACTTGCAGTGGCTTTGCATGTAAATGTCAGTAATCTGATTGTCTGGTGGATATTTTAGGGCCATGTTGACAGTCCTTGTTTGTTGCAGCAAATGCAAGTGGCGGAGAGGGAACTGGCCTCTCTAGTCAAGGCAAAGATTTTGGCGGTGCGTCAGATGGAGGACATGAAGGGATTGCTCAGGTGGATTGAGCATTTTATGGTGGAGTACTGGAACGAGCTTTTCCACTGCGAGATGGTGGAGGGCCCACGCAAGAGCTGGGGTGTCCTAGAGCAGCCAGGGGGGATGCAGCCTGCACGTCAACTTGTGTACAGGTATGACAATGCAAACCCTGTGTTGTATTTCAAGACGTGGTAGTTGGGAAGTCTGCACAGATTTCCCGACAACATGCTGACAATGGCAATAGTCTGTGCCGATTTTTGAATCTGAAATGCCTCATTTTTTCAGGTATATCAACTTCTACCTTCTACCCAACAAACACATTCAGGCTATTCCGGCGATGGTTTCTTAGTGGGCAGGTACACGGTCTGAGTGCACCATGGACAATCGCAAGCAGATTACAGAGTACGTGCGGTCCTCCCATTTGCAGTGTTATTGGTGGTTGGACTGCCCACCGAACTTCATCCCTGTGGAGGAGGTAGAAGCATATAAGACGTTTGCTTCAGGTGAAGAAATACCACCTCCACCCGGACAACCTGCCAGTGAGACCGTTGCGGCAGAAGCCCACAATGCCGCTGTCGCTCATCTTGAGCACACCACGGAGGCCCTTGCGGCGAGCATCAAAAAAGGGCCGCACCAGGAAGCAGAAGCCGAAAAAGGCTCAGAGAGTTGGCAACAGTCAACTCCTGCCAAACAAGGCAAAGCCCAGACGGAAAAAAGCTAGGAAGGGGCGGATGAGACAGAGGACGTGGAGGTGGTGGAAGGCGAACAGGTTCAACAGCATGGCAGAACGGGGATCACCGAGCATCTGGGTGGAATGGACCTAGCAAATGCACGCCGTGGCCCCAACCGAAGTTTAATTTTTCCGAGGGCTGCTACCAGAGTACCTAAGTCAACGACATTGCCCATAGCCATAAAACAATCCTTGTTTGAGGCGCGTCCACTGCAGAAGTCTGTGCCGACTTGTGAGGTGAAATGCATCCACTGTGACAGCTTCGCACTTGTTGAGCAGCGGCTGGCAACCGAATCCACCACGAAGAGGTGGCCACCGGAGAGGGCAATGGTAGATGCCTTCATTGAGCGCCACAAGAAGAGGAGGGAGCCTATGCGTGGGGGGGTATCCGAACCCTCCATGAAGGAAGGCGCTGACCTCGTCATTGTGGATATCCCAAATGGGCAGATGGTGCATAATTGTGGAGCAGAGGGTGTTGTGCCATATTGGAATGTTCGGAAGCTTTCTCACATCAGCTTTGCCATATCGTTGGCAAATGCAATCACGGATGATGTGGGGCGACTCCTCATTTTTTGCAAGGGTGACGGCAAGACGGTGATGGACCTTCGATGGATAGCGAGCAATGCGCCATTTCATTTTGAGAAGAGGAAGTGGACCTGCATGAATGCCCTCCCGCGCTTGACAGGCGACGAGCAGCAGCCACAGGTAGCCCAAACCACCACCTCTTTGCCTCGTTCATCATGTTCCATTCTCTGTCAATGTGGGAAGTCTGCACAGACTTCCCAAATTCCCAGCCCTGTTCCCATTGAAGACATAAGTGCCTCCTACATGTTCCCACGTCCACTAGTGGTTTTTTCATTTAACAGTGAGTTCTGCTGAGCAGTTTGAACAACGCCTGTCGCGGCCCTTTGCCTTGAGGGCAGGGGGTCGGGACGCAGAGGGGCTGCCCCTGTGGTGGGGGCGGTGGCAGCAATAGGTACGGGGGGCTGAAGCACCCTTGAGTGCCCAAGGCACTCAAGGAGGCGGAGGCGCTCACTAGGTGGAGCCCCGCACACCGGGTTGTGGTGGGGGTGGCTCCACAAGGGGTGGAGGTAGCTTAGTGGGACTTAGTGGGGGTGGCATAGGACTCACCATGGGGCGGAGACCTTGTGGTGGGAGTCGTGGGTAGTCTTGGGACTCATCACGGTCCAATGGGGCCGTGGTGGGTGGGCCAAGACTCACCGCAACTCATCACCGGGAATCGATTCGTGGTGGTTCGCCATAAAATGGCATGGTTGTTTGTGAAACCCCCGCGGACAGTCACAGAAGTATATATAGGGAGTAATAACCCCGAGAACGGTGCAAGCCCGTTGGTGACCAAAAACTAGTGAGTAAGCGTGCGAGTCGGAAAGCGAACAAGGAGTGGGGAGCTATTGCCATCTACCAAAGGGAATTTCCACTAGGCCCAAATTGGTGGAGGGTCTGTTGGGGGAGAAAAGGGGGACCGTTATGTCCCGGTGAGCAGCCGAAGCTCCGAGTTGGCCCGGCGGCCAGGTTGGGAGTTAGGCGCGCGCATCAAAGCGAGTAACTATGACTTGAAGGGGAGCTTACCAAAGTGAGGTGCGCGACAATGCCGCAGTCCACATCCCATTTTGGAAGTTGGCACAGGCTTCCCAGAACAGTATGGGAAGTCTGCACAGACTTCCAACTTAGCCCCCTGTTTTCCTGCTTAACAATATCGGACAAAGGTTGGTGCCTGGGAAGTACGAAATTATTACCATCCAACATGTCACCCGTGTCCTTGTCCACCTTTCATGAAGTCGGCCCAGACTTACAGTTCATGTGCTGAGGCAATTGGGTTTCCTGTGCAGACTCGGGTGTTTTATGCTTTTTTGCTATTGAAGAGCCCGACATACGCCTGCGACCTTGGCCGGGATGCCAAGAAACTGGATTCCGACTTCAATCCGGTTGACACCGACATTGTGCGCAATTGTGTCACCAAAGACAGGTTGTACACAAGAGCTGATGGGACCTGGTTCAGAGGCACCAGAGAAAAAAGCCCAATGTTCCTACAGATCCGGCTGAAATACTTCGCTCCTGCCAACCGGTCGAAGAGGTTGTGGATCCTTGGCAAAGGGTACCAATTTTTGATAGTCACCTTATTCAGAGCCCTGTAATTGACACACATCCGCAGCGTCCCATTCTTCTTGTCTACGAACAGCACCGGGGCTCCGTAAGGTGACTTACTCGGCCGGATGTACCCCTTTGACATTAGATCCTTGAGCTGAGCCTTCAGCTCGACCAACTCTCTGTGGCTCAACCGGTAGGGCGCCTTGGCAGGCGGCTCCGATCCCGGTATCACCTCAATCTTGTGGTCAACTCCTCTTCGCGGTGGCAAGCCGCTTGGTAAATCCTCCGGCATCACATCATGGTATTTTTCCAAGATCCCCTTGATCCAATCTAGGCTCGGCTCCCTATCGCCTTCTCCCTCCACTTGTCTTACGTAAAGCAAAAATTGGGGCTCGTGTGGCTCCTCCACGGCCCACTCCTTTGCTGACAGCAGGTTTATTCGCCCTCCCACTGGGTTGGGCGTTTCCGACACCCGTAACACTTCGCCACCATTCCCACACGGTAGCGTGACTATTCTCTTGCAACCATCTATGACCGCTCCGGATTTGCTCAAAAAGGTCATCCCCGAAATTAGATCCACTCCATCGATCTCGCAAATGGTGAAGTTCTCACGTCCCTCCCAATTCTCGAGCTAAAGAGGAACATCGAACGCCAACCTCGTCACCAATTGTGGTTCTCCTTTGGCAGAACGCACTTCAATAGAGGCCCCCACGTCACTTGTCGGGAGCCCCAGCTTCCGTGCCGTTGCTGGTGTCATGAAGGAGTGCGACGCTCCTGTGTCCACCAACAACGACACGTTAGTTCCGGAAATTATCCCACTCACGAACATTAACTGACTCCCTTTACGTAAGGGGCCAGTCTCCTGATACAACTCACAAGAGTAGTTGCCTACCTTGCAAGTCTTGGCGACCACCGCTTCCACCAAGCGGCTGATGGAATCTTCGGACAGCTCCGTGGTCGCCCGGGTCATGTTCAATTGTCGGGGTTTCGCGCATTTCTTAGCCATGTGCCCGGGCTCCCCGCAATTAAAGCACACTCCATCAAAGGTCGTCTTTTGTCTGCCATAAGCAGCCGCATCTGATTTTTCTTTTCGGAGCACCGGGTGCCGCCTTGACGTGTGAAGGCCCTCCCTTTGATTTTCATGTGTCATTGTCGCCATGGCCTATCCCACTTCTTTTCCGGTCAAAATGAGTCACCCTCCCGCCAGGTCTTCTTGTGGTTCAGCTCCGTACGGCCTTGTCTTTCGCCCCTAGGGACATCCGAGAAACATTCAGCCCTTTCAATTGCCTCGTTCAAAGTCTTAGGTGGCTTCACCTCCAACTTCCGCCTGGCCCATGGGGCCAGTCTTGCCACAAAGTTGAAGACCATTTCTGGTTCCGCCATATCCGTGACTTTGAGCAACAGCACATTGAAAGCCTGAACACATCCCCAAATGTCATCCGTTTGCTTCAAATTCCTCATCTTGTCCCGGATGAGCCAGGACGCGTTGAGGGGCACAAACTGTCTTTTCATAAGTTCCTTGAACCCACTCCAGCTCAAGGTTTCTGGGTTTGGACCTTGGTCATGAAGGCGTTTCTGCCACCATTGTTGAGCATAGCCCTCAAATAGGTGGGAGCCACTTCCACCCGATCCTCGTCACTCAACTTGGCTGCCCGGAAGTACTACTCTAGCTCCAAGAGCCAGGTGTTGAGTGCCTTCCGATTTCGGACGCCCTCGAAGGTGCCCTCGAAGGTTCCTTAGGCTTCACCTTAAACTTTGCCTTAGTGGAAGTGGCATTAGCCGCCTTCAACACGTCTTTCAACGTCCCGCCAAACTGAGCCAACAAACCTTCCCAAAAGGCTGTTGGCATGGGTGGCATCTGTTGGTCTGGCGGAGCCTCGGGGAAGTCCTTGGGCTCCTACTCCCAAAATTCCTCCCGTTCTTGTGCGGCCTCGCTTTCAGAAGCATGAATCGCCTCTTCCAATTGTCGCTTCAGTGACACGTCGCCCCCACCGGGCTCACCAAGATCATCATCTTTTGGGCTGTTCCGCTTTCGCTTTGTCTTGCCCGACCCCATGATGAGACTAATCTCAAGGACGATCGCGTATTGAACTCTAAGCTCTGATACCAAGTGTCACGCACCTCACTTCGGTAAGCTCCCCCTTCAAGTCATAGTTACTCGCTTTGATGCGCGCGCCTAACTCCCAAACTGGCTGCCGGGCCAACTTGGAGCTTCGGCTGCTCACCGGGACATAACGGTCCCCCTTTACTCCTCCACCAGACCCTCGCTCAATTTGGGCCTAGTGGAAATTCCCTTTGGTTGTCGGCAGTCCGGAACAGCTCCCCACACCTTGGTCGCTTTCCGGCTCGTACGCTTACTCACTAGTTTATGGTCACCAACGGGTTCTCGGGGTTACTACTCCCTATATATACTTTTGTGACTGTCCGCGGGGGTTTCACAAACAACCCAGTCATTTTATGGCGAACCACCTCGAAAACCCTCGATTCCCGGTGATGAGTCGCGGTGAGTCTTGGCCCACCCACCACGGCCCCCTTGGACTGTGATGAGTCCCAAGACTCCCCACGACTCCCACCACAAGGTCTCTGCCCCATGGTGAGTCCTATGTCACCCCCACTAAGACCCACTAAACTACCACCACTCCTCGTGGACCCACCCCCACCGCAACCTGGTGTGCGGGCCTCCACCTAGTGAGCGCCTCCGCCTCCTTGAGTGCCTTGGGCACTCAAGGGTGCTTCAGCCCCCATAACTATTGTTGCCACTGCCCCCACCACAGGGGCAGCCCCTCTTGTGTCCCGACCCCCCGCCCTCAAGGCAAAGGGCCGCGACAATTTCAATGTCAATGTCAACGGGAGGTGTCCCATCCTAAATACGTTACCAACTCTATACATTGTTGACAATTGGTTAAGGCGAACAAACGAATGGGCTTGAAAGCATTGTCGAAGTCTACAATAAGCCGAATTCGAACGAAAGTTTTCGGGAATGTTGAGGTTTGGAAACCTCGTGGAAAATTCGCGAAATGCACAGATTGTGAGATGTTCAAAGATCTTATCCAGAAGTCAGTCAGCGGAACTGAGGAGCAGAGAAAGCACAAAAAGAAATTTGAGAGACATTTGAAGCATCAAGAGTCATGTCGCAGGCTTTATCATAGTTGGCGGAATGAATCAACGATGATGGGTGAGGAGTTTTTGTGTATTATACACGATAAGATGGATCACTCAAAGACTACCTTGCCTCGGCTCCTTGTAACAAACAAGATGACATCTGGTCTGGGTCAGCTACCTATATCCCTAACAGGTATGGTGACTCATGGCCATGGTGACGGTGCTTATGCTCAGTTCACCAACGAGTTCTGGCCAAGTGATCCTAACTTGACAATCAGCTCCTTGGCTCGTTGTCTTCGCGCTCTTGAGAAGCCCACATGTCGAGAGTCAAGAGAAATTTTTGATCATCCAATGCAGAACTCCTTTTTCGAAACTCTACTGAGGGGAAAGTCTCGATGTGAGAAAGTACTGAAGCCTAGGGTATCCCAAGGCCCTGTTCGAGCCAAGCCATTACCCCCTCGACTATATCTGCAAATGGACAATTCTTCAAGAGAGAACAAAAATCGTTGGATGCTTGCTTTTTTATCACTCTTGAACGCGTTGCTCTCCCTCTTACCGACCTTCTTATCTGTTCACTACCGCTGCCATTCTCTCAAACTCCTGACCTAACCTCTTACCCTTCATCCTCTCCTGAGCTTTCCTCCTCTATCTCTCAGTCGTGAAATACAAAGACTGCGTCATTCTGCGACATTGAACGCACTCCAGCTTGCTAGCCACTCCGGATGGTTTGCCACTCTGAAACGTCGGTACTTTGCAAAGGTGTACTTGAAGCGACGATTGGAATTTTGGGATGAATGAAAAGCTAGTCGCCGCGCCAACTTTACATTATCCACATGGGGAACTGTCAGATATCTTATGTAGACATCTCCAACTACCTTAGAGGCTCGCGGAGGCAATGACATGCATCCCGAGGTGACCGCGCCCGGCCTCACAGAATTCAGTGCATGCAAAGCTTTGGATGCCTTCTCCTTGACGTTCCAATATATGAGGGGATTGCCAACGAAATGAGCGTTTGAAATTGCAAGTTCTAGTGCAAGGAGCAATATTTTAACTTACGAGTTTATGTCCGCCATAGGAGCTTTGAGAAGATTGCGATCCGCCGGCCATGCCACCTTGAGCACAACACACTTCACGGTGTAATGCCAATCTAGTTCGTTGAGGTGTGCTTGGGCTATGTGCTCCATCCATGCTAGGAGCCGATGGTTCCCGTCCCAAACGTAGAACATTTTTCCTGATAAGTGCTGGAAAAGAGGATCATTACCAATCAAGTCTTCTTCGTGTGGGCGGGGCCCCCTACCTGTGCAACGACTTCATCTATGGGCGGATGCCCTGGCTATTTCCGTCGCCCTGCACCTGCCATACCGACTGCTGCAGCCTGCGCACCAACCTCCCGAATTCCTATTTGAGCGTACTCCCGCTCCAGGGCCTCACGTCCACCCACAAAAGGAACAAGTTGGAGTTCAGGTGTGCCCTCCCGACCCCACTTTGGCAACCCGAAAATCCGAACTCCAGAGTCCGCAGACTGCTGCTGTGGGCGGAAACCTTCATTCCGTCTGTTGGCAGTTGGTGGGTAGTCAGCCCATTTGCAGAGGTAAAATGTGTTCATGCAGGCTCCAAAGTCATCAATAGATGTGATTGTTTTAATGCCTATGATGGCTTATGTTATTTATGTATAGGCCATGACTGCGGGCGAGTGTTGGGTGAGCTAGGTGATTATGGCATTGTATTGGAGCTTATGGTGTTTGAGAGAGCTGGGGCTGGTGTGATGGGAGATGCATTTGGGGTGTCTGGGCTGTTGTCGGGTTCTAGTGTAATTGGGTTGGAGAGGAGGGCGTTGTCTAAGCAAAGACATATATTTTGCTATGTTGTGATCCCCCCTGTGGGCTATGTTGTGATCCGGGGAATGCCTCCACGTGAGCCTGGCCGCGTGAGCGTGTGAGCACGTGAGCATAGCCAGGCTCACGCCACGTCAGCAGTTCTCGCCACGTTGGTTCACGGGTGTCACGGCACGTCAGCAGTCCTTGCCAGCGTGGTTGACGCCACGTCATTTCCAAAGGCACGGACCTATAATCGCGGACAGAAGGTAGGTGCCTATTTCCGCGGAATGATTTACCTTTTCCAGTCATTGCAGACTACATCTTTAACATCCAGCCGACCGATTGGATGAATGCAGGATGGATGAATATAACATGGATGAGTGCGAACAATGCGAAGGATTCATGAATGTAGAATGGATGAATGTAAGGGGAATGAGTGCGAACACTGCGATGGATTGATGTAGTTTTTTCCCTAAAAGCAATTTCTAACTTTGTTGGATTTCCTATCTTTCAATATCATGTGGGGCCATGTCAACCTGTAATTAGTCATTCCATTCGTACTTGGGACAAATGAACAGTCGCAACAAGTCAAAATACTTTTATGAGGATGAAGAAAGAGTACATAGAAACTTTGAAGGTCAATTTGACTCGGACTCATCATAACGTAGAGGAAGAGACTGGTCATGATGACGCTGATGTTGGCCGAGGTTGGATAGAGGGGGTACAAGAGAATGATGACGCCCCGGACAATGCATCCCAGACCCTATACGATGAGGCTCCATCAGATGCTGATGTTGGAGAAGATGAAGACATGGTCATTGAAACC
This sequence comes from Takakia lepidozioides, assembly GCA_030704615.1. Classification (NCBI taxonomy): domain Eukaryota; kingdom Viridiplantae; phylum Streptophyta; class Takakiopsida; order Takakiales; family Takakiaceae; genus Takakia; species Takakia lepidozioides. The sequence goes on along the minus strand of CM060732.1, from coordinate 35,734 downwards.
GAGGCGGAAGATGATTCAGATGTGCCTTCTGGTAACCAGGCCATTTATGACAATGATTTTGATGAGCAAGAAGACTTGCAGCTTGATGAGACGAAGAAGCTCCGAATGATGATGTTCAAGTTGATTAGACACATAATCAAAGCTACATAATAATTCTCGCACAAAACTGTACCCATCCCTTCGATTGATTGTACATATATATGCATGTAGCTTATTTCTATATTGATTAATGAAAAATCCATGAAAAAAATTCTTTGTAGGTGTGGCGATCTAGGAATGATTCTAGTGAAGTTGTGACTCGAAAAGTGACTCTAGGATTGTTGAGTTTTTGTATGAGGGCAAGAATGTTGGAAGACATGGTTATTGTTCTACAAGTGCTGACCAAGACTTACCCCTGGAAACCCTTCAATCGATTTGGTTACCATGATCTCGATGCAACAGAAAGAATCTTCAAAATTGGTGTGAAAGACAACAATGTTGCCAAAGCCATTGCAAAAACAATCTACCCTCAACCCTCTAATCCCATGGCCCTTCCCTTTTCCTTTCCTAGTGTCCCCACCCCCTCTTCCTGCCCTTTGTCTTTAACAATAAGGCTGCCCGGGTTGATCACGGTCTCCCACATGCAAGATAGACCTGTTATATTGTAGCACAGAAGGAGGACTAAAAAGATTTGCAACAATGGATCCATTCAGCTTGGCCTCTGCCATGATCTTTGCATAGACACAGAAAAGGCGATATTGCGATTCCCCGCGGTCGCAGACCTGTTGGGGCATCGCAATACCATCGCAAGGCGACCCCTGGAGGTCGCAACCCCATGTATTTACAATATCTATGATTGCCGATTTTTCCCAAGTATTGATTTTTATTTTAGCTCTATTTTGTTCTGTGAATGCAAACCCCAGACCACTACATCCATGGAAAAAATTGAACCAAACAAAAAAACAAAACAAAACAAAGAGTTTCCTTCGCTCACTATTGCGGAACGCTCTATGGAGAGTGCATGAAGTTGAAAAGAACTCAACTTGGGAGTGCAAATGAGGGAAGAAAATATGGTTTTCAATCCAAATGATTTTTGTTCACTCCCAAAAATTGCACACGCATTGCAAATGCTGTCATTAAGCATATGGCTTGGGAACGGAATAAAACAAAATCATGTGCATGTGCAAAAAATCATCATCCCACATGAGGGGATGAGAAGGAGGATGTGGCGGCGGCCGTCAAGTTTGTTGGGATCGGCACCAATGGTGGTAGAAAGAACTCCGGCCCTGTTATACAGCAGAGAGAATGAGCACTATAAAGATTGGAAGAAGGGGAACAATTGACCCTGACCTCTGCCATGACATTTGCAAAGAGACACTAAACAGGGCCTCTCTGCAACTCCTGGACGTCGCAGGCCCGTTGCATTACCGCTGACGGGCGACTTCTAGCAGTCGCAACCCCCGCGAGGTGGCGTGCCCTCGCCACGTGGCAGCCAAGGGGGAAATGGCATCCTTGCGACTCCCCCACGTCGATGCCCTGCTGGAGCGTCGCTAGGCCGTCCTAGCGACGACGGACATCGCAATACCCCGTCGAGTTGGGCGTCCAAGGGGAAATGGTGACGTTGCGACTCCCGCACGTCACTGGAACGTCGCAGTACCATTTAGTTTGGGGGTCTAGAGGGATTTCTGGTATGTAATGATTTTTGTTTTTACTCAAATTGTTTTTGTGAATTCAACCCTTACACCACTACATCTGTGCAAAATATTGGACCCCAAAACAAACAAACAAACAAACAAACAAACCAAAAAAAAAAAAAAAAAAAACTCACTTTTTTAGACTATCTATAAAGAGTGCATGAAGTTGTAGAGAACTTAACTTTGGAGTACAAATGAGGGAAGAAAATATGGTTTTGGGTCCAGATGACTTTTGTTTACTCCCAATTTTTGCACGTACATTGCATATGTTGTCATTAAACATATGGCTTGAAAATGGAATTAAGAAAAAATTGTGTGCAGACGAAACGCAATATTTAGTCTCCACGACATGTAGTTTCGTTGAAATCTCGAATGACCCATTGACTGAACTTGGTTCAAGCTTATATTTGGTCCACATGTGCTTAAGTATGTTCAGATCACATATGCAAAGTTGCAAATGACGAGCATCAAGAAGAAATATTCACCCCCGACGTCGTAGGCCCTGCATGAAGTTGAAGAAAACTCAACCTTAGAGAGCAAATGATGGAGGAAAATATGGTTTTGGGTCCAGATGACTTTTGCTCACTGCCAAATTTTGCACGCACATTGCACACGCAGTCATTAAGCATATGGCTTGAGAATGGGAAAAAAAAGAATCGTGTGATTTCACAGGTCTACTAGATCCTTCCAAACTTCGAAAGGATTGTCAGTTCAAAGCACACACAACTTTCTGGGTGGGGATCATGTCATTTGAGATAAGACTCACTGAGGTTCTGTAGAAGTTATCTGATGTATCTAGATGTCAACGTTGTCTCCTCACAATGGATGCCTTCTACGACTTAGGTGATTATGTCAAACAACTCCCACAAAGGCAACGCCATGCAACTGGAGCAAGTGATGCAAAATGGCACCAAGACTCTGCGCTATGTAAATCACATGGAGGTGGAAATGTGAATGGGATATCCAGCAAATTACACCCATCATGTGCAAGTAAAGGGAGCCGACAATTACTTAAATGCTCTCATTACAAACATGTACGTAAATATTTTTAGCTTATATTTATGACCAACATAGTGTATCTACGTGGTTTTTTTGGAGGGAAAGAATGTGAATTAAATATGATGCAAGAGAGGCCAATTTACAATTGGTCTACATGAACATCACTAATCGCTTCGGTCGTTAATGTCTTCCATTGATTGTACTTCGACTAGGCCTGAGGTGGTCAAGAATTTTCAAACCCCAAAAAAACATCCAGGAAGGACACATAGGGATTAGGCATCCACGCAATTACGTTCTCGGTCATCGCATAGGAGCAAAAAGGAGAAGTTGAAGACTAGCATCAGATAGATGTTGCTAAAATGTAAAGCTCTCATGATTGCATTTCAGAGGACTTTCTTTGGATAAAGCAAAATTTCACTTAGGGAATCCATTGATCCGGAGTGTTGAAAACTTGGAGTGAGGCCGCTTCTCTTGTCTTTCTTGCATCTCTAACATGGGATACTCTAATGATAGTTTGGAACTGTTCGCAGTTGTGAGCATTGTTCAACCAACATTGTTCTCTCCTTTTGACGATCATGGTTTAAATTAGTGCAATGTAACCAAGCAACCTCTACATATTGAAATGTGCGTAATTTATGGCCCTTGGCTTGCTCGTGTCTATCCGTAGTGATTTATTTGTCTAGGGATGAGATTGGATTTCTTGGATTTTTTCGATGAGATTGTCCACCTTTCGAATTCGTCAAGGAATCAAGGACGCCACCAAAGAAGTTTAGTATGCGCCTAGTCCAAGGTTCCCTATAAGTTATCTGATGTATCTACATGTCAACGTTGTCTCTTGACATTGGATGCCTGCTACAACTTAGGTGATTATGTCAAACAACTCCCACAAAGGTAACAATGTGCAACTGGAGCAAGTGATGCAAATTGGCACACATGGAGGTGGAAATGTTAATGGGATCTCATCCAATACACAAAGCGAAATCATCTGAGGTTGTGCTTCTCTCTACCATCCTACCTGAGCATGTGCGCGCGTTTTTCTGTGACGAAGAGTATTTGGGGCCGATTGCAATCGCGTCATTCTGTGACAAAATCTTTCGAATTCGTCAAGGAATCGAGGATGCCACCAAAGAAGTTTAGCATGCACATAATCCGAGGTTCTCTACAAGTTATCTAATGTATCTAGATGTCAACGTTGTCTCCTGACAGTGGATGTCTGCTAGCTACGACTTATGTGATTATGTCAAACAACTCCCACAAAGGCAATGACGTGCAACTGGAGTGCAACGACGTGCAATTGTATTGTATTCATGATTTGATTTGATGATTTGTTGATTTGAAGTTTGATTTTATGTTGATTTTGAAATAAGGCCAAAGCTTTATACACCGAGTGATCTCCAACAATAATGATCTGCTTCAGTTCCTTCCTCTGCGTGATAATATCAGTCTCTGTTTCTACTTGTTGTGCATCTTCATCAATTATTACGCAATTAAAAGCTTCAACAATCGTTGGCCTTCTATGGAGACAGTGCAAAAAAACAATGCAAGCATTCTCCATGCATTCCATCTCCAACCAATGTCTCTATCAATTCAGAAAACAACTCAATGTCAAAACTTCCTAGTTTTCCAAATCCATTGGGAAAGCTTGCAGCGTCATTACATTCCAGAGTCTGTTGAGGAAATAAATTTATTCCATTCTTAAACCATATGCTTAATGACAACATGTGCAATGTGCATGCAAAATTTGGCAATGAACAGACATTATCTGCACCCAAAACCATATTTTCTTCCCTCATTTGCACTCCAAGCTGGTTGAGTTCTCTTCAAGTTCATGCATTATTGATGAGCATATTTCTTAATGTTGCTTATCTTTTGAGACTTTGCATATGTGATTTGGACATACTTAAGCGCGTGTGGACCAAATATGAGCTTGAACCAAGTTCATTCAATGGGTCATTCAAGTATTGAACACATCTACGTGTTTTAGAGACGAAAAACTGTATTTCGTTTGCACATGATTTTATTTTTATTCCGTTCTTAAACCATATGCTTAATGACAGCATATGCAATGTGCGTGAAAAATTTGAGAGTGAATAAAAACCATTTGGCCCCAAAACCGTATTTCCTTCCCTCATTTGAACTCCAAAGTTGAGTTGTCTTCAACTTCATGCACTATTCATAGAGAGTTCTCCAATAGTGAACGAAGAAAACATTTTTTTTAAAAAATTTGTTTTTGGTCCAATATTTTGCACAGATGTAGTGGTGCAAGGGTCAAATTCACAGAACAAAACACAACCAAAAAACAATTATTACGTAGCAGCAATCCCCAATCCTAGACCCCCAGGCAAGAGGGCACTTGCGACGCCCCAGCAAGCCTGCGATTGCGGGAATCGCAACCTCACCATTGTGGCATTTTGGCGACGTCTGGACGTCGCAAACCCCAGCGCGAGCTGACTCGGCCCTCCCCACGCGCCTAAGTGTGAGGGGGTGTTGTTGCGATTTTCGGCAGTCGCAGCTTACGGGAGCATCATAGAGGGTACGTGCGACGCCCGAGCGTCGTAACCCCCAGCTCGCTGGCGGGTCATGCCCCAACAACAGCGACGTGGCGGAATCGCAAGCAGGCGAAGCGTCACCGGAGCGGCGCGGCGGCGACGGGTAGACGTCGCAATTTCCGGGCCGGGCGCCTGCGCGGCGCTGCAGTCGTAGGAGGGTCGTCGTGTTCGGCGTCGCTAACCCCCCCTAAACGTAGTAGTGCTATTTCAGCCTGTTTTGCCCTCTCATCAGACTCGGCCCTGAGATGCATATTGAATTCTGTAAGTTAGCTCTATGCGTGGATCTATGGTAGTTTGGGGTGACTTTGACAGGTTTATGCCGATGTGGCAGCTGGAAAGTATCCATAAACAGATTACAGAGATGAGGAAAAGCATTGAAATGAACACTTTTCCAACCCCAGTCAATGACTTACTACAGTAGTTCCAATTCTGAATTGCATCTGCTTCTCTATGAGTCCAACGGGCATTCACCTTGTGTCTCCAAGGGTGTTTGCTGGAAGAACTTCACGTAGTCAGTGTCGGCTGCTAGCAGCAAGGCTGACGATGTATTCATGATCTGTACACAGGCAGGGATAGCTGAAGGACCAGGGGTGTCGAGCGGCTTTTACTCACCCATCCCTTCGCTATCCGAGGTGGGAACTCCAAGATAGAAGAGTTGGAAATCTCTAAGCACTCAGCCCGCTCAGAACAATCAGTCGTGACCTACAGCTAGTGTATCATGGGGGTGTTTCCTAATTGTACTCCTTCCCGCATTCATGTTAGCGAGTTACCTTACTATTTGCAATTAAGTATCAGTTTGCTTCAAAAATCTATCAAGTTCCATCCATTCTTTCCACAGCTTCACTCAAGTCTCTCTACACAGTGTGAGTATGAAGTATGTATCAGATTAATATCTATCAAGTATCAGGTTGAAGCCATGGTGTCTCTAATCTACTCTACATTACAATTCTACAGCTTGCATTCATTAAGTAACAACAGATCATCACTTCTCCTACTCTGTGCTTGTCGCGCGGCTTTTACTCACCCATCCCTTCGCTATCCGAGGCGGAAACTCCAAGATAGAAGAGTTGGAAATCTCTAAGTACTCAGCCCGCTCAGAACAATCAGTCATGACCTACAGCTAGTGTATCATGGGGGTGTTTCCTATTTGTTTTCCTTTCCGCATTCATGTTAGCTAGCTAACTTACTATTGATAATTAAGTATCAGTTTACTTCATCAATCTATCGGATTCCATCAACTCATCCATTCATTCCACAGTTTCACTCAGATCTCTCTCTACAGTGTGAGTATGAAGTGTGTATCAGATTAATATCTATCAAGTATCAGGCTGAAGCCATGGTGTCTCTAATCTACTCTACATTACAATTCTATAGCTTGCATTCATCAAGTAACAACAGATCGTCACTTCTCCTACTCCGTGCTCTTCATCTTTCCACTCAGAGATGTGCTCTACCCCCTATTTCCAAGCCCTGATGCCAGAAGTCCCCCACCCAGAAGTGATCTCCCGCATCCCCCTTTCAGTCCTTGCTCCCAGTTTTATCTTCCTACCCGTTGTTCTAACCGCTTCCCTCACTAACCGTCGTCCGTGAACTAACATGTTCCATTCGCAGGTGTTGTTCCCCACAGTCGTTCCCTGTCATGCTATCCATTCCCTATGGTCGTGACAGCTGTGTGAAACTGTGACCGGCTGTGACTGGCTGTGTGGCTGTGTCGGCTGTAACGGGCTGTGTTGGCTGTGATGGGCTGTGTCGGGCTGTGCGAAGCTGTGACGGGCTGTGTTGGCTGTGTTGGCTGTGACGGGCTGTGTAACCCCCTTCTAAAGTGCGCTGTTGTCACCCCTAAGGCTCCTGTTGGTCTCAGTCTGTGCAAAAATTAAGGGTACCCTACAGATCCTGTATAAGTGTCTAAGTCCCAGACAGTCCTCTAACATTACCCCTTCCCCTCTCAAAAAGCCGTGTCCTCACGGTTTACTGATTGCGATTAGCAAACCTTTGTGAGTGAGCACCTTTCTGACGTTGAGAGTTTCGTGGCGGACTGTGTGTACGAGCCCGAGGTCTGTCACTGGTTTACGGAGATGATTGAACACTACCTGGATAAGTGATTCCCTCTGGAGGCTGATATCGAGGTAACCTTTCAGGCATAGGAGACCCCCGTCGCTTCTTCTCTGCCATCTGAATTGCATAGTCTTCTCCCATGTCAAAAAAATCCGCTGAAGAAACTAAGGAGTAAGCCTCCATGACTTCATCCATCTTCAACACAGTTACTGTGATCATAAAGATCATCTTCTGTATCTGTATCTTAACTCCTCTTATCAATCCCAATGGCTGTACACTTCTTTGATCTGCCATTGTTATTGTAAATGGGGCTGGTCTCATGTTACTTAGACCAATGTAGTGTGAATGCAGGGGAGTAACATTGAAAATTTTGTTGGGAATCAAATTACGGCATTGGTGAAGAAGGGAGTGCCTGGTACTAATGTCGGGAGAGAATTACCCAGGCCTACAGGTAATTCCATGGGAACACTATGCTCTTGCTCTGCCAGGACAAAATATGGCTAAGTCATAACATGCGCATTTTCATCCTTGGAATGAATGATTTTCGTCGCGTATGTTTAACCTAGAAACTCGAGCTGAGGAAAACGAGGAGGAAGACGACGGGCAACTCTTCACAGCTGCTGCCGTAGTGTTGTCAGGCAGGCTGGCTTGGGAACTTACACCTGCACCATGTGAATCAGCTTGCCTTAAAGCGCGACGTTAAGGGATCTGCTTGGCATTTTGTGCAAGGAGAAGCGGTGCCTCTTTCTGCGTGGTGATAATCAATTTTGAAAGCTGAGCAGGTGCTAAGAGCAGTGCACTACCGCTGCCGCCATTGTCTTGAAGAGTACAGTTATGAGGAGATGGAGCGCAACAACAGCTGTTGGGGAATGAGAAGTGCAGGCTGGTGTGGATGCGACTCAGGTCATCTGTAATTAAAACTTGTAGTAGCCTTCTGTCTTAGAGCTGTAGGAGCACATCAATCCTTAGGGCAGAAGTACACATGTAGAGGGATAGGGTAGAGGTTGGCAAGCACAAGGATGTTGCCAGCTAATGAAGCAAGCCGTCATGACATGATGAGAACTGGAATCAAGATGAGGAGAAGCGTTGAATATGGCTGCTGACAGCGATGGTGAGGTGCCAGCTTAGCAGGCAGAACCACCGCTTCACACGAGTATAAGACAGATAAGTTCTAAGAGTGTTGGCCTCTCTTTTTGGGCACTTAGGAATGACTTTGTGAAGTTTTTGGAACTGTCTCTTGTATCTGCTGAAGGGGACAGAAATGTGAGGAGTAGAAAAGGCCTTTGAAAATGGAATGAAGACACTGGAATTCAAACCAGGATAGGGTGGAGATGGATGCACCTGTTGTTACACTGTCATTAGGAAAAAGATAGAGGGGACAAGGATAGCTCACATCAGGGTCAGAATGGTTGTTGTTGTTGTGTTCATTTTCTTTATTTTCAGTGTCTTCAGCCAGCATAAGCAAACCAGCCCTGGATGTTAAAACAGTGGAGCCAGTGTAGAATTAGCTTGGTGGATAAAGGAGAACAGGGATGGTCAGACAGAAACGGATTTGAAGAACTGAGAGGGATGACGTGGATGGGGAAGAAAAGTCAATACTGTTTTGGGGTTTGGATCTGATTTATAGAAGTGTTCTCAACATGTGAATGACTGAGGTTTGCAATTGAGGAGAAAAAGAGAGCTGTCAGGGTGTGTGATTTGAGATCTGTAGAAGGGTTGTGAAGCACCTTGGCCAAATAGGATCCACTTGGGGAAAGATAGTGCAAGGACCAGTCACTGGAGAGAGAGAAAAAGAGAAAGACCGACAGAGGGGCAGATCATGTCTTGTAACCAAGGTTGACTTCAATGATGGATGCACTGGATGCCTGGCTGGATGTGCATTTGCATTGCATCATAGCCATGCTGTTGTGAAAAAGTGAGGAATCCACACACCAAGGAAAAAGGATTTGAGAGAAAGAAAAAGTGAAAAGGGAGAAGGGTTGATGAGGGATGGACAAATGGAGAGGCAAGGTCAAGAAGACATGAACCCTGAATGATCAAACTAGTGGGCCTGCAGTTCATGGCAGATCTGAGCTGTCCACCCACCTAGACCGTGATCTCATTACAAAAAGGGGCTTCCGACGTGTTGCAGACCAAGGGAACTGCCCACAAGGGCAGTGTTTATCACTGACATAGGGCTGATTGCATCACTGAATACATCGTGGCAGCATAGTTGGTGCTGTACCTGCAGGTAGAGGATGTTGTGTAAAAGGTAGAACCAAGAGTGAACAACAATTTGACTCCCCATCCATGTCTTCTCTTCCGCTGCGGCGTGGATGAGGATTGCTTGAACTCTGATCACGAAGGAGCTGAGGGAAACCCACAGCCAACTGACGATAGTAGGACAGAAAAGAAGAACCTTCTTTCTTTTGCTCCGCTTAGAATGGAAGGAAGCACAATTAGAATTATACAGAAGGGGATTCACGCCCCTTCTTTTCACACTACACCAAGCTTCTTCCTTAATTGGTCTGTCATGATATTTACTCCAGAGCCTCCATCTATCAGTACATCAGTTAGTTCTGTGCTTCCAATTCTCAATTGGATTACTGGCATAGAATCATGGAAGGGAGAGGTAATTCAAGAGGGAATTACCAAGGAAATTCTAGAGGCAACTATCAGGGTAATCCAAGGGGGAATTACCAGCCAGGGAATCAGGATTACAGAAATAATCCAAGAGCAGACCAAGGGCGAGGACCCAATGGTGAAGAACTGAGTTACTATTGTAATCAGCCAGGACATCGCAAGGCAGCCTGTTCGTTCTGGATTAGACACCAGAATAAGATGAGAGCTCCTGTGAATGAGGGCCCAGTGGTGGCAGCTCACATGGTTAGGCCATGTGTTGTACCAGAAGTAAGTACAATGATAGTAACAAGAAGCAAAGCCAAACTAATACCTCCAGTAGTTGAGGAAGATGATGATAATGAAGATGGCAGTGATATGCGTGAAGATGATGAGGCTTGGAGAGATGAGAAGGAACTGCACAAGGAAGTGGCAGATACCATAAGGGAAATGCAGAAGAGTACTGATATTCCTGTGGCAGATTCCTCTTATTCTGATGGAGAAGAAGAAGTGAGTGAGGATGAAAGGAAGAAAGAAGTTGCAGACATGCAAAGTAATGAAGGGACTTTGGCTGAAGTAATATGCCAGACCAAAGCAGAGATTACCATTGGACAGCTATTGGCTGTGGCACCTTATTGTAGACACAGGCTGTATCAAGCAATCAATCGAATTGCCCAGGAGACAGGAAACACAGACCTGAACAGCAAGGTGACCAGTTATAATGTGAAGCCGGAAGGGCGAGAAACAGTCATGGCCATTGTTATAACCACCAGGCCTACCATAGTGGTCCTGATCACTGTTTCTTCTTGGCTGGGGCTGCACTTGATGCACCCTTACTTGCCTAGGTTCTCTAGCTGCTGTCCTTCTGTTGTAGTAACAATTCTCAGTAGAATGGTTATCCATTTTATACATAGTACAATGTTTCTCCTTCATGTGGCATTCAGTGGTGGTATGGCCTTCATTCTGGCACTTTGCACACCAAACACCCTTCCTCCAATGTGTTGCAGCCTCTGTGGCATACTTCTTCAAGATTTCTTCTAATCTTTTTTCATAGTTATCCCTCTTCAACTTCTCCTTTCTCATACTCTTCCTTTTCAGTTCTTGCTCTTCTTCTTCATCTGACTCATCCTCAGAGTCCTCATCATCCCTTTTCTCTCTCCTGAGCATTCTCAATTGCTCAATTCTGTTTGCAGTTTCAAATGCCTCCTCCACTGTATTATGGGGTAACATATCCACTTTCTTCTGCAACTCTGGTCTTAGTCCACTCACAAACCAAGTCTTCTGTAAACCTGGTGCTGGTACAGCAGCCAGCTTTTTCATCATCAATTCCATCTTTTCCATATACTCCTCAACAGTTTCATGCTTCTTTTGCTTTAACTGTTGTAAACTTCCATACACTTCATCCTCAGTTTTACTTGTCCTGAACCTATTTCGAAATGTTGTATTCAAGCCATCCCAGGTTAGGAAATGATTATCAGGGAATCTTGCATACCATTCACTTGCTTTCTTGATAAGTGAACAACGAAACAATCTCATCTTGGCATCATCGCCATTCTCATTGTTCACTATACACATGTGTCAAATTGGCTAATGTGTATGCGGGATCCCTTTTTCCTGAATATATTGGAAAAGGTGGTTTTGCCCGTGTTGGTTGTAACGCCATCTGTGGCCCTACCTTCTGCCCACTGACAGGTGCTGGCACCCTTGCTGGTGCTGGTCCTTGAGGACCTGTTGTAGTTGTGGTGGATCTTCCACCCAGTGGTGGCCCCTGAGCACTCCCTACTACTGGTCCCACGATATTCACAGTATTCCTAGCTCCAGTTGCACTACTTCCCACACTCCCTGTCCCCCCAGAGCCAGATCCAGGCAGCCCGCCTGATCCCCCTAAGCCGACACCTTCGTTGGCCTGTGATCCAAGTGCTCCACTTGATCCAGGTCCAACGGGTTGGGATGTCCTGGTTGTAGTCTCAACCTCAGCTGTTGGGTCTACTTCTTCATACTCTTCCTCTTCTAATTTCTTCTCTCTATTTTCATCCTCCAAGTTCTGCCCTTGGGTTTTTTCTTCACTCATGTAACTCAACTGCAACGGTGTTGGAGAGTCTGAACTCTCCGTTGGCTCTGCCACATCCTCTCCTCCTTCTTCACCTTCTGCTTCAGAAACTGGAGTTCCTGCTTTTGGTGTTCCAGGCCAACTCTTATCAAAGATTTCTGTCAAATCTTTTATCCAGGGATGTACCTCAGATCTTTCACCTCGTGATTGATCTTCTTCCCGTACCAATTCCCTTAATCTTTCTTGCAAAGAAAAAGAAGGAGTGGCATCCAACTCTAGTTCTTCCGGTATGGGTGATGTACTCCCTGATCTTAATGGTGTGAGAAGTCCAGATGATTCCCCTATGTCTATTCCTCTCTCTCAAAGATATGGATAATTAGCTTTCAGATAGCTTTCTCTTTTTGCTGAGTATCTCTGGAGTCTAGCTTCTCTTTCATCACTCATGTCCCATGTCTTTCATTTCTCTTAATGTGGCAATAACCAAAACTCTCCTCTGTAATATCTCTCGTATATGCCTGGGTTTCTTTCAAGCTTCAATGCACCCTTGGCTATACTAGAAGTCTCCGTTACCATATAACCATATGGCAAACAAGTCTGGAAAGCTGTTCTTGGTGTGAGTTTGATCCACAAAATATCCTTTGGAATCCAATTCTTTACCAGTACAAGCTCTTCATGCATATGAGTATAAACATTCACCTTTCTTTCCTCCCAGCCTTCAAACTCTACTCGCTTAATGGATAGCAATGCTATCACATAAACCAGTGTTGGTAACCAACGTGCTCTTCCTCTACAGGCCACCTGATAAATCTTTATCACTCCTTTCTCCAGACCCCATTCAGGGTCAGCATCATGCACTCTTTTAAGAATGTTTTCCTTACAACCGTCTAGCAATTCCAAGAACCTCTGAAAGAATCGTTTGGACAATCTTTCCTTCTCAGTTTCACAGGGAATTTGATTCACATCAAATTCTTTAATTCTCCATCCACCATGATCCCACCAGATGCCTGTCACATCTGGTTGTTCATGACCCAGTTCCCCAGTATGGTCGCCAAATGTCGAGCGGCTTTTACTCACCCATCCCTTTGCTATCCAAGGTGGGAACTCCAAGATAGAAGAGTTGGAAATCTCTAAGCACTCAGCCCGCTCAGAACAATCAATCATGACCTACAGCTAGTGTATCATGGGGGTGTTTCCTAATTGTACTCCTTCCCGCATTCATGTTAGCGAGTTACCTTACTATCTGCAATTAAGTATCAGTTTGCTTCAGAAATCTATCAAGTTCCATCCATTCTTTCCACAGCTTCACTCAGGTCTCTCTACACAGTGTGAGTATGAAGTATGTATCAGATTAATATCTATCAAGTATCAGGCTGAAGCCATGGTGTCTCTAATCTACTCTACATTACAATTCTACAGCTTGCATTCATCAAGTAACAACAGATCATCACTTCTCCTACTCCGTGCTCTTCATCTTTCCACTCAGAGATGTGTTCTCCCCCCTATTTCCCAACCTTGATGTAAGAAGTCCCCCACCAAGAAGTGATCCCCCGATCTCCCCGCTTCTCGCTTTATCTATTTACAAGCCGTTCTAACTGCTTTTCTAACTAACCGTTATCTCTGTAGTACACGTTCCTTTTTCAGATGTCGTTTCCCCACAGTCGTTCCCTGCCAATGGTAACTGTTCCCCAGCTGTGCCGAGCTGTGACTGGCTGTGTCGGGCTGTGACGGGCTGTGTTGGACTGTGTCGAGCTGTGACTGGTTGTGCGACTGTGTCGGGCTGTGTCGGCTGTGACGGGCTATGTTGGCTGTGACGTGCTGTGTTGGACTGTGACGGGCTGTGACGGTTGTGTCGGGCTGTGATGGACTGTGTCGGGCTGTGTATCTCCCCCCTAAAGCCTGTTGCTGTCACCCCTAAGGCTCCTGTTGGTCTTAGTCTGTGTAAAAATTAAGGGTACCCCACAGATCCCGTAAAAGCGTCTAAGTCCCAAGCAGCCCTCTAACAAGGGGTACAGGTCCAGATTCACCAAGGGGGCCGGATTTCAAACACAAGATTAGTTCTGATTCCCTGTGGATCAATAGCTACAAGAAATTTGCGTGGGTAGATGGTCAACTGGAAACAGCAGCGGCAACAACACAATTGATAGTACAAGGCACTGCTAATGAAGGCACCTTCTTCAATGCATTTCAGCTTGTTTTTCCCTGTTTTCAGAGTCGGCCCTAAATTTTTGCAGGTTAGCTCGTTGGTGGATCTATGGTGGTGTAGGAGTGATTAGGAGCTCTGGAGGAGGTTCCATCTTGCAAATGAAGGCTCTTGGCTCCTTTTAGTACCATAATTTGGTACCTATTCTTCCTGATGTTTACAAGGTTCTTGGGAGAGTCAGCTTGGTCTTTGCGGTCGTGTTTCAATCTCTGCCTGCTTAGCTGCACCATGGTGGTTCTCACAGCCCAATCCAATCCACAAGCAGCACACACAAGAGGGTGAGGATGTATTCATGGTCGGTCAAATTCTCCAGGGGTCTTGACACAAGGTCAAGGACAATGTGGTGAGGCACCTTCTTCTTCGACCTATTTCAGCCTGTTTTCCCCTCTCATCAGACTCGACCCTGAATTTGCATACTAAATTATGTACGTTAGCTCGTTGGATGGATCTGTGGTGATTTGGAGTGACTTTGACAAGTTACTGCCGATGGGGCAGCAGGAAAGTATCCAAAACAGATAACAGCGATGAGGAAAAGTTTTGGAATGAACACTTTTTCAACCCCAGTCAATGGTGGGACAATGGAGACAAAAAGGTGAATGCATGTTGGAAGCAGGCGCAAGTCAGCATAGGGACGCGTGTGATAAGTGTGGTTGGGGTCAACATCATCAGAGTTGGAATTGTACCAGATGTGATCCTGAACACTGCCCTGGTGGACATGTATGCCAAATGTGGGAGCATCGAGGATGCAAAAGGGAGTGTTCAACAATATGGCTGAACGAAATGTGGTGTTGTGGCAAAGCTTGCAGGGTATGCACAGCAAGGGCGCGAGATGAAGGCTTTGGAGACCTATGAGCAAATGATGGTGGAAGGGGTGAAGCCCAACAACATCACGTTTGTGTGCGTTTGTAGTGCGCGTGCAAGCCTAGTGGCAGCCCTGGAAAAGGGCAAAGAGGTGCATGGCGACCTCGTCAGAGCTGGAATTGTACCAGATGTGATCCTGAACACTGCCCTAGTGAACATGTATGCCAAATGTGGGAGCATCGAGGATGCAAAGGGAGTGTTCGACAGTATGGCTGAACGAGATGTGGTGTCGTGTTTGCTGCATGAATTCTAGGCTGTCATTGTCAGTTGCTAGCAACAAGGCAAGGATGTATGCATGATTTGTGCAAAGGCATGGATAGCTAAAGGAGCGCGGGATGGAGTGTGGGTCCAGATTCATCCAAGAGGGCCGGATTTCAAGCTTCAGATCACCTATGACTCCCTGTGGAAGGATAGCTACAAGAAACCTGCATGGGTAGATGGTCAACTGGAAGCCGCAGCAGCATCGACACGATTGATAAAATCAGACGTTGCTCATGAAGGCACCTTCTTCAGCACGTTTCACACTGTTTTTCCCTCTTATCAGAATCGGCCCTAAATGTTGAATTCTGCAAGTTAGCTGGTTGAGTGAACCTTAAATAGTTTGGAGTGACTTTGACATAATACTGCTAATGTGACAACATGATAAGTATCTAGAAACATGTAACAGAGACGAGGAGAAGCTGTGAATGAATACTTTTATGACCCAGTCAACGGTGGGACAATCGAGCAAAAATGTTCATGCATGTTGGATTACAAAGAGTAGCAGATGCAATTGAGCATAGGAACTAGAGTGATAAATTGAGTTGGGTATTTCCTAGAACGGATGTAGGAGTGGCAAGCGGCAGCTGCACGGTTGCAAGAGTTGCTAGCTAGGCCAGCCTGTTAGAGGACTGTCTGGGACTTAAGGCACTTTTATGGGTTCTGTGGGGTCTGGGACGTAGACACTTTTATGGGTTCCAAGGGGTACCCTTATTTTTTACATAAACTAGTCACAGCCCGCCACATCCTGATACAGCCAGTCACAGCTCGACACAGCCCGACACAGCCCGACACAGTCCATCACAGTCCAATACAGCCCGTCACAGCCCAACACAGCCGCCACAGCTTCGCACAGCCCTACACATCCCGACACAGCCAGTCACAGCCGCCACAGTTTCGCACAGCCCTACACAGTCCGACACAGCCAGTCATAGCCCGCCACAGCCTGATACAACCAGTCACAGCTCGGCACAGCTGGGGAACAATTACCATTGGCAGGGAACGACTGTGGGGGAACGACATCTGAAAAATGAACGTGTACTACAGAGATAACGGTTAGTTAGGAAAGCGGTTAGAACGGCTTGTAAATAGATAAAGCAAGAAGCGGGGACATCTGGGGGGATCACTTCGAGGGATAACTTCAAGGGACTACTTCTGGGAGGAGGTCTGGCATCACTTCTTGGAAATGAAGCGGAGAGCGCATATCGGAGTAGAAAGAGGGAGAGCACGGAGTAGGAGGAGAACGATCTGTTGATGCTTGATGAAATGGAAGCAGTATAGTTGTAATGTAGAGAAGATTAGAGACTCCATGGCTTCAGCCTGATACTTGATAGATATTAATCTGATACATACTTCATACTCACATTGTGTAGAGAGATCTGAGTGAAGCTGTGGAATGAATGGATGAGTTGATGGAATCGATAGATTGCTGAAGCAATCTGATACTTAAATACCAACATTAAGGTAACTAGCTAACATGAATACGGGAAGGAATACAAATAGGAAACACCCCCATGATACACTAGCTGTAGGTCATGACTGATTGTTCTGAGCGGGCTGAGTGCTTAGAGATTTCCAACTCTTCTATCTTGGAGTTCCTGCCTCGGATAGCGAAGGGATGGGTGAGTAAAAGCCGCGCAACATTTGGCGACCATACTGGGGAACTGGGACATGAACAACCAGATGTGACAGGCATCTGGTGGGATCATGGTGGATGGAGAATTAAAGAATTTGATGTGAATCAAATTCCCTGTGAAACTGAGAAGGAAAGATTGTCCAAACGATTCTTTCAGAGGTTCTTGGATTTGCCAGACGGTTGTAAAGAAAACATTCTTAAGAGAGTGCATGATGCTGACCCTGAGTGGGGTCTGGAGAAAGGAGTGATAAAGATTTATCAGGTGGCCTGTAGAGGAAGAGCACGTTGGTTACCAACACTGGTTTATGTGATAGCATTGCTATCCATTAAGCGAGTAGAGTTTGAAGGCTAGGAGGAAAGAAAGGTGAATGTTTATACTCATATGCATGAAGAGCTTGTACTGGTAAAGAATTGGATTCCAAAGGATATTTTGTGGATCAAACTCACACCAAGAACAGCTTTCCAGACTTGTTTGCCATATGGTTATATGGTAACGGAGACTTCTAGTATAGCCAAGGGTGCATTGAAGCTTGAAAGAAACCCAGGCATATATGAGAGATATTATAGAAGAGAGTTTTGGTTATTGCCACATTAAAAGAAATGAAAGACATGGGACATGAGTGATGAAAGAGAAGCTAGACTCCAGAGATATTCAGCAAAAAGAGAAAGTTATCTGAAAGCTAATTATCCATATCTTTGGGAGAGAGGAATAGACATAGGGGAATCATCTGGACCTCTCACACCATTAAGATCAGGGAGTACATCACCCATACCGGAAGAACTAGAGTTGGATGCCACTCCTTCTTTTTCTTTGCAAGAAAGATTAAGGGAATTGGTACGGGAAGAAGATCAATCACAAGGTGAAAGATCTGAGGTACATCCCTGGATAAAAGATTTGACAGAAATCTTTGATAAGAGTTGGCATGGAACACCTAAAGCAGGAACTCCAGTTTCTGAAGCAGAAGGTGAAGAAGGAGAAGAGGATGTGGCAGGGCCAACGGAGAGTTCAGACTCTCCAACACCATTGCAGTTGAGTTACATGAGTGAAGAAGAAACCCAAGGGCAGAACTTGGAGGATGAAAACAGAGAGAAGAAATTGGAAGAGGAAGAATATGAAGAAGTAGACCCAACAGCTGAGGTTGAGACTACAACCAGGACATCCCAACCCGTTGGACCTGGATCAAGTGGAGCACTTGGATCACAGGCCAACGAAGGTGTCGGCTCAGGGGGATCAGGCGGGCTGCCTGGATCTGGCTCTGGGGGGACAGGGAGTGTGGGAAGTAGTGCAACTGAAGCTGGAAATACTGTGAATATTGTGGGGCAAGAAGCAGGGAGTGCTCAAGGGCCACCACTTGGTGGAAGATCCACCACAAAAACGACAGGTCCAGAAGGACCAGCACCAGCAAGGGTGCCAGCACCTGTCAGTGGGCAGAAGGTAGGGCCACAGATGGCGTTACAACCAACACGGGCAAAACCACCCTTTCCAATATATTCAGGAAAAGGGGATCCCGATGTACACATTAGCCAATTTGAGCACATGTGTATAGTGAACAATGAGAATGGCGATGATGCCAAGATGAGACTGTTTCCTTGTTCACTTATCAAGAAAGCAAGTGAATGGTATGCAAGATTCCCTGATAATCATTTCCTAACCTGGAATGGCTTGAATACAGCATTTCGAAATAGGTTCAGGACAAGTAAAACTGAGGATGAAGTGTATGGAAGTTTACAACAGCTGAAGCAGAAGAAGCATGAAACTGTTGAAGAGTATATGGAGAAGATGGAATTGATGATGAAAAAGCTGGCTGCAGTACTAGCGCCCGGTTTACAGAAGACTTGGTTTGTGAGTGGACTAAGACCAGAGTTGCAAAAGAAAGTGGATATGTACCCCATAATACAGTGGAGGAGGCATTTGAAACTGCAAACAGAATTGAGCAATTGGGAATGCTCAGGAGAGAGAAAAAGGAAGATGAGGACTCTGAGGATGAGTCAGATGAAGAAGAAGAGCAAGAACTAAAAAGAAAGAGTAAGAGAAAGGAGAAGTTGAAGAGGGATAACTATGAAAAAAAATTGGAAGAAATCTTGAAGAAGTATGCCACAGAGGCTGCAACACATTGGAGGAAGGGTGTATGGTGTGCAAAGTGCCAAAATGAAGGCCATACCACCACAGAATGCCACATGAAGGAGAAACATTGTACTATCTGTAAAATGGATAACCATTCTACTGAGAATTGTTACTACAACAGAAGGACAGCTGCAAGAGAACCTAGGCAAGTAAGGGTGCATCAGGTGCAGCCCCAGCCAAGAAGAAACAATGATCAGGACCACTATGGTAGGTCTGGTGGTTATAACAATGGCATGGAAGGGAGAGGTAATTCAAGAGGGAATTACCAAGGAAATTCCAGAGGCAACTATCAGGGTAATCCAAGGGGGAATTACCAGCCCGGGAATCAGGATTATAGAAATAACCCAAGAACAGACCAAGGGCGAAGACCCAATGGTGAAGAGCTATGTTACTATTGTAATCAGCCAGGACATCGCAAGGCAGCCTGTTCATTCTGGATAAGACACCAGAATGAGATGAGAGCTCCTGTGAATGAGGGCCCAGTGGTGGCAGCTCACATGGTTAGGCCATGTGTTGTACCAGAAGTAAGTACAATGATAGTAACAAGAAGTAAAGCCAAACTAATACCTCCAGTAGAAGAGGAAGAAGATGATAATGGAAGTGGCAATGATATGCCTGAAGATGAAGAGACTTGGAAAGATGAGAAGGAACTGCACAAGGAAGTGGCAGATACTATAAGGGAAATGCAAAAGAGTACTGATATTCCTGTGGCAGATTCCTCTGATTCGGATGGAGAAAAAGAAGGGAGTGAGGAAGAAAGGAAGAAAGAGGATGCAGACATGCAAAGTAATGAAGAGACTTTGGTTGAAGTAATATGCCAGACCAAAGCAGAAATTACCATTGGACAGCTATTAGCTGTGGCACCTTATTGTAGGCACAGGCTGTATCAAGCAATCAATCGAATTGCCCAAGAGACAGGAAACACAGACCTGAACAGCAAGGTGACCAGTTATAATGTGAAGTCGGAAGGGCGAGAAACAGTCATGGACTTTGATGATTCTATGCCAGTAATCCAATTGAGAATTGGAAGCACAGAACTAACAGATGTACTGATAGATGGTGGTTCTGGAGTAAATATCATGACAGACCAATTAAGGAAGAAGCTTGGTCTAACTAACATGAAACCAGCCCCATTTACAGTAACAATGGCAGATCAAAGAAGTGTACAGCCATTGGGATTAATAAGAGGAGTTAAGATACAGATACAGAAGATGATCTTTATGATCACAGTAACTGTGTTGAAAATGGATGAAGTCATGGAGGCTTACTCCTTATTATTGGGACGTCCGTGGCTGAAACAGGCCAGGGTATTCCATGACTGGAATTCTCAGTTACTAACCGTGCATAATGGGATACACGAGATACAAATTACCACAAAGAAATCTAGTAGATTACCTGCTACAAGAAGACCTCGATGAGTCAGAGAGTATGACTGGAAAGGAGGATTGGATGAGGAGCAGGAAGCTACCCTATTTGCTACACACCCAGAGTGGGAGCAGGTTGCAGAGATGCGGCTGGAAAGCCTAAGTTGTTTGAAAGGTATCTACTGTGGTGTAGTGACAGCAACACCAACTGAAGAGGAAACCAGCATTGAGGTTTACTATTTCATGAGCGCATGAGCCCATGAGCCCATGAGCCTATGAGCTCATGAGCGGACATCCGCGGAATTGGAATTTTCCTGCCTTTATTGACGGTGTTATGTCCTCTTACCTCGGTAATAGGGTCTGTTTCTCCTGGTCCAAGATGCGGAATGAGGTATTTCGGCGCCGTTATTCCCAAGAGCAGTGTGCTGAAATGGTGTTTTGAAGACATCCACCGGGGTATTTCGGCACCGAAATTACCTCTTAAAATGTGATATAGTGCGGTATTTAATGGCGCAGAACGGGCTATTTGGGCGCCGAAATACCCAAGTGGAATGTGCTGAAGTGCCTTGTGCTGAAGGCTTCCATCGCGATATTTTGGTACAGTAATTCATCCGCGGAATTTTTGAGGCCCATATAACGAAGGCGCGCATTGGGCTATTTCGGCGCCAAATTTCCCAATAGGAATGTTAGAAACGGCGGGTTTTCATGGCTTCAAGTTATCAGCTCGATGGTGTGCATAAATTACTTGTAGGGTTCTTCACTGAAGTTTGCGTCTCTTCTGCTTTTATTATACATTTTGGTTGGCGGAAGAAATATAGGGAATCGGACAAGCAGTCTGAACACAATGATTTTTCAAAAATATTTTCATTAAGTGTTAGGATGGCTGCCTTCCACCTGCCTCCGAACCTGCACTGTCGCTACCGCTGTTACTCTGAGAAGCCCTCCCCTCAAAAATACCATCCTCACCAGCCGGAACTGTCCACCTGGGTGCGGAAGTGTCCTCAACATTCCCCTCGCTCTCGGACGCGGATTCTATTACGAACTTCCCTACTCTGCCTTTCACAATTCTATGTTTGGCCTCACGCCTCATTATAATTCTCTGCTCATTCCCGTATGTCAATTGCTCTAACCGAGTAGGCCTATCCTCCCTCCTGATGGCTTCTCTGGCAGCCGTGTCTGCATAGGCTGGTAGAAAAAAAGGCTTCTGGGGACTCGCGAGAAACGATTTTCTGGCAAAGAATGGCCGATGCGATTTTGTCTCCTCCTCTGCAACAGGGTCCGATTCGGGCAAGTCTCCCAGCTTCTCCTCGTCGGACGACTCTGCAAGGCTGAGTGTACGCACAAACATAGAATGAAGTACATTAGAGAATTCAAACAGGGAATCATCGGCAGGTTGCATGGTCCCTACAACCGAAACCAATACACTTACTATGGTGCAACTCACTCGAAGACAGGCATTGGGGGAAGCGGCTTCGGGCGCCCCTGCATCGAACGAATTTCCTGGACTTCCTCCTCTTCATCTTCCTCCTCCCCTTCCATGTCATCTTCTGCGTTTTTGGGATCCTCAGTCGGAGGCCAACACTGAAGGCCCGCCAAATTGTAATCGTACAAGGCCGTATCCCCCTCAAATGAGAACACAAATCGGTTCGACATCCTTCCCGCCCACATACAGGCACCTGCAAATTCATACGACACAACCACAACCAAACTCAAGAATGAGTCGCTTCCTCGCACAAGCAAACATACACAAACGGAAATGGTGTCAATTTTGGTGCCGCATTCAATTAACGTTCTCACCTGTATTTGCAGTGATGTCGAGGACCCTGCCTTCAACATCCGTACATGTTTCCATGAGCGTCTGGGATGAATGCAGGACTCCTGGTCCTGCCATACCTCCATGGCTTGCCCGACAAATCACAAAGAATGTCCTTCTCTCCCACATGGTTGAACAGGACGTTATACTCCAGTGGATCAACTGTGGAATCAACAAGTCTTCCTGTTTCACGTAATTTGAATTTCTAATGTTTCTTCACGAAGTAAAATGCCTGAAAGATAAGAGTCTGCAGAGAAAGAAATGTCCTGGAGGTTTTGCTTCTCCGCAAGCTCCAGCAGGTTCTGATCGTCGCCAAGTCGTACCACGTTGTCGTCCTCTCCTTCTGTCAGCTCAATGGGCCGCCCTTCTGCAGATCCAACTCCCACATCTCCAGCGGCCTCCACCGCATTCGTGTTTTTTGAAATTGACTGCAAACCCAATATCTCCGCTTCCAGTCTCCCTAGGGGTTTTACTGGCGAAACCATGGGCTCCTTCTGCTTCCTCGACTTCCGAACTCTGGGTGGGCTTTTCTGAGGCGATATCTGAGGTGTTGACTGAGGACTCGCTTGCCTCGATGCACTTCCACCTTGCGAGCGCAGCACCCGGGCAGGAGTATCCAAAGTTGACTGTGTTGCTTCGCCCCCCTGCGATCCCTCCCCAGCTCCCATGTCAAACAAACAGGAAAACATGAGACACTGCACGCAAAAAAAAAGGTGTAAAAGGAATATTGCGTATGGAGTGCTTCATATCCGCAAAGCACGAATCTCTCACTGGTGGGCGATCCGAGTCTCTGGATAACGAGGTCTGCATTTCATGCATGAGACGGAGCTTAAGTCGTGTCGTCGGCGGCTTCCCAAAATCCTGCGTCCTCCTTCTCTTTGCCGGAGTTGCCTGACCTTCCACAAACTCTATGCTACCACTATGCCGCATAAGGAGAGGAAACGCAGGAGAATGCCACTGCAGAAGGGCAAGGAGCGAGAGAGCGAAGCGGTGGAACATGCAACCACTATGCACGAGCAGATGTGTAAGCAGCCACGTCTCCCGAAGCGTTGCCACCGTCCACCACTTTCTGCCGTACGAGTGATGAAGAGATTGTGACCCCTGACACGTTCGCACGGATGAAGTCGACTGGAACACGACGCGTGCCAGTTCCAGCCACCAGTACAAGACGGTTTATCCGAATTGCGGCACCGAAATACCTTCCGTTCACCGGATGTTGTTCCCGGAGCAGCCGACATTGAATGAAATATCTGCACATCATGAAACCCAACTGCCATGAAAATCCCCTGCCTATGACATTCAACAGTCAGGTCGGTACGTTTCATCAGCGGACGGATGAATTTCGGCGCCAAAATTCATCCTATTCAAGTGCTTTCGTACACAAACTTACAAATTTCGGCGCCGCAATTCATCGCTTCCCAAGTCCTCATTCGTCATGAGCAAACCTGTCAGTGGGATATCGGAGCCGGAATTAATTCCTGGACAGTGGAAACGGCTGCACTTGGGCACATTTCATCCATATTTCGGCGCCGTATCTCCGTCCGCGCGTAGACGAGGTGAAATCATCCATATTTCGGCGCCGAAATTCATCCAGAGCGAAGACTAAATCGGCACCATGCTATGCTTTGCCGCCATCATTGCCCCTGACGGATGCTGTCCATGCCTGTTGGACTTGCCATTTCTGGACATTTAACTATAATTTCGGCGCCGAAATTATACTTTATGTGCGGCAACGTCCCGTGCGAAAAAGACCACTTAATGGATACTGTCGGTTTCAAAGGAAAAAAACGGCTAAAATGCAATTAATTTTGACAGAAGGGGTTCAATATGCCAATTTCTCCATTAAATGCAGAATATTCCTGTTATCTTCGTCGGAACGGGGTATTTCCAACGATTTACCGAAAATTATATCATCTAGAAGCAAATAGTAAGTGTCGGGTTTGGACGAATTTCGGCGCCAAAATTCATCCGTCGCATAGAAAATGTAATATTAGAGTTACTCATTGCGGACAGTAAGGATGAATTTCGGCGCCGAAATTCATCCATTTCAAAGAAAAATAAATATTGGAGGGAGGGCATTGGATGAATTTCGGCGCCGAAATCCGGCGCTCAAACCCTGAAAAGAATTTGGAGGGATGGAGTCGGTTGAATTTCGGCGCCGAAATTTATTGCTCGCGAAGAAAAAAAATAAAATCGGGAGGACTTCGGATGAATTTCGGCGCCGAAATTCATTGCTCCCGAAGAAAAAAAAAATTCGGGAGGACTTCGGATGAATTTTGGCACCGAAATTCATTGCTCTCGAAGAAAAAAAAAAAATCGGGAGGACTACGGATGAATTTCGGCGCCGAAATTCATTGCTCGCGAAGGAAAAAAAATAAATTCGGGAGGACTTCGGATGAATTTCGGCGCCGAAATTCATTGCTCGCGAAGAAAAAATAAATTCGGGAGGACTTCGGATGAATGTCGGCGCCGAAATTCATTGCTCGCAAAGAAAAAATAAATTCGGGAGGACTTCGAATGAATTTCGGCGCCGAAATTCATTGCTCGCGAAGAAAAAGGAAAATTAGAAGGGAGTACTTGGATGAGATTCGGCGCCGAAGTTCATCTGTCGCAAAGAAAAAAAAAAAAAAAAAAAAAAAAAAAAAAAAAAAAACTTCAGATGAATTTGGCACTGAAATCCATCCGCAGGGCAGCAGAATTAGGGTCGGAAAAGGAGATGAAGAATGAATTTCGGGGCCAAAATACATCCATTCTGCCGATTCAGGATTACTGTCATTCGGATGTCAGCACCGATATCCGGACACGTGGTGAATCACGACTGTAATCAGGAACACATTCATCCGTATTTTGGCATCCAAATTCAACCCTCATGTGCAGAAACAATTTGATGAAGAAGATGTTCATCCGAATTTCGGCACCGAAATCCATCCGTTGGGTGCTTGGTTAGTTTCATGAAGTGAACAAATTACTATTTCTGTCGCCGGAATTCATCCCCTGGCTTCCAAAGTTGTTACATGACAGAGATGTTCATCCAGATTTCGGTGCCGAAATTCATGGGAAGGCCTGATTTATTGTAGCCCAAGTGGTTGTACATTACAATTCAGGCACCAAATATCCAATGAGAACTTGCTGTTGTCGTCCGTTTTTGTAACGTACGTTACATACCTTCATCTTTACGTGCACCGATCACCCATCCTGTTGGATGCGGAATCCTCCAGAAAATCATTTGTATTATTAGGTAGGACACAC
The DNA here is from genome assembly GCA_030704615.1 of Takakia lepidozioides. Lineage (NCBI taxonomy): Eukaryota > Viridiplantae > Streptophyta > Takakiopsida > Takakiales > Takakiaceae > Takakia > Takakia lepidozioides. The sequence continues at coordinate 10,304 of CM060732.1, read as the reverse complement.
TCTTTCACTGCAGGACTTCGCTGCGGAGCGTACCGAGAGGTTCCGTCTTCAACATGGACTCCCGTGTTTGGGTAAACGTGTACTTCCATCCTGATTCTCTGAAAGCTAAAATACGTTCCACGAAATCCAATTCCCAGTCGTCATCCTCCTCCCACGAGAAGCTCTTCGCCCCGCATACCGGTGGGTGACCCCGCAGCTTGGCCCACCCATCGGTGGGGGAAACTGAAAAGACGACGGCCACCAACAAAGGCGAACGACACCAGGATGACCAACGCTCTTGCAATGCCCTGCATAGTGCAAGGTTGCAGGGATGTTCCTCACCCCAGGATGGGGCGCATATTTCAGTTGTCAACAGCCGGGTCTGCTGCGCGCAGTGTCGTGTATACAATCACGGTTTCACAGTACCCAGCTTGCAACTGTGAGGACTTCCTTGTTATGGAATCGAAGAATGCAGCATACGTCCCCTGCAAACACCTTTATTACATTTTTCTGAAGCGCATGAGTTGCATATCCGCAGTGGACGTCTTCATCCATGCTCCAACACTGAGTTTCAACGAGCTGCACAAGGCCCTACGGCAGGACACTGGTCGGACTGCTTGACATTCCACATTCGGGAAGGAGAAAGTGGCAATTATATTACATTCATCTTCTTGCACCCTATTTTTTTGTGAGGAATTATACACTTGGTGGTGCCGCATCGCCATGGCTACATGTGAATTTCGGTGCCGCAATACATGAGAATGTGGTTTTTGGCCATGAATGGCATGCGCATGTTTTTTTTATTTTGGTTGTCTACAAATGGATCCGAGTAAAGCATACATTGTGTGGAGATTAACGGGCATTGAGGCCTATTTCAGCGCCGTTTATGGTCTATGTACTGCATAGTGTTTCCTTGTTACTGCTCTTCATTCAATTTGTAGTGATTTCGCAGCCCATCCTGGCGTTTTCGTCCACCTTTATGAGAAGACTCCAATTTGCTACAAATACATTGTTACTGTTCTGCAAATGTGATGCCTTTACAAGATTGCTAGTTCTGTGTCCCAGTGGGAAGGGTCCTACTGCACATTCCAGCATTTGCATACTGCACCTTGTGCAAACAGCAATCCATACAACAAAGGACACGTCCCAGCATACTGGCAGTGAATTGCAAAAAACCTTAACAGAAGATTATCCAAGCATGTATATTCCCCATATGGCACAGGGAAGCTGCTTGATTTCTGAATGAAAATGTATGTGCCATGAGTGTCGGCGAGTCGAAACATGTCTACTTTAGCATGCAAGACCTATGGTCCCCTCGCCCAAGAAGAAGGAACTCTAACTGGCCTCTCAAGGACCTCCTGAGTGACCGGGTGCCTATATTTGAACAAAATGTTAGTGGTTTCTGTCGCCCGGTTGAAACTAACGAGGATGTCGTGTTTATCGATAGCGCCCCCTTGGTAGAAGGACACTTTTCACAGTGGGCCCTGTGTTCCCCTCCTCCTCATCCTCATAACTGAAGAGAATGTCCCCACTTTCCGAGTCAGTCCGTCCACACGTAAAGTTTTCACCTATGCACTCATCATACGTCCACTCGCAACAATTCCAGCGATACAGCAACGCTGTGCGTGATCTGTTCGGCTCCCACTCATGCGGAAAGTCCAGGTCCATGATGCATAGGAACCACCTGCTCCCCAGCCGGGGTCCAGGAGAATCGTGCAATCCTGGAAGAAACTCCATTGCTCTCAGCTGGACAAGTCGAGGATCGTCCCTGTAAACATCCAGGAAAACAATGATGTCGTGTGCTTTCGGGAAAATGACTCCCGTCTGGCGTCGATAGATGTGATTCGGGCACGACATGGCCTCACGACATAGCACAAACTCAAAGCAGGGAGGAGATGGGCACAACAGAGAAGAGTGAAGAGCAAAATGAGAGCAAGGCCTCCCTTACCGTAAGGCGGGTATTTGCTCTCCGGAGCCCAATTTTGGCGCCGTTATTGGATGGAGTGCGGAAGCTTCAGCCGAGAATTTTGTTTCCGCAGGTCAATTTCGGCGCCGTTATTGGTTGCAATCCCTAGCCTTCAGCCGGGTATTTGGTTTCTGGACCCAATTTCGGCGCCGTTATCGGCTGCACTCCGGTGGCTTCAACCGAGTATTTGGTTTTCGGGGCCCATTTCGGTGCCGTTATCGCCTGCACTCCGGGTATTTGGTTGGTGGAGCCCAATTACTTTCACCGTTGTTGGCTTCACTCCCGAGCCTTCAACCGGCTATTTCTTTTCCTGTGCCCAATTACGGCGCCGTTATACCCAACCATCATGCACTTCTGCAACAGTACTATCCACGGTTATAGGTCGCCATTGCGTTTTCGGAGTCTGCAAACCCGGATCCTAATTCCGCTTGCGTCTCTGCCTCTGGGATAATTTCGGTGCCGTTATTGCCCAGAATTCAGTTTTTCTATGACCTGGCCTAGCGGTCCATGAGCCTGGGCTCCAAGTCATGAGCGTACACTGGTACTCATGAGCGGAGTGCTTCCAGCATGAGCGCGGAAATCTTTGATTTTTGATTATTTTATAGTTTTGGGCCTGAAAAAAATCTGCCGAAATTCGAAGTGTGCTACTTTGCGGCTCATGGGTGAGCCATGCCCGCTCATGAGCTCATGAGCTTATGGAATAGCAACCCCCAACCAGCATTTACCCATCACATTTCTATGAAGAAAGAGAAGGAGAAATAGAAATCCTAGAAGAACCAGCCACTGTGAGCTTACAGGATGAAGTGGTGACTGGTTGGACAATCACAGCTGATGAGCAGGTGAGGGAAGTGAATGTGGGAACTAAAGAGGAACCGAGGATGGTGAAAGTAGGAGCTGATTTGGAGCCGGAATTCTTCGAAGAAGCTAAAAGCTTGTTCATCAAATACAGAGATGTATTTGCTTGGAGCTATGAGGATCTAAAAGGGATACCACCTGAAGTCTGTCAGCATAAGATTGAACTGGAACCAGGATCAGTACCAATCAAGCAGGTGAGGTATAGAATGAATCCCAACTACGCACAAAAGGTTGGAGAAGAGATAAAGAAGTTGGCTGAGGCTAAGTTTATATACCCAATAGAGTATACAACTTGGTTGTCACCCATTGTTATAGTTCCCAAGACGAATGGTAAACTAAGAATATGTGTGAACTATAAGAAGCTGAATGCTTGTACGAAGAAAGATCCTTTCCCTCACAGAAGCAGTATTAGACACTGTGGCAGGCCATGAGATGTACTCATTCATGGATGGCTTCAGTGGTTATAATCAAGTGAAAGTGGCAGAAGAAGACCAAGGGAAACAGCTTTCATCACAGACTGGGGGGACTTATGCATACAAAGTCATGCCCTTTGGACTTTGTAATGCACCAGCGACCTTTCAGAGAGTGATAAGTGAATCTTTTCATGAGTATCTGGATGATTTCATGCAGGTATTCTTGGATGATTTCAGTGTGTACAGCTCTAAGAATGAGCACTTGCATAAATTGGAGTTATGTTTGGCCAGATGCAGGATGAGAGGTTTGGGCCTGAATCCAGAGAAGTGTACTTTCTGTGTGAACTCATGGGTGCTTCTGGGACACATTGTGTGTAAGAAGGGACTCCTTGGGGATCCCAGAAAGACAGAGTCCATTAAAGCCTCTCCACCACCAGTGAATGTTAAAAGTCTAAGGAGATTCCTTGGGCAAACCTATTACAGGAGATTTGTCAAAAGGTATGCACAAATAGCAGCACCATTGAGCAAACTACTGAAGAAAGATGCAGTGTTTGCCTGAACAGCTGAATGTCAACAGGCATTTGAGGAACTTACACTGTCAGTAACAACTACACCTGTGCTGATTAACCCTCACTGGCATGTAGTATTCCATGTTCACTGCGATGCATCAGGAGAAGCATTGGGAGCGGTGTTAGCCCAGAATGTTACAGGGAATATAGATTCACCTGTGTATTATGCTAGCCGGTTGATGAACAGTGTTGAGAGGAACTATAGCACAACGGAAAGAGAAGCATTGGCAATGATCTATGCAGTGAAGAAATTCAGGCATTACCTGTTGGGCAAGAAGTTTATGTTCTATGTGGATCACCAGGCTTTGATATACCTGGTAAACAAACCTCTGATAAGCGGAAGAATAGCAAGATGGTTGATAATCTTGCACGAGTTTGAGTTCGAGGTTGTTTACAAGCTTGGGAGACTGCATCTTGTGGCGGATCATTTGTCACGATTCTCAACAGGAGAACCAGCCACAGGAATAGATGATCAATTACCAGATGCGAGTCTCTTTGCAGTGGAGGTGCAGGGAAGTGCAGATGACTGGTTAGATTGGCAGTGGCCAATCAGATACTACCTTGCTCATGGTCAGTGCCCACCTAGTTATGGTAAGGAGCAGAGGAAGAGAATTGCTATCAAAGCTTTATCTTATACTATGGTAGGAAGCAGAATGTATAAGTTAGGACCTGATGGAGTACTAAAACGATGCTTGTACCACCATGAAGTAAATAAAGTTTTGGCGGAAGTTCATAAAGGAGTGGCTGGAGGTCATTTTGGAGAAGAGACTACCAGTAGGAAGATACTACTCGCAGGATACTGGTGGCCTACTTTGTTCAAAGATGTACACGAGTATTGTCAGAAGTGTGATGAATGTCAGAGGCTAGGACCTTTGCAGAGATCTGGAAGGATGGCCTTGCATCCTACAATGCCTACGGAACCATTTCAGAAATGGGGACTAGACTTTGTTGAACCAATTAACCCACCATCCAAGAATACACGAAACAGGTACATAATTACAGCCACTGATTATACTACAAAGTGGGTGGAAGCTAAAGCTTTGAGGGACAACACAGCCAAGTCCACAGCAAGGTTCCTGTACGAGAACATACTTACACGATTTGGCTGTCCCTTAGAATTTATCAGTGATCAGGGAAGTCACTTCATGAATGAGACCATTGAGTTGTTGACTAAAGAGTTTATGATTGTGCATAGAAAGAGTACAACATATTACCCACAGGGTAATGGGCAGGCATAGGCTACCAACAAAATACTATGTACTATCTTGGCTAAGATAGTCAATGCAAACAGAACGGATTGGGATACAAAGCTGCTGACAGCTTTGTGGTCATACAGGACTTCATATAAAGTCACCACTAAGTATACACCATTCCAATTAGTTTATGGTATGGAAGCCTTACTTCCAGTGGAATTCCTGTTACCTACCATGAGAACGGAGTGGGGAAAAAGAATGGAATTGCAAGACTCCATCAAGGTTAGGAAACATGAATTATACCATGTGGAAGAAGTACGTGCTGATGCAGCTGATAATATGGCCAGAATTCAGATGAAGCGAAAGGAACAGTTTGATGAAGGCAAGTTAAAGACTTTTAAGACGGGGGATTTGGTTCTATGGTTGCAGAAGAAAGGAAAGATTCAAGCTTCTAAGCTTAAATCACCATGGAAAGGACCTTATGTCATACAAAAGATGTATGATAACAACACCGCCATGTTACAAACCATTAACAAAGAAATGCTGGGAAGAGTCAATGCCAATAAGTTGAAGGGGTACAGTGGTATCCATGACAAACCCTTGCAGCATGATTTGCATGTTGAACCGCAAGAGCAGTCACAGGCTGCACCAGTGTTACGAACGGAGTATGGAGCACTTGTCGCTAGGCCCAGCATATATGACCAGGGCGGGCAAAACAAACGTGACACAGCCTATCACAGCCCATCACGACGTGACACAGCCTATCACAGCCCATCAAGGCAAAGCACAGCCTATCACAGCCCATCACGACGTGACACAGCCTATCACAGCCCATCACAACGTGACGCAGCCTATCACAGCCCAGCACGGCGCAACACAGCCTATCACAACCTACCATAGCGTGTCACAGCCTATCACAGCTTACCACAGTGCATCACAGCCTATCACAGCGTAACACAGTATGACACAGCCTGTCACAGCTCAACACAGCCTACTAAAGTTACACAATCCATAGAATCAGTGACAGGTGGACGCATAATAACTTCAGGAAAATGGCTGACGGAAGAGAAAACGGAAATTACTTTAAAAATAGACACGTGGAGGTCAGGGCGCGACACACAGCCGAGAAGGAAGTGCAAGAACAGGTGTCAAAAAGAAAGAGGACAAGAACGGCCGTCAAAAGGGATGAAAGGCGGGCCCATTAATGAATACGAAAAAAGGGAAACGGAACGAACGACAAGTACAGAAAAGCGAAATTCTTGTCACATGTGTGATCCTAGTGGACTATCCAGCAGGGAAAGTCCACTAAAGAAAATAAAATCTAAAATTCAGTCACAGCGGATACAGCCAATAGAAAACCAGAGAAAGGATCAAGAAAATGGAGGGAAATTGAGCGCAAGAGGCGGCGTCGTTCTGAGTAACGGGCGTCTCGACGGGACAGACCATCAATGCTATAGCTTGGAAACTATGGAGGAACTAACAGACTATACGCTCGCAATATTACTTACGCAGTGGCATAGACACGAAAGGACAGAGCGGAGCTTTTCTCTTGAGCGATGCTTGCAAGCCCCGCAGGCTTACAAGAAATTACCCATAGCTTTCTGCGGCAACCATACGTTTATGCTTTGTGCACTACAGGCATTCCTGCAGTTGTTACAGCCAAAACAGTTCTGTGAGTCTAAAATGAAGAGAGTGAGAGGAATGGAGGAAATCAGGGTGAAGAGCACCACAATTCTGCAGAAACAAACGATTGCTACCCACAGGCGATACAGATACTGGAGGAGCTGAGATTGCAAGGATTGCAAAGCCTAGATTGGACATTACACCATAGACAGTACATGTTACAATTTTTGCAGAACTTTGAGCCAAGGGCAGGAACAACAACGGTGAAGGGAGTTGAATTGATGATTACTCCCCTATACCTCCAGCAATTGTTTCGATTGCCAGCAGGTCAGGTGCATGTGGAGGAACACAGGGCAAGACTGCAAATAGGGGACTTATTCCAAGAAGGGAGTTTCTTTAAAACTCAGGGTTATGCTTGTACCAAGGCTGTGTACCCAGGGCTAAAAGAGGTAGGCCAGGTATTGAACGTTCTGATTGCCATGAAACAGAACCAACAGTATTTGAGCAGATCCTTCACGGAGGAAATACTCAAAGGCCTGAAGGGACAAGAGGTACAATGGGCGGACATAATGTACAACGCACTGGTGGAGGAGATGAAAAGATTACAAGGTACTACCGCAAAGTCTCCTATCATAGTATCTGGCCCAATCATTGCTCAAATAATCCTTGATTCTGGCATAGTTGATGCGCAAGAAAGAAAGGAAATGGGAGTGTTTGAGCCAGAAACCACTGCAATGGAAGAGCAAGGCTCTTCACACAGTGAGGGTGGTCTAGCAGGGCAACCCGAGACTAAGAGGCAGAGACGGGGAAAGACTGTAGTGGCGGATCCACTGGCTTCACGGATTCCGCATGATAATGTTTCCCAAGCTCATGGCCAAAGGGGCACAGCAGCACAGAGAAATGCTATTACTGGAAGCAGGACCTTCAGAGAGGGAGGAGGAAGTTACTTCTGTATCACAACCATCACAGCCAGCTGATCGACTTGTCACAAGGTCACAAGTTGTCCATGCAGCTCAACCAGAAATAATTGATTTGGAAAGAGAAGGGTTAGATATTCCAACTACAGAACGGATAGTGGCAGAAATGGAGAAGGGGGACCTTCTCTATGAATATTCTGGTCTGGTCAAGGAGACAGAGATTCCAGAGGTGCAACAGTTGCCCAAGGGAAATCCCGAGGTGCATATAATACACACACCTATGTCGGAGGTACCACAGGCGGAAGGTCATGACACTATAGCACCGGTGATAGATGAAGTGGTTCAGGAAGAAAATCCGGTGGGACAATGGCCTGAGTGGTTCGTGAGACATCACACTGTTGAGGATCAGGAGGAACAGCAACAACCTCACCATGATGACCCTCAATAGGCAATGCTGATGAGTTCCATAGGCATGACACTTAATTTGTTGGGGAATTATGTCAAATCCCATGTTCCAATTACCCAATTGACAGCCTTGAGAGAGGAACTCAGGAAGGAGTTTGAGGCTCGACTAGCCACTGAGTGTGCAAACAAGGTCAATGAAGAGGTCACTCTCAAGATGCAGCAGGACTTGGACCTTGCCTGGACTATGTGACTCTCTACCGATGCACCAGCCTTGCTGGGGGCATCACTCTCAAAGAATTGCCGTTTGACATAGGCCAAGTCGTCCTTGATGTTCGTTTGCAATGCCATACCCCGCGCATACAGTCAGGCGAATGCTCCCCAAAAAAATCAAATCAGACCAGAAACAAGGAGGTGAAGCTCACCGCATAGAGTATTTCAACCATGGCGTCGGCCGGTACCAGGTGCGGTTGCTTTCGCCAGGGACTTCCTGTACAACTTTGGATCGAGGGTTCTTTGAAAATCCAGCGGTGATGTTGTGCCCATTTCTTGCACTCTACGTGCAACGTATGTGTCAGGTGAGTTTCCATGAAGGCCTTCTCTGTTACCCTGTCACAGAAGAAAACAGAGGAATGAAATGAAAGAATGATATGCACACCCAATTGCGGCACAACAATCCAAAATGCAGCAGAGTTGTTATTTCTGTAAGTCAAGCACATTGCCTATTTCGGCGCCGGAATTGCAACAAAAGCAGGATATACCAGTATACCAGATTTGTACCCTTCAACATGCCTCTGTCCCTCACATCCACTTTAAGGACAATGCAATCCACCATGTAATACCAATTGATATCGTCTTAATGCATTTTGGCAATGTACTCCGTCCACGCAAGTAGCCTATGGTTCCCGTCCCAGACGAAGAACATCTTCCCTGCCATGTGTACATAAGTGGGATTATTCTTCAGAGAGGCTTCAAATGTGGCATTTACCATGTGCCAATGGGGGCTCCAATTCTGAAGCTCATAGACTTCGGACATCTCATTTCTCCTTCACGATTCCTAACAAACACAACTCACATTTGTTCGCTTGGTCGCCCTCTAATCTGCATTGGATCCCACTAAATTAATTAATCGTCAGATCACTACAGCACTACAGCACTACAGCCCAATCGACTACCTCAAACCGACAGCTCAAATGCCATATGAAATTGTTGTAGTATAAGAAAATATTGGATCCTAGATGAATTTTGGCTTTTATGGCACCAATTCGATCTGCCTACGGCATCTAACATGTCTCCCAAGATTGTGCATTTACTTCACCTCCAAAACATCGGCCTATCAACATTCCCAACACAACCTTCACATCCTTGAAGCAAACGTTAGCAGTCACACACAATAATTTTTTTCAAAAACACTTAATGCGTGCAACCACCTATTGGTGGTCGCATGTATTTTTTTTTAAAAATATCTACGACCATCAATATTGGCGGACGCGTGTTTTTTCATTTTTTTGAAATGCGTGCAACCACCAATATAGACATCAAATCATACTTGCCCAAAGCAGCCAGCCTCTTGATGAATTTGCATTCATAGTATAAAAAGTAGATATTGCACCACATGGGTGAACAAGAAAACCCCATAGGGATTCCAAAGACTTGTTGCCAGACCCTATCCCCCAGAGTCACAAAGCAGTGGGTCATTAGCCACATGTGGAGATTCACAAGTTTTTCTGCCGAGAAACTCAACCATAGACCAGAATTGGGTGCTGAAGGGCCCCACCTTGTTTTTCCAAAGGTTGCTTTGTTGATTTGAAACTGTACCCAAAGGGTATGTTTTTCCCTTTGGTATTTGCTGTGATACTGCTTAAAAGCAGCATTTACAATGTATGAGATAACATTTCCCAGGTTTTCGTTACCTGAAAGGGGAATGTTCTCATAGCATTGCGTGATGTCAGCTACAAAAATATTAAATACCTCATCTGGTAAGTTCAAGCTCTGTGACAGAATCTACAATCCAATACATGGAAGTAGCCACCTTACCGAAGTTCTTGTAGCCAAGTAGCATATCACCTACCCTTTCCTTGATCAAGGTCAACAAGGCCATAGTAGCGACAGTTAGCATTTGTGCAACTAGAGAGAACACACTACTGTGGGCGTTAGTAATCCACCTCTATTTCTTTTTGTGTAGCTTATAGATGCCCATGAAATATGGAAGCTTTAGGTCCTCTACCTGCAATTCAGGTATGAGTTGTTGCAACTCATCAGAGACAGACCTTAGTACAGCATCGGGGTTCAGCCATACCTCATTCTCCATGCAGGGTTTGAAATCTTTGCCCATTAGGCGATGGAAAGCTTGTAGTCTGATATGCCTTATGCACATAAAACAGACA
>CM060731.1:96116823-96219902 GCA_030704615.1 Takakia lepidozioides | reverse complement strand
ACTCCCTATATATACTTCTGTAGCTGTCCGCGGGGGTTTCATAACCAGCCATGCCATTTTATGGTGAACCACCACGAAAACCCTCGACTCCCGGTGGTGAGTCGCGGTGAGTCTTGGCCCACTCACCGCGGCCCCAATGGACCGTGATGAGTCCCAAGACTCCCCACGACTCCCACCTCGAGGTCTCCACCCCATGGTGAGTCCTATGCCACCCCCACTAAGCTACCACCACCCCTTGTGGAGCCACCTCCACCGCAACCCGGTGTGCGGGGCTCCACCTAGTGAGCGCCTCCGCCTCCTTGAGTGCCTTGGGCACTCAAGGGTGCTTCAGCCCCCCATACCTATCGCTGCCGCTGCCCCCACCACAGGGGCAGCCCCTCATGTGTCCCGACCCCCTGCCCTCAAGGCAAAGGGCCGCGACACAGTGGCAGCTCAAATAGTATGCGTTGGCGCACACTGTTTGAGCTGTACATGTCACTGTTTTTTTAGTGTTAAATTCGGACTTCCAGGGCAGGTTTATGATGATGAAATAACCATTCAGTGGCAGCTCAAACCGTGTGCGTTGGCGCACACTATTTGAGTTGAACATGTAAGTGTTTCTTCCGATTGAAATTTGGCATATAGGGCCTGTTTCTGAGTATGAAATAACCATTCAGTGGTAGCTCAAACAGTGTGCGTTGGCGTACATTGTTTGAGCTAAACTTGTAAGTGTTTTTTAGTGTTAGAATTTGGCATTTAGGGCACGTTTCCGAGGATGAAATAACCATTCAGTGGCAGCTCAAACAATGTGCGTTGGCGCACACTGTTTGAGCTGTACATGTCACTATTTTCTTGCTGTTAAATTCGGACTTTCAGGGCAGGTTTATGATGATGAAATAACCATTCTGTGGCAGCTCAAACAATGTGCGTTGGCGCACAGTGTTTGAGCTGTACATGTCACTGTTTTTTTGGTGTTAAATTCGGACTTCAAGGGCAGGTTTATGATGATGAAATAACCATTCAGTGGCAGCTCAAGTAGTGTGCGTTGGCGCACACTGTTTGAGCTATACATGTCACTGTTTTTTTGGTGTTAAATACGGACTTCCAGGGTTGGTTTATGACGATGAAATAACCATTGAGTGGCTGCTCAAACATTGTGCGTTGGCGAACACTGTTTGAGTTGAACATGTAAGTGTTTTTTCCGATTGAAATTCGGCATTTAGGGCACGTTTCTGAGTATGAAATAACCATTCAGTGGCAGCTCAAATAGTGTGCGTTCGCGTACACTGTTTGAGCTGAACATGTAAGTGTTTTTTTGGTGTTAAATTCGGACATCCAAGGCAGGTTTATGATGATGAAATAACCATTCAGTGGCAGCTCAAACAGTGTGTGTTGGCGCACACTGTTTGAGTTGATAATGTAAGTGTTTTTTCCGATTGAAATTTGGCATTTAGGGCACGTTTCTGAGTATGAAATAACCATTCAGTGGTAGCTCAAACAATGTGCGTTGGCGCACACTGTTTGAGGTGAACTTGTAAGTGTTTTTTAGAGTTAAAATTCGGCATTTATGGCACGTTTCTCAGGATGAAATAACCATTCAGTGGCAGCTCAAACAGTGTGCGTTGGCGCACACTGTTTGAGCTGTACATGTCACTGTTTTTTTGGTGTTAAATTCGGACTTCCAGGACAGGTTTATGATGATGAAATAACCATTCAGTGGCAGCTCAAACAGTGTGCGTTGGCGCACACTGTTTGAGTTGTACATGTCACTGTTTTTTTGGTGTTAAATTCGGACTTCCAGGGCAGGTTTATGATGATGAAATAACCATTCAGTAGCAGCTCAAACAGTGTGCTTGGCGCACACCGTTTGGGCTGAACATGTAATTGTTTTTTTGTTGTTTAAATTCGGCATTTAGGGCACGTTTCTGAGGATGAAATAACCATTCAGTGGCAGCTCAAACAGTGTGCGTTGGCGCACACCGTTTGGGCTGAACATGTAATTGTTTTTTTGGTGTTTAAATTCGGCATTAAGGGCACGTTTTTGAGGATGAAATAACCATTCAGTGACAGCTCAAACAGTGTGCGCCAACGCACACTGTTTTAGCTGTACATGTCACTGTTTTTTTGGTGTTAAATTCGGACTTCCATGGCAGGTTTATGATGATGAAATAACCATTCAGTGGCAGCTCAAACAGTGTGCGTTGGCGCACATTGTTTGAGCTGTACATGTCACTGACGCACACTGTTTGAGCTGCCACTGAATGGTTATTTCATTTTCATAAACCTGCCCTGGAAGTCCGAATTTAACACCAAAAAAACAGTGACATGTACAGCTCAAAAAGTGTGCGCCAACGCACACTGTTTGAGCTGCCACTGAATGGTTATTTCATCCTCACAAACGTGCCCTAAATGCCAAATTTCAATCGGAAAAAACACTTACATGTTCAACTCAAACAGTGTGCGCCAACGCACACTGTTTGAGCTGCCGCTGAATGGTTATTTCATCATCATAAACCTGCCCTGGAAGAAAGTAATTGGGCTCCACCAACCAAATACCCAGAGTGCAGGCGATAACGGCGCCGAAATGGGCCCCGAAAAACCACACTGTTTGAGCTGTACATGTCACTGTTTCTTTCGTGTTAAATTCGGACTTCCAGGGCAGGTTTATGATGATGAAATAACCATTCAGTGGCAGCTCAAACAGTGTGCGTTGGCGCACACTGTTTCAGCTGAACATGTCACTGTTTTTTTGGTGTTAAAATTTGGCATTTAGGGCACGTTTCAGAGGATGAAATAACCATTCAGTGGCGGCTCAAACAGTGTGCGTTGGCGCACACCGTTTGGGCTGAACATGTAATTGTTTTTTGGTGTTTAAATTCGGCATTAAGGGCACATTTCTGAGGATGAAATAACCATTCAGTGGCATCTCAAACAGTGTGCGTTGGCGCACACTGTTTGGGCTGAACATGTAATTGTTTTTTTGGTGTTTAAATTCGGCATTAAGAGCACGTTTCTGCGGATGAAATAACCATTCAGTGGCAGCTCAAAGAGTGTGCCTTGGCGCACACTGTTTGAGCTGTACATGTCACTATTTTTTTTGGTGTTAAATTCGGACTTCCAGGGCAGGTTTATGATGATGAAATAACCATTCAGTGGCAGCTCAAACAGTGTGCGTTGGCGCACACTGTTTGAGCTGCACATGTCACTGTTTCTTTAGTGTTAAATTCGGACTTCCAGGGCAGGTTTATGATGATGAAATAACCATTTAGTGGCAGCTCAAACCGTGTGCGTTGGCGCACACCGTTTGAGCTGAACATGTATTTGTTTTTTTGGTGTTTAAATTCGGCATTTAGGGCACGTTTCTGAGGGTGAAATAACCATTCAGTGGCAGCTCAAACAGTGAGCGTTGGCGCACACTGTTTGAGCTGTACATGTCAATGTTTTTTTGGTGTTAAATTCAGACTTCCAGGGCAGGTTTATGATGATGAAATAACCATTCAGTGGCAGCTCAAATAGTATGCGTTGGCGCACACTGTTTGAGCTGTACATGTCACTGTTTTTTTAGTGTTAAATTCGGACTTCCAGGGCAGGTTTATGATGATGAAATAACCATTCAGTGGCAGCTCAAACCGTGTGCGTTGCCGCACACTATTTGAGTTGAACATGTAAGTGTTTCTTCCGATTGAAATTTGGCATATAGGGCCTGTTTCTGAGTATGAAATAACCATTCAGTGGTAGCTCAAACAGTGTGCGTTGGCGTACATTGTTTGAGCTGAACTTGTAAGTGTTTTTTAGTGTTAGAATTTGGCATTTAGGGCACGTTTCCGAGGATGAAATAACCATTCAGTGGCAGCTCAAACAATGTGCGTTGGCGCACACTGTTTGAGCTGTACATGTCACTATTTTTTTGCTGTTAAATTCGGACTTCCAGGGCAGGTTTATGATGATGAAATAACCATTCTGTGGCAGCTCAAACAATGTGCGTTGGCGCACAGTGTTTGAGCTGTACATGTCACTGTTTTTTTGGTGTTAAATTCGGACTTCAAGGGCAGGTTTATGATGATGAAATAACCATTCAGTGGCAGCTCAAGTAGTGTGCGTTGGCGCACACTGTTTGAGCTATACATGTCACTGTTTTTTTGGTGTTAAATACGGACTTCCAGGGTTGGTTTATGACGATGAAATAACCATTGAGTGGCTGCTCAAACATTGTGCGTTGGCGAACACTGTTTGAGTTGAACATGTAAGCGTTTTTTCCGATTGAAATTCGGCATTTAGGGCACGTTTCTGAGTATGAAATAACCATTCAGTGGCAGCTCAAATAGTGTGCGTTCGCGTACACTGTTTGAGCTGAACATGTAAGTGTTTTTTTGGTGTTAAATTCGGACATCCAAGGCAGGTTTATGATGATGAAATAACCATTCAGTGGCAGCTCAAACAGTGTGTGTTGGCGCACACTGTTTGAGTTGATCATGTAAGTGTTTTTTTTCGATTGAAATTTGGCATTTAGGGCACGTTTCTGAGTATGAAATCACCATTCAGTGGTAGCTCAAACAATGTGCGTTGGCGCACACTGTTTGAGGTGAACTTGTAAGTGTTTTTTAGAGTTAAAATTCGGCATTTATGGCACGTTTCTCAGGATGAAGTAACCATTCAGTGGCAGCTCAAACAGTGTGCGTTGGCGCACACTGTTTGAGTTGATCATGTAAGTGTTTTTTCCGATTGAAATTTGGCATTTAAGGCACGTTTCTGAGTATGAAATAACCATTTAGTGGCAGCTCAAACAGTGTGCGTTGGCGCACACTGTTTGAGCTGTACATGTCACTGTTTTTTTGGTGTTAAATTCGGACTTCCAGGACAGGTTTATGATGATGAAATAACCATTCAGTGGCAGCTCAAACAGTGTGCGTTGGCGCACACTGTTTGAGTTGTACATGTCACTGTTTTTTTGGTGTTAAATTCGGACTTCCAGGGCAGGTTTATGATGATGAAATAACCATTCAGTAGCAGCTCAAACCGTGTGCGTTGGCGCACACCGTTTGGGCTGAACATGTAATTGTTTTTTTGTTGTTTAAATTCGGCATTTAGAGCACGTTTATGAGGATGAAATAACCATTCAGTGGCAGCTCAAACAGTGTGCGTTGGCGCACACCGTTTGGGCTGAACATGTAATTGTTTTTTGGTGTTTAAATTCGGCATTAAGGGCACGTTTTTGAGGATGAAATAACCATTCAGTGACAGCTCAAACAGTGTGCGCCAACGCACACTGTTTTAGCTGTACATGTCACTGTTTTTTTGGTGTTAAATTCGGACTTCCATGGCAGGTTTATGATGATGAAATAACCATTCAGTGGCAGCTCAAACAGTGTGCGTTGGCGCACATTGTTTGAGCTGTACATGTCACTGACGCACAATGTTTGAGCTGCCACTGAATGGTTATTTCATTTTCATAAACCTGCCCTGGAAGTCCGAATTTAACACCAAAAAAACAGTGACATGTACAGCTCAAAAAGTGTGCGCCAACGCACACTGTTTGAGCTGCCACTGAATGGTTATTTCATCCTCACAAACGTGCCCTAAATGCCAAATTTCAATCGGAAAAAACACTTACATGTTCAACTCAAACAGTGTGCGCCAACGCACACTGTTTGAGCTGCCGCTGAATGGTTATTTCATCATCATAAACCTGCCCTGGAAGAAAGTAATTGGGCTCCACCAACCAAATACCCAGAGTGCAGGCGATAACGGCGCCGAAATGGGCCCCGAAAAACCTCACTGTTTGAGCTGTACATGTCACTGTTTCTTTCGTGTTAAATTCGGACTTCCAGGGCAGGTTTATGATGATGAAATAACCATTTAGTGGCAGCTCAAACAGTGTGCGTTGGCGCACACTGTTTCAGCTGAACACGTCACTGTTTTTTTGGTGTTAAAATTCGGCATTTAGGGCACGTTTCAGAGGATGAAATAACCATTCAGTGGCGGCTCAAACAGTGTGCGTTGGCGCACACCGTTTGGGCTGAACATGTAATTGTTTTTTTGGTGTTTAAATTCGGCATTAAGGGCACATTTCTGAGGATGAAATAACCATTCAGTGGCATCTCAAACAGTGTGCGTTGGCGCACACTGTTTGAGCTGTACATGTCACAGTTTTTTTGGTGTTAAATTCGGACTTCCAGGGCAGGTTTATGATGATGAAATAACCATTCAGTGGCAGCTCAAACTATGTGCGTTGGCGCACACTGTTTGAGCTGTACATGTCACTGTTTTTTTGGTGTTAAATTCGGACTTCCAGGGCAGGTTTATGATGATGAAATAACCATTCAGAGGCAGCTCAAACAGTGTGCGCCAACGCACACTGTTTGAGCTGTACATATCATTGTTTTTTTGGTGTTAAATTCGGACTTCCAGGGCAGGTTGATGATGATGAAATAACCATTCAGTGGCAGCTCAAACAGTGTGCGTTGGCGCACACTGTTTGAGCTGTACATGTCACTGTTTCTTTAGTGTTAAATTCGGACTTCCAGGGCATTTTTATGATGATGAAATAACCATTCAGTGGCAGCTCAAACAGTGTGCGTTGGCGCACACTATTTGAGCTGTACATGTCACTGTTTTTTTGGTGTTAAATTCGGACTTCCAAGGCAGGTTTATGATGATGAAATAACCATTCAGTGGCAGCTCAAACAGTGTGCGTTGGCGCACACTGTTGCAGCTGAACATGTCACTTTTTTTTTGGTGTTAAAATTTGGCATTTAGGGTACATTTCTGAGGATGAAATAACCATTCAGTGGCAGCTCAAACAGTGTGCGTTGGCGCACACCGTTTGGGCTGAACATGTAATTGTTTTTTTTGGTGTTTAAATTCGGACTTCCAGGGCAGGTTTATGATGATGAAATAACCATTCAGTGGTAGCTCAAACAGTGTGCGTTGGCGCACACCGTTTGGGCTGAACATGTAATTGTTTTTTTTGGTGTTTAAATTCGGACTTCGAGGGCAGGTTTATGATGATGAAATAACCATTCAGTGGTAGCTCAAACAGTGTGCGTTGGCGCACACTGTTTGAGCTGAACATGTCACTGTTTTTTGGTGTTAAAATTCGGCATTTAGGGCACGTTTCTGAGGATGAAATAACCATTCAGTGGCAGCTCAAACAGTGTGCGTTGGCGCACACTGTTTGAGCTGAACATGTAATTGTTTTTTTGGTGTTTAAATTCGGCATTTAGGGCACGTTTCTGAGGATGAAATAACCATTCAGTGGTAGCTCAAACAGTGTTCGTTGGCGCACACTGTTTGAGCTGTACATGTCACTGTTTTTTTGGTGTTAAATTCGGACTTCCAGGGCAGGTTTATGATGATGAAATAACCATTCAGTGGCAGCTCAAACAGTGTGCGTTGGCGCACACTGTTTGAGCTGTACATGTCACTGGTTTTTTGGTTTTAAATTCGGACTTCCAGGGCAGGTTTATGATGATGAAATAACCATTCAGTGGCAGCTCAAACAGTGTGCGTTGGCGCACACTGTCTGAGCGCTACATGTCACTATTTTTTTGGTGTTAAATTCGGACGTCCAGGGCAGGTTTATGGTGATGAAATAACCATTCAGTGGCAGCTCAAACAGTGTGCGTTGGCGCACACTGTTTGAGTTGAACATGTAAGTGTTTTTTCCGGTTTAAATTCGGCATTTAGGGCATGTTTCTGAGGATGAAATATCTTGGAGTTTACAATGAACACTTACTTGGCACAAGTAGATGTTCAATGATCATTTACATGGCAAGTGAAACAGTGTGCGTCAACGCACACTGTTTGAGCCCAGTTTTACATTGTCTTTTCTGTGGAATTCGGCAACATAGGACATGTCTGTGAGGGTCAATGTACACTAACCTGGCAGCTTAAAATAGTGTGCGTCAACGCACACTCTTTGAGCCCACTTTTTCATGCCTCAGCCGTCGTTTCATGCCTCTCTAATGTCAAGTTGAATGAACAACCCTGCAGGAGAAGATGCAAAGTGTGGCAGATGAGGTCCCTTCGGGTCAGGAGAAGGAGATAATTGTTGATGTGGACGATGAGTTCTATGAAAGCAAAGCCGCTGAGATGCTGGGGGGTCAGAAGGTAAACTCTCAGCTTGTGGTGCAAAGTATGCTTGTTCCGGGTGGGAGGTTGAAGATTCCGTTGTGTAGGTTGGTTTCCATGCCCGTCGTTCGTACACCCCTCGTCAAGGACATTCTCAAGCTGGAGGCCGAGTTTGTGCATGGGTATTTGGATGAAACCGCAGTCTTTTACGTTTCTACTAGGGATTCCAAAGGTAATGAGCTCCTCGTGGATCAGTCAATCGTGGACTCCTGGGACCCCATTTGGAGACAGCTGAACGAATCCTTCGAACTTCTTCTCTCCAGGAAACCTTCCACCCAGACATTCTCGGGAAAGATGTTTCACGTTTGGGATGGGAACCACCGCTTGCTTGCATGGATGGCTGTCATTGGGAGGTTGCACTCACAGGAGGAAGCATGGCATTACTCTGTTCGATCGATGGTGCTGGATTGTGACGGGAACATGATGGGTCTTCTGACGGCAATGAATGATGTGAACAGGTTGGTTTCTCATTCTACATGTTCCACTTGTGGTTCCGTTCTTCTTTGATTGAAGACCTTGAATGTCATTCTGACTTGCAGATATCATTCTGCAGAGGAACGGAGACATCGCATGTCAAAACGAGTTTGGTTCACACACTGTATAGGATACAAAGGATAGGGCAGATGCCCTTGACCAACTTCAAGACCATCCTTTCAGTGGAGATGTACAAGAAGTGCGAAAGCTCCAAGACATCGGAAACGTGGTACTCGTTGACCCGTGAGGCTTTCATGGAGTACATGTACACGGTGAGATACATCTTCCTTCATCTGGTCTTCCATATTCCACATGTTTGTTTCTGTTTGTTTCCCTTGACCTTGTGCTGATGCAACTCTCTTGCATTCCCTTGCAGCAAGACATTGCAGATGCAGGGAGCGTGGCAAACTGGAATACTACAGCTCTACCCCTGAGGAGAGAAGGACAGCAAAGGGGGTTGAGAGTCGCATCCAGAAAGAGATGACCGCTACAAGAAGGACTATAATGAGTGCTTTCGTGAAGCAGTTGAGAATTGCCGACCCATCATTCGGACCGCAGTTTCTCCTGGAGATAAAAAACCATTATAACAAGCCAGGCAAGCCAGAAATGGCCCAGGAGAAGTTGCACAGGTTGTCTACCGCCGTTGTGTCTCTAGAACAAAAGGTGAAGTGGCTGCAGATATGGAACTCCGATCCCACAATTAGGGATACCCACATGTTCCCAAGGCCGGAGAAAGATAAGAAGACCCAGCGTGTCATTCCTGTCAGTGACAATGTGCTGGACACCTGGCTTCACAAAGCCACTTACTGGAGCCAGGTGTGATGTCCTTCCCTGTGTCACTGTCTTTTCTCTTTTCCTGTCCTTATCTTTCTATTGCCTCTTACATTCGCTGTGATTGCTTTTGGGTTTATTCTTGCATTTGTATTGTTTTGCAGTTGGAAGAAAGGGCCAGATCGGTTCTGCATACTCAGCTGGCTGACTATGGCATCAGTATGATAGCACCGAAGGTGTCCTTCAAAGCATACATGAGGAAATGGAGAGCCACAGTGTGACACTCTTGTTTCTTTAGAGAGTTCAGCAAGGAGGGTGTCATCAGTCGAACAAATGAGCTGGACCAGCAAGAAAAAGGAGAGGAAGCCTGGAAACGATGCCTTTACAGGTGCACACTCTTGCACTACTTATTTGTGCTGTGGTTGCAATGTGTTGTGTGGCATACTGTTGAAGGGGGTCTTTCTGGTGTGATGGAAAAGTAGATGGCCAACGTCGGGTTCCTTGCCATGATGGAGTCGAAGAAATCTGATTACAAGGGCGAGCCATCACCAGTGTGGGACAAGATTGTGCAGTTCCTCAGCACGGTGCGTGTTCTCTTTGGGTTCTGTGGCTTCTGTTGTTTTTGTCTACTGTGGGCATGGATCGTTTCTAAACTTGTGAGAATTCCATTGTATTTTTGTTTGCAGGCTAAAATGACCAAATCCTGGGTGAACGGGAAGGAGAAGCCATATGCAGCCGAACTCATCATCTTGGACATCCCTGATGGGTTGGCAGTCCCGGATATCCCTCCATCGGGTGCTTGTCCGGGGTTGGAATGCTTTTGATGAGCGCTACTGGCGGTGGGTTTTCTCCTTTTGCAACTTCTTCCTGTCCGATGCAGGTGTTTTGGTGCTCATCCAGTCCATCGACGGTCGGTGTCGCCGTGCACTTTCCAGCTATTTGAAAGCCTCGGGCATGAGAGTCGTGAAGACATGGAATTGTGTGAACAGCATGTACTTTACAAAGGGGGATCGTCGGGAGAGATGGTGAGTTTGCCTTCTTCTTCCTCTTCTTGGTTGTTCTCGGATGGGGTTGTATAGGTTGCTCGAACTCATATGTAGGGGCCCGATTTTTTTTGCTTCTTAGTTCCTTGTGGATGTCATGTTCGCAGACTCGTCTATTTGAAGCTGTTTGTCTCGTCCGGGTGCATCCACAAACGACTCCGGCCGGCATTACCGAGTTTGCCATCACTCATGGGGCCAAGTTCATAGATGACAGGACAGATCCCCCCACGGATGACATGCATCACAACTACGTCGACAACAACGTGTGCTTGCGAAGGGGGAATGGGGTTCCTTGGAGAGGGGCGAGGGAGAGGAGCCCGGCTTTCATTCAAACGATTGTGGAGTGCTGCACCTACACAGACGCCAGAGTTCTGGATTTGTCGATGGGCACAGGTTCGTCTCTTCAACATTCACATTTCATGAGGTTTGATTGAGCTTGCACTTTCAGCACTTCCCACCGTTCCAAATGTGTCTTCAATGTCTTCTTCATTCATTCTATTCCACTGCAGGTGCTTCTTACCACGCTTGCAAGGCCAGTGCGCGACATCTCTTTGGGATTGAAGGGGATGCTGAGATTTACAAGAACCTCCTGATGGGTTTGGGTGGACACACTTCTCAAGTCCTTCCGAAGCCCCGTCCGTTGATACTGATACAGAGGAGACTTCTGACAAGGAGCTGGACTCCGACTTTGCCTGTGAGTAAGTTCAACCTTTGCATGCTTGCATTGTTGTTTCAATATCGAGAATCGTTGTTCTTGAGGCAAAGTGCACATTGGAGACATCCTCTTTGTTGGACTTGTGCATTACATCATTGTGTTAAAAATGGGGTTTTGTGGACATGTGCAGGAGTCCGCGTGCTTCCACTTGCCCTCCAGGGCTATCACACCTATTTGGACTTGTTTGCGGTCCTCCTCGGTCTTGCGTGCTACCTGTCTATGCGGAGGCACTCGCAGCAAGCATGTCCGTTCATGGGACTCCGAGTCCACCTTACGACGGCCTTCGTAGAACACGTGGTGTTGGGGCCAGAATCTTTGTAGATGACATAGCACAGGAGGTGGACACTGATTGTGATGACTGCGACACTTGATATGAAGTTTTCTTTTGGTTTAATTCTGGGCCAAATTTGAAATGGGATGGTTGTGTGTCCTTGTTGTCATGTTTGCAATGTGTGCGTGGAATTCACATTCATGGTTACAAACTATTGTTGGAGATGGGGGTTGCATGGACTGCCTGGATTGTTCCTTCAATCTATTTGGTGTTTTGTGGACCTCACAGACTTAAGTACATTGCGAAAACAAACAAACCACTTTGGTTCGTGTAGAGCATCCTCGCATCATTTGCTAGTTGGTCCCCAAACTATTCCTGCTAGAAGAATGGTTGGTGAATCCATCACGGTGAAGTCCACCTCATCAAAAACTGTTCAGGCATTCTCAATTCTACCCAAATCAACCCGCGGAAATAGGTGACACCACTCGGAAATAGGTGACATCCGCGAAAATAGGCACTGTTTGCATGCTGACGTGGCGTGAGCCTGTGCTGGGCTCACGCTTTCCTGGGCTCACAGGCTCACGCCTCCGGGCTCACGGAATAGCACCCCCCCTAAAATGGCGCGTGCTGTGAATGAGTTCACAAATGGAACACCTTTGCAGTCCAGGCTCCCACATCTGGAAGGGGAGGAAAGATTTGGTTCATGCAAGCGCAAAACTTGACACCCCACCAGGATCCGCTGGTGACTCCCATCGGCATGATAGGGATAATTACTCAATTCCTCGTGTGCCTGTGCGGCCTCCGACATTCGAATCTGGCAGTCCCTCTGTAGGTGCCTGTTCTTCTGCTGTATACAATGCTTCATATCCCTCTGCTCCAGTGCGGGGAGAGGGAGAGATGATGCTAGCGGTGGAAGAGTCCGATTGTGTGGATGCAATATGGCACATTGAACGGACAGCCCAAGGATCAAAAGTTGGGTGTTCTGCTGTTAGGGTATTGTCCTTTGTGAAGTGCACTAGCAAGAATTCTAGGGGCGGAGGCGGGACTCCTGCCCCGTCTTTCACTGGTTTATTCAAACATTACGGTGCGCGAGAGTCCAGGCCTCACAAGTTTTGGTTTTGCCCTGATGACATTCAGCGTTGTGTGATGGGGACTTGCCGGGATTCAGTCCTCAGCAAGCCTCAAATTCCAGCCGTGTGGCCAGTGAAGTTGGGTACATGTCTGTCGAAGCAAGAAATTGAGATGCTGGAGGATGCCGGGTTTCGTCTTCCAAGAGGCCCAGTAGTCATAACACCAGTTTCATGTCGGGGTTCGCAATCTGCATTCCCCCCACGTCCACCACACGGGAACGACTGGCCTACGAAACGAAATGGAAAACCGGTCCTTCGTGTTGAGGCAGGTCCCGAAAACGATTGCAAAATTGAGTCAGCAAGAAACCTGCAGTGTCGGGTGACCCAAGTTGTCACTGTCCCCCCTCCAGGCTATGGGCGGGTGTACAGTATGGTGACATCGGGTTCTGTTGTTCACGACAGGACTTATGAGGTAACTGTTGGCAATTTTCCAAATTGCACATGCCCGGACTTCCAGAACACTTTATCAAGCTCTATTGGAAAGAAACCCAAATTTGTCCCGTGCACATACCTATACTACATCTACATTCACAGGATGTTTTGTGATCCTCACCGAGACACGTGCATTCACCAGTGTACAATGGGTCCCACTGACGTTCATACACTTCTGCAGCGTGATAGGATTACTGAAATGTGAGGTGTTCAGAAGGAGTTGGATTCTTTGACAATGACTCCACTTTGTTCAATGTAATGTTTTTAACATATTCTATTTCTGTTTTGGCTGAATCTGTTTTCGGTTTGTTTGTTTTGGGGTTGGTGGTTTTTCCAATTAAGATGTCGTTGACGACACCTTAATCCACCCACCTGCACACGCACTGCCTTCGTACCTTTGTTGGATTCATATTTTTTGGGTTATTTGGGTTTTTGGATGAATTGAAATGTCGCAAAAGGTGGTGGGAAATAAGATGTCTTTGACAACACCTTAATTCCTCCAACTTGCACATGCACCGCCGTGAAAATTTTGTTCAGGTGGTCGGAATTAAGATGTCGTTGACGACATCTTAATCCCCCCGACCTGCACATGCACCGCCTTCAAAATTCTGTTGAGGTTGTTGGAATTAAGATGTCGTTGACGACACCTTAATCCCCCCTGCACACGCACCGCCTGCAAAGCTTTTCTGGATTCATTTTTTTCTGGTTTTTTGGGTTTTTCCATGAACTGTCATATCGCAACAGGTTGTGGGAATTAAGATGTCATTGACGACACCTTAATCACCGCGATCTGCACACGCACCGCCTTCAAAGTTTTGTTGGATTTCTGTATTTTGTTTTTGGGCCGTAATCTGAAAAGACATGTGGCAGCAGCTGGTGGGATTTAAGATGTCGTTGATGACACCTTAATCGCCGCGACCTGCACAAGTGTCGGCTTTGTAGTTTTGTTGGATTCAAACTTTTGGTTTTTTGGGATTTTCCATGAAATGTTTGTGGCAACAAGAGGTGGGAATTAAGATGTCATTGACGACACCTTCATCCCCCACCCACCTGGACACACACCGCCTTCAATGTTTTTTTGGACTCAATTTTTTGGGTTCATTGTTTTTGGAGAAATGTTTCTGCGATTTGGTTTTGTCCTCCACTTCTCATGTTCTATCCTCCTCCCTCCTCTGCAGCCCCACCCCCATTAGAAGAGTCCATAGGTAACTCAAATTTACTCCACTATGTAATTGCCTTCTAACTTCAGCAGTTTCCTTCAAGTTCCCTCAAAGTAAGTACTGCCAGGATCAGCCGACAAATCTGAAATTCAGGACACACTCGAGATGCAATTGCTCCACGTGAAACAAAAACGAGGTCATGGTTCATCCATTTTGCTCATTTCTCATCCAACAGTCATCCACCATTCATCCTTTCCACTTTTCATTCATCCTGAAACCATTCATCCGTCGGCTTTTTCATCGCATTCATCCAAGAGGACCGGGTTTCAGATGTAAGATTACTTTTGATTCCCTGTGGATCAATAACTACAGGAAATTTGTGTGGGTAGATGGTCAACTGGAACATAAGCGACAACAGCACAATTGATAGAACAAGGCGCTGCTAATGAAGGCACCTTCAACACATTTCAGCCTGTTTTCCCCTGTTATCAGAGTCGTACCTAAATTTTCATGAATTCTGCAAGTTAGCTGGTTGAGTGAACCTTTGATAGTTTGGACTGACTGACATGATACGGCCAACATGTGACAACACGGAAGTTTCCAGAAATAGGTAACAGAGACGCTCGGAGAAGCTGTGGAATGGATACTTTTCTTACCACAGTCATCAATGGTGGGACAATTGAGGCAAAAAGGTGAATGCCTGTGGGATTACAAAGAGTAGCAGATGCAATAGGCCAATGACCTAGGATCAAATGATGGGGGAAGGGGTGAAGCCCAACCACATCACATTTGTGTGCATTTGCAATGCATGTGCAAGCCTGGAAGCGCTGGAAAAGGGCAAAGAGGTCCATAGTGACATTGTCAGAGCTGGATTGTACCCGATGTCATTCTGAAGTACAATACCCTGGTGGACATGTATCCAAAATGTGGGTGCATCAAGGATGCAAAGGGAGTGTTCGATAGTATGGCTGAACAAGATATGGTGTCATGGAATGCCATGCTTGCAGGATATGCATAGCAGGGGCGCGAGATGGAGGCAAGACCTATGAGCAAATGATGGGGGAAGGGGTGAAGTGTAAGCAGATCACGTTTGTGTGTTTGCAATGCTTGTGCAAGCCTGGCAGCCCTGGAAAATGGCAAAGAGATGCATGGTGACATCATCAAATCTGGAATTGCACCTGATTGTATCTTGTGAAACTTTTGTTCCTGCATGCGCCTTCAATACCATCAGTAGTGTCCTTCTGTATTATATCCTCCACAACATTCATGCTTGCTCCAACATCGGACCTAGACCCCTCACCCTCCGCACACGTTTCTGAACTTGACTAACTTTCCAGACAACAGGTGTCCCCAGAGCTTCTCCAAGAGTTTCCGCGTCTGGATGTGAATACGGCAAGCTAATGGACTCCATTCCATGTATCACGGTTTTCAAGATGACGCTCACTAAACTACTAGAGAGACGTTTGCCATGACAAGATCCCTCTCCCGACGTATTCAGATAGGTACCCTCAGTGGCAATTCTTGGAGTTGGAGAGCCGACAAGGTGGATTAAATTCACTGCTTCTCCGACAGACAGTTGTCCACAGGTGGTAACCATCTTCTACCACGGGAGATCTCCCCTGCTATGCCCTCGAGTAAAAAAAACGGGGAGCAAAAAAGGTAGAAAAGATGAAGATATCAAATGCGGCGAACCCTCTGCAGGATGACGGGAGATCTCCCGTTCTTGTCGCCTCAACTTTTAAGCTAGAATCCACAAAAAAATCCAGGTTTGTGCAAAGCAAGATAGAATCTATGCACACCACAGATGCAAACACTAAGGGATCATGGGAGGTCTCCCGTTCTGTGATCTCTAATGGGCGGAAAAAGATAAACAGAAAACTGCTCAGGATGACGGGAGATCTCCCGTCACATTCCTTTGATCGTATAAAACTGGATTTTAAGTAAATCTAGACTTTCCAAAGTCCAGGAATAACATATATATTGATTTATTGATTTATTTACATTAAATAAAAACTCAATATGAAAACAAATTTAAATGATTTTATTAAGTTTATTGTAGTAGATGTTTAGTAAATATTGATGTTCCCAGATAATCCATACCCTGATCACATCGCTAATATGAGTTGAAATCCTAGTTTTCTACAGTTTCACGGGCAGCACGGGAGACCTCCTGTCAATCACAGTTGCTTCATTTTTTTAATATTAGCCTACAAAAAAATGCCAAACATTGTCACTCCAGAAGTACAGGAGAATTATGATTGCTGTCCCAAGTTCGACATCTCCACTGAGGCAAGGGAGATCTCCCGATCTATGATTAGAACATAGTAAGATAGAAAGACATCCCGTCGAGATACGTCCCAAAATGTCCAGAGTAATTTATTAGAGCATCACCAAACCAAATTTGTACAGCCATTGAGGTCCCTGGCTATGGGCACTAATCAACCATCACCATCCCATAGGACCCAAAACCATAGTCTTCGATGCAAACCAATACTGAACATAATCTCTATAGAAGCCAATTCATTCGAACAGTTCGGCTCCAATGCATCAGCCCTTTGACAGGACTGTCTTTCTCTGTCTATCATCGTCCTCGAGTCTCAGACCGGTTCCTCAAGAGCGTCATCCATAAAATAAGAACCACCTAGCGGATTCCAAAGTCACAGACAACGCTGTGAACCGATTATTCTTCATTCATGTAAGTCAGTAGCTCCACGTACAAAACACATGCGGACCGGGACAGACATGAGGTCTCCCCTCCCAATTAGCGATACACATCAGGCTAGTGGCAGCCTAGTGGTTGGACTAGTGGTTGCACTAGTGGTGCCTAATGACAGACTAGTGGTGGACTAGTGGCTGCACTAGTGGTGGACTAGTGGCTGCACTAGTGGTGGCTAGAGGCAGCCTAGTGGTGGACTAGTGGTGCCTAGTGGTTGTCTAGTGGCAGCCTAGTGGTGCACTAGTGGTGGACTAGTGATAGACTAGTGTTTGGTGTGCACATGTGTTGTGTGGTTTTGGACAACAATGTAGTTGTGTAGCGATATGTATGCGCACGACAGGCCTTATCCGCCCACCCTGATCGTGGCGTAGCCTCCACTTGTTCTGCCATAGCCACCTTGAGAACATCCTCTGGGGAAGAAACATTCTCAACCTCTTCAAAAACATTGGCCACCTTGGCCTCCAACTGATCCTCAGTGTATGGCTCTCCCCACTCCTCATATTGCTGCTTGAGAGATCCAATGACTCTCTCTTTCCGCATCTCATCCCACATCTGCCATGGGTGTTTGCACCCCATGATCCTGTGCTCGCCCCCACTCACTTCTTGTATCTTCTTGTAGTGATAATGAAAGTGAACACAATGGAAACACTCCACTCAATCACATAAACTAAATCAAGCCAAGGGCACCCTTGCTAAGGGAATCCACCCTACAAAGCCCTCAACACACTCCCTCTCAATGTCTAGAGCTATGGAGGTGAGAGAGATTTATGGAGGCTCAACTACAAGAAGATGAGCCCTCCTCAACACTCACAAGGGGAGAACCCATCCCCATGTCCCAAGTGAGGTTTGATATCTCACTTGGCATATGAGACCAAATGAAGTCCCAACACACAAAATACAAATATAAATATCCAAAATATCCTAGTTAACTAGAAGTAGGTAATTCTAGTTAACCATGACTAAAACCATGACAGTGTGGCCAGGTAGACAACCAAGTTGATTGCAGGTGAGGAAGCCTAAACTTTGGGCCAACTTCCATGTCTCGGCCATCGGCCAAGTTGGCACTAGATGACAAAGACGACAACCTGCTTCCATGCGTTAAATTTCGCCAACGCCCAGATATCGGTGACCGACATCGGTGAGCGCAATACGTGGGAAGTTGGCGCCAGAATTCATGGCCGATATCGGTACAGTCAAACCTGGATAAATGTTACCTCTTTTTTTGTTATATCATCCTAAATGTTATGGTTTTCTTACTCTGTAAAAATATATACTAAGAATGACAAAAAGAGTGTTATTTGTTATTTGTTATTGAATACCTACTCTCCTCTTTGTTAAGACGCCTCTGTAATTGTTATATTTAATAAAATAATAATAATAAAATAGAAATGGTACTAGTATTCAAATTCAGATTCAGTATTGAAATAGGCATTAGTATCTCAATCTCACGAGTACAATAAGCGCCAGAACGTGGTCCTGCAGTCATCACCTCCTTCAGGCGCACTTGGGGGAATCGGGGGCTCATCTGCTCCTGCATCGACATCGACACCTGTTTATGGGCAGGTACTATTCCCCATATCTGGCAGCATTGAAGAGCCCCTCTTCAGCCTCCCCTGACTTTGAAAGATCAGATCGAAACTGGAAGCACATCAAGCCGACTGTTAAGTCCAAGCTTCACACCGGTAGATTGATGGGCTTCTCACTGGTTTCTAGTTGGCCACTGTGCCCTGCATCTGTAACTGGCTCCCCCTAATCTAGGGTTATTCGAGGGCATCCCCCTCCATCGCTCAATGCTTATCGCTCCTTAATTCTACTTGGATAGAGGAGGTCGATTGTCTCAGGTCCACTGGACCCAGGATGAAAGTATGCCCATTTTTGGAACGTGTTAGGGTGGGGTGCGCCATGATAGGCCAGCAAGCTTACCCAAAGAGGAATGAACTACACTACACCATTCATGAAATCACTTTACACTCAAATTATCCTAGGCAGATGAACTTTACTGAAATTTGTTCTAACTACAAAATGCCGGGGCTCATCAAGAGCTTTCCAATGGTATCTTTATTTCCTAAAATGGTTAAAATGGTTAAAATCCAAGGTACCAAACGAGCAATATATCTTGTGCGCCATGATGGGCCACTTGTTTTACCCTTAAATTGCTATAGGTAGATGTCATCTAATGAAAATTGCTCCATCTACAAAAAGATGGGCCACATTAAGCGCTTTCCAATGGTATTTTTGGTTGTTTTTTTTTTTGTTACCATCTCAGGTAGAAAAGATATTAATGAGATATGAACGAGTCATGATAGGAACAAGGTGCGCCATAGGCTGACACTGACATCCTCTACTTCTATCCACTTTTAATAGCAGATAAACTCAGAATCTCGTTTAACTTTCAACTAAGAAAAGTTGTGTTATCTTAAGAGCTTTCTGTTAAGGTCTTACATGATCTCATAGGTTAAAATACCTAAAGTTATTACATTTACCCATTTTCCTGCGCCATGAAGAGTGCTTCTACCCTATGTGATGACACCTTCAGCCCTTCAGCCCTCTCTCTAAATGTTATCTTACATCTGAAGGACATGTTTTAATGTTAAATTTCTAATTGTTACGTTATGAAATTTCGACCTGTTTTACTGTTATTTGATATAACTGCCTAATTGTTATAGAGTTCCTACTCTTGGAGCATAACATTTATCCAGGTTTGACTGTAATCGCTTTACTAGGTTACCGTGTCTCTTCTACCTGCTGTGAAGGTCACCTTTGTGCACATAGCTTGCCAGCCCCACGATTTGCTTGGGAGACCCACCCTTTGACCGGCTCAATTGGTCCTGGCGCCTTGGACAACGAGGCAGACCTACTGCCCGATTCCTCTTGAACCCTATGCACATATAAGCAACCATCCATCCCACCGGTCGGCCATGCTCCACCGACGTCGGTCAACTTTGGATAACTTGGCGGATTTGGCCGAGACATGGAAGTTGGCCTTCCTCATGCCGGCTTGCCGATCAACATGGAAAGAGGCCTTTTTACTGCTCTCCCTGTGTGGTGGACACTGGACACCCCTTGGGCCTTTATTACCTAGTAGGTACACTCACTCCTTCTCCAGGATATTTTTCCTTGCTTCAACCCTCAAGGTTGCCGGCCCCAGGCTGGCCTTTTTGAACTATGTATATATATGATAGATTATGTAATATAAATAGATAAATTTATTAAACAATAAGCGATGAAGAAGAGATGGATGGAAAGTGAACAAGGAAGAGGATGGCTGTAAATTTAAAAATGAATGAAGGAGGAGGCAGTACGCTTGGGTGGGGATAATAAGTGTGGGTGGTCGACGGAGGGGGCGAGAGGGAAAGGTGGTAAGTAGGTACCCGGAACATGATTGCGACGAGCGGTTGTGGTGCAGACCAGTTTGCTGCAACTCCGCTGTAGCGTGAAGGATGGTAGAGAGGTTGCCATCTGCGAATCGTTGCGTGCGAAATGCTGATGTGAGGATGAGAGGCGGACTGAAGAGATAAGTAGGAAATCGCAGCTTCACTGCTTCCCTGGAGGTGCTTGTTCTAAGCCCAGTGCTGTGGTGTACTAGACTTCCAGGCATTCACTGGACATTCCGTGTGAGTGGAACCAGCTTGAACCTCGTGAGCCTGAAGGGGAGCGAGGGTGATTTCTGGTTTTGAGTGTTGTGTACGACAAAGAGTAGGTAGCCGTGAGGACTGAGCAGGGCGAGAAGAGGAGCCGGCAAGGAGCTGATTCGAACCCTTTCGATTATCTTTCAGTCATCTTTAAGTTCTTCAGGAGGTGGCGTTGTGAAGTTGGCTAATTCTCGTCCGTACGTTTTGATCGAGTGAGCAACTCGGAGTGAAGGTAACAGCCGTGCTTGCCGTATAAGAAGTCAGAACTTGGTGCAGCTAGGAGTCCCGAGTCTTTGGTGGTCCAGCCCTTTGTCTACTTCATTTCACCTCCTCCTTGCAGGATGTGTTATCTGAGAGTCTCACAGTCTTACTCCTGACAACCTTCAGGAATCATTTGGGACTCCAAACCTCTGTATAGCTCACTCCTTAACGCAATTTCTATTTGTTCTTATTTTATGCTAACTGTCACATTAATCATTAAGACCTTCACCAGTTCTTTGCGGACATGCACATCCTAGATAATGTTCGTGCACGTTATGAAGTTTGTGATGGTGTCGCACGCTGTGAAAGCATTTTGAAGGGAACTTTTCATCGAAGAAGTAAGGTGGTTTGTCTGCAAAATTTGTTTCAAACTGGTTCCTTAGGCCTAGTGTAAGTCTTGCCCGTGGAGGTGGTTCGGATGCACAAATGAGAGGGGGTGCGGCCTTACTCATGAATACAGAGATGCAGAAGTTGAGCTGACTGTTTCTCATCCCATTACATGAGCTACTTTCCGTTTGGTTAATTTTTCGGAGCAGACAGCATGTACGGACAGCTCAACTTTGACCAGCTTCCCCTTGAAACATTCTCTGATCTGGCGCCTTCCGAAAGCTGTCTGATGCTGGTATTACTGTGCCCAGATTTGTCGTCCAGGTGCCAGCTTTGAAGCAAAATGCCTCCCCATGAGTCCCACGAATCTGTTGCGCCCGCATTCCTGGGCGATGGCCAGCGGAGAGTGCATGTCTTGCTACTTCCTTATCCTGCTAGAGGGCATAGCATTCCACTGGTGCATTTTGCTATGAAGTTGAACAGCTTTGGAGTCACGGTTACCTTTGTAGATATGTACCAACATTTGTCCGTGGACCATGTCTTCGAAAGCCTCCATTCTTTGGACAGCATGCGTGTGGTAACTTTAGGAGTGCCCTCGGCAAAGGGCGCAGCTATGGAGCCACTGCCGTATGTGGACGAGATTGACAATTTGGTTGGGGATACGGAAAAGCTGGTGGAGAATCTCACGCATGAAAATCCAGAATCTCCCCCGGACTGCATTGTCAGTGATATGTTCCTGGGATGGACACAGGCGAGTCCTTTCAACTAGTCGAGGAGGGTACAAGATTTTTTATCTGGTCAGATGTAAGACAGATCCAGTAAACTGTTTTGTTGTATCATACTATTTTTAGGTGTTCACATCATGTATCTAGTGATTTATGTTCTAGCACAGTCCTGGATCCCTCACAATCTCACTGAACCAGGGGCTGCTACTCCACTTAGTTTAATTTGTCAGGTTAGGAACTACGCAAGCTGGAAAGATTAGTTTGTCTGGTATATAGCTTTCCATGTCACCTGGAATGGACATTGGCTTTCAAAATCAAGACTGCTATTCAGGTGAGTTCAAGTGTTCACTGTAGCCACTTCTAGCTTCAAAAGATTTGAGCCGTCACAGCTTTCTTGCCATTTCCCTTGTTGCTGTCATGAGGTGGGTTTGTAAACATAAACATGACAGTGTGTGTACCGTTTCATGACCCATTTAATCTGGCTGGCCACCACAGGCTGTGGCAAACAAGTTCAAGATACCGAGGTATGTCCTGTTTGCATCTCCGGCAAATGCATTGGCAACCCACCTACATTGTCCTGCACTTCTTGCGCGAGGGGTGTTGCCAACAGACCCTTCAAGAGCTGAAGAACTTGTCTATGATATTCCTGGCGTTCCACCCACAAAGTTAGGGGATCTGCCTTCACCTGTCCAAGACCACACTTCATCTATATTCCTATGGTATATGTTGAATGGCGAACTGATGATGCAAGCTGCTGGGATGCTCATCAACACCTACTATGAGTTGGAACCTGTCTGCATTGATGCTCTACGGACTCACAGATTTGGCACTGGAAAGACACAGGTCAACACTCTCCTTTGTTCCTGTTCAAGTATATCTCTGTGAAGCTCTTTCTGTACTGGCTGGCTAGTAGAATGGGTGCTCCCGTGATCTCTAGCTTGCACTCAAATCCTTTGCCCAGATTGGCGTGATCTCTAACTTGCCCAGATTATTGATGGCCAGTGGCCAGTGTCATCTGGTCTTCTGTTTCTGGGGTTCTCAATTCTCTCATAAAGGGTCTGGGCTGCATTAAGTGGTGGGTGCAAATAAAGGTACAAAAAATATATTCAAGCTTTCTATTGTCTCTTATGTCTTGTCACTAGTGACTCAGCCTTTGAAGGTGCAGGTTGGTCGTCTTTTGAGCATGCTGCCAGTCGGTCCAATGCTCCCTGCGACCTACTTCAGCAAATCTACTCCAGACACTGTACAGAAACTCTCGAAAGCAAGACATCCATCTCTGAACTGGCTAGATGCACAGCCTGAATCTTCCGTTCTCTTTATCTCCTTTGGAAGTGTTGCTGTCCTCCCTATCCATCAAATCCATGAGCTAGCTCTGGGTTTGGAGGCAAGCCAGCAGCGTTTCCTTTTTGTAGTCCGCACCCGAAGTGACAAGACAGACTTTACGGAGGTCTGGCTCCCACAAGGGTTTGTAACACGCACAGAGGAGCGTGGATTAGTGGTAAATGGGTGGGTCCCGCAGCTGGAGATCCTCTCAAGTCCAGCTGTTGGTGGCTTCCTAACACACTGTGGCTGGAACTCGTTGCTGGAGAGTATATGCCGAGGTGTACCAATGCTTGCATGGCCCATTCAAGCTGAGCAGTTTATGAATCGCAGGTACGTTGTTGCACCCTACTTACATTTCGTTGTAGGCCCTGTTCCAGTCCAGTCACTCGCCCAGACGTAGACACTATCTACAGGTCTTCTTGTTTCTGCAGAAGGGTAACTGTCTAGTCAACCTTCTCGGATCTGGACCCAGGGTGGGAGAGAACAGCTTGATTCTAAGATGTTGTGTTTACAAGGATGTTCAGATTTTCATCTTGCTTCAGACAGAGAGGGATGCAGAATTACAAACTCTACAGATACATGCATTTGAAAAGGGTCTCTCTACATTTTCTTATAATACAAGGATACAAGGAACTTGACAAGCTTTGGATGTAGTACATTATACTAAGGAAGGAACCCTCTAGGTATTTGAAATTCTACATTCCTAATGGTCCTGTGATCGTCATTATGTTCGATCTTGTATTAGACCTACTGGTTGCTTGAAATGCCACATTATTTTAGGTTTGCGGGGGGCCTGATGTCTAATTGGCTGACACAATCGAGCACCAGGTATAGCATGCTACAGCTCAATGCAAACCTTCTAGAAATACGCAGATATTCCTCTATTGTGTTTGTGTCAAAAGTACAAAAGTGGGCAATGCCAACATCTGCAGGATGCTTGTGGATGACCTGAAGGTTGCCGTTGAGGTGTTCAAGAGGCCAGATAAGTCTGTTGGAAAGGAGGAGGTTGAGAGGGCTGTGAGGTGTCTGATGGAGGGTCCTGAGGGGAAGAATGCTAAAATCCATGTTGAGAGGCTGAAAGAATTGGCCACAGCAGCAGTGGAAGAGGGAGGGTCAGTGCCGAGGAACCTGAAGAAATTTATTGAGGAGGTCAAGGCTTGGAACTACGATTCCTATGTGTTGACCCTGGACAAACCAGCCACTAATGGTGTCTCATGATCTACTACATGTGTTGGGACCTATTTTGGTTATTATACCAGGAAAGTACAGATCATTCTGGTAAGTCATGCATTTTAGCAATGCCAGTAGAGCCTTTCAAGGTGAAATATACGAAAAGTAGGCTTGCTTCTGCAGGCCCCCCTCTCTTTCTCTCTCAATCACCACAACTTTATTCTTGCACCACCATTACATGTAGTTTAGCAGTTTATGTGTTTTGTGTCATGTCTTTTCTATGGTAAGTTCTTCGCAACAACATGGATTCTCATAATACAGCTTGTAAGTTGTGAAGCAAAGTTTATGCTCTATGGTTTTAACTTTTCCGCTGCTACGAGTGATTTTTTCCAGTGGATACAATTGGAGAGCGTGTCTTTGTAGACGGTTTAGAATCACTTGCCAAGAGCTACCACATCACAATTCCAGCACTCAACTCACACTCACCATACATGCCATTACATTAAAGCCATGAGTTGCATATTGTTTGAGCTAGAGCATATCCCCCTCCAAGAGCACAGGCCCCCAAGTTAAATAGCCAATGTGTCACCAATGCAAAGAATGTAAGGTGGTGTTTACACATTGGAAACAAAAAAGTCTCAACTTTTCACAATTGGAAACTGAAATCGAAGGGATCCTATGGGCACTTCCAATTGCCCCCAACTTTGTAGCCCCCTCATTTGCTTAAATAGAATGCCCTTGAAGGTTTTGGAGAGGAGATTCCATCTCGGCCTGGTTCCTTGGGGGCTGATTGGAAGCGCCTATGCAACCTGGCCTAAGCTTCTCACTATGATGTGTCTCAAGTCCTAATCTAATTGCTAGAGTAAGACATTAGTATAAACTAAATACATCTACATGTAGTTTTAGAATCCAACATATGGTCCAATGGGTACAGGGTGCAAGTCGCCCATATAACCAATGAGGTTGGGTCGGCTGTGAACATACTCACGACAGCAAAGTAGAATATTCCATAGATTCCTGAAATATCCTAAGAAGATGCTACATTGCAACGAAAATATGCTCACAGGACAAAATTGTGAAACCAATGATAATAGGAATAATGTAAGAACTTAATGCACACATGCAACCTCCGACAGGATGGTGCGCTGGCATGTCAAATCCTCCCCACTCTCTCTTGATAGTGACATGGAACTGAAGGAGTGTAAACTCCAATGGGGGTTACACTGGGTTACATGACAAGGCGTGTAACTCCACTTGGGGTTATATTGGGTTAGTGTAACTCCACTTGGTGTAACTCACACTTGGTCTCAAAATTTGACGAAGTATAAAATGGACTAACCAAGGTTACATGAGAGACCGGGGTTACACAGATTGGAATACTAATACCCGGTTACATTACAAGAGCTTCCCATCAAGAATCAAACCTGGATCCTCACCGCCTGCAAAGTTATCAGGCTTACCATCACGCTCCGCACCGCAGCATAAACTCATCTGGATTCTTAAGTATTTAATAGTGAAACCGAGGTAAGAAGGGGTGGGGAGGATTTGACAGGGGCCCCGCCGGAGGAGCTCAGGCTGTAGGAATCCGGCGAAAGTACCGTCAGATCACACGCTTCCTATTGTCTTCCCTTCAAAATTTGTGCTCACGCGAAACTCTCTTTTATTTTCGTTATGATTGTTTTCTAGGAACCTCCGGTTCAGGTTATTTAGGTTTTGAAGATTTTCAAGAACCACCGGAGCCGGTTATTAAGTGTCGTTTCATGTCTTCCGGTTCTGTTACATACCGGTTATTTGGCTACTTTCAGCCAATCCGGTTCGGATATATTATAAATCTAATAACTGGGATAGAATTGCCGGTCCTTGTAACGGTTACGGTTAGAAGAGCCTTACGGCTTAGGCACTTTGGTGAACTATAGCACTTCTATATTTATTCCAACACACTTTGCGTTCATATGATTCACAAAGACCTCTTCCTTATCATTGTACCAAGAATAAGAGAGTAAACACGAGATGCTGGCTAAACCTAGAACAAGTAACCGCTGGTTACCACCAAGTATCATTAATAGTAACCGGGGGTCTCATCTTACCCCACACAGGTCAGGTTAATTAAAAACAATGTCTCATGCCCCGCTGGTTCCAAACCCAAGCGGGGCATGTGCGCCCCGCCGGTGGTGAGCACGGCAGGTTATTAAAGTTTTTTAGAACCTCGGGTGTAGTGGGTATATATCCATAACCGGTCCCGCCGGTTAGTGGTCACGAATATAGAGAACCGCCCAACACTGGTTATTTTCACTAACAACACTCATTGTGGTCGCGTGAGCACAAATAGTGAAGTAGTTTCGTAGGCGAAATACTGCATTTTTATTTTTTACGCCAATGAAACATGCTCGCATGATCACAAATTTTGAGGTAGTTTTGCTAGCCAAATATTGCTGTCTATAATATCATAATATTAAAAGTAGTGTAAGATTTGTGTTTTACAGAGGGTTTTTGTTAAAATATACTCATAGACCATGTAACTGACCCTAGTAACATAGCAGTACCCTATGTCCACCTACGACGTGTAATCGTGGATGGTGCTCATACTTGTTTTTTTGTCCCACTCACGCCTTTTCTTCTCAGACTGTGCTCGTAGGATACCAACTCCCTAACAAATCATGGCTCAAAACTAAATATAGGTTTCTATTCAATACCAACCATTATGGCCAACCTACGTATGGATAAAACGGATATCTAATGTGTGGTACCTAAGGATTTGCAAGTCATTAGGAGAGGTGGGGCAAGTGTTTGCCCATGTCTAGTGCTGTTACATGGTGTACGTCGATGTTGGGCGGGTCTCATATTTTGGACTTTTTTGACAGTATTTTCTCCGGGGGTGGAGTACACACGGTTATGCACAATGTAAGGATTTGGAAATTTACCCGCGGTTATCAATCAAGAGGTCATGTTTTTCCGGTCCCAATATGGATGTGGCTTGATTTTATTGCAAGCGTGTGAGCTGACGGGTACGGCCGCGAGGTACAGCCGGGGAACCCCCGCTCCGGCAGCCTTGTCGGCGAGTTGGACGCCCCATGTCAAATCATCCCCACCCCCCTCCGACCCCTCCGCCCGTTGCCCCGCCCCCGCCCGTCCGCTGCTCCCCGCACCCCCCTGACCCCCCTGCGCCCGCCCGCCCGCCCGCCCGGGACCCCTGATCCCCGCCCCACCGCTGGCCACGCGGCGCCCCACAGCACTGCCCGATCTCCAGCCACGTGGCGGCCCCCCGCTGTGGATCCCCTCACTGGGTTGATCCCCCTTCCAGTGCCGGAGTGATCCCCCACCCCCATCTCCAGCCACGTGGCACTACCCCGAACCGTCGATCTCCTCCCTGGGTTGATCCCCCTTCCAGTGCCGGAGTGATCCCCCATCCCCATCTCCAGCCACGTGGCGCTCCCCCGAGTCGATCCCCTCCCCATCCATCCAACCTCAATTAAATGGATGACGGCTGGATGAAGGCCCCATGACGCGTCCATCGCCACGTGGCGCTCTCGCCGCCGTCGATCCCTCCTCCCATCCACGGCGCACTCCCCCCAGACGTCGCCGCTCCCCCCAACACACCTTTATCCCCTTCCAGACCGGGAGTGATCCCCCAACCCTAATCGCCCGCCACGTGCGGCTCCCCCGGACCATCGATCCCCTGCGCATCCACACAACCTCACAAACAATGGATGTTGTGTGTCATCCGCCCCTCATCCCCTTGCCATCCTCCCACGCAAGGGATGGACGACGGCCGGATGAAGGGGCGATGACACTGATAGGCCACGTGCCGGTCCCCCCGCCGTCGATCCCCTCTTCCCATCGACGGCCCGATCCCCCGACACGTCGCCGCCCCTCCCCTCGGTTGATCCCCCGTCCAATGCGGTGACTGATCCCCCTCCACCCATCGGACGGCACGTGGCGCTCCCCCCGCCGCCAATCCCCTCGTCCCATCCACGGCGCAATCCCCCGACACGTCGCCGCTCCCCCCGACCTGGCTTGATCCCCACTCCGGACCGGGAGTGATCCCCCACCCCTAATCGCCCGCCACGTGCTGCTCCCCCGAACTGTCGATCCCCTGCGCATCCATCCAACCTCAAAACAATGGATGTTTTGGGTCATCCGCCCCTCATCCCCGGCCATCCTCCCGTGCAGTGGATGGACGACGGCCGGATGAAGGCCCCATGGCACGCCCACCGCCACATGGCGCTCCCCCCGCCGTCGATCCCCTCATCCCATCGGAGCCGTTCCCCCGCAACTGGGTTGATCCCCCCGTCCAGGGCGGGAGTGATCCCCCATCCCCCTTCGACCGATCCCCCAATCCCCAACGGTGGGTATCGCACCACGTGGACCTGCATGTGCTGTTCACTTCGTCGTGGAGGTAGGGTTCTCCATCTGGATTGAGCGAGGGTTTCCAGCTGTCATGCTTGTTCGTGCTCCTGCTACGATGGGCTTGGGATGACCTGCCAGGGCCTCAATCGTGTGCGCTCTATGGCGTCTGTGATTCTCTTGCGACTCACGTCTTGCATACAATGCGTACAGGGGGTTTTCTTCTTCTCTTCTTCTTCTTCTTCTTCTTCTTTTGTTGTTCTTTCTTGTTTGCCTCTTTCTTGTTTGTTGTTTGTTGTTTTGAAAGCTGACAGGATTGGCGTAGGCTGCACCAAATCCCACGTGCAGGGGGATGAGGATCTGTAACTATAGTACCTTTCACATATTAAACTTCAGCCTCAACTTCATGTTTGTTTTTTCATACTACTTACCTTGCTAGATTCAAATGTGAACATCTGTGTGTTGCAGAATCGAACATGGTTGGGTATCGAGCAGCTGAATAGGATTGATGGAGGTTGGAGAGTCCAAGATGGTTGTATACCGGCCAGCTCATAATGCATGCACTTATAGGGATTTATTTTTCGACCTAGCATGGTGTTTTACTCGTCCTACACAATGGTCTCTTCTCATGTTCCCTACCCCTGCAGTTTTGGTCCCCTTCCTCTCATGAGTTGTCTCCCTCCCTCAATCCGTCACTTGCAAAACCCCAAACATCCAATCCCTCCTGAGTTTTTGCTCCCCCACTGTCTGGTCCCCCCGCCGCTCCCCCTGTCTTCGCTGCCCACATGTCACCTCCCTGACCACAGAATTGCCATGCATGTCATATCCAGTACTCTCCGCACATGTCAGCTCCCCTGTACTAACATCCCCCCATGTGTCTGGTCCCCCTACTTTGATCCCCATGTTCTGGGAGTGGCTAGGGTTCGCTCCCCCTTCACATCTCCCCATGCCTGCTCCCCCTTATGACCGCCCAAATCTCCCCACGTGTCGACATCAGTGATCCCCACTTTGGTGCTGTCGCCACGTGTCCATCGACTGATCCCCTGCTCCCCCACGTGCCCGCTCTCCTAGGGACACTGCACGTGCGAAATGTCTTCCTCGCGAAGCGACTCTTCGGTGGTGGCTCTTCGTTGTGGTTTTTCAGGTGCTCTACTCATATCCTCTTTTCTGTACTTCGGCGTCGTGTGCTCGTTGCCGATGGCGAAGACTAGGCCTAAGGTTGTTCCCCCTGAGGATGGTATGCTAGTTTTTTGGCACAAGCCTAAGAAAGGGGACGAGGTTCCTTTCTGGTATACGCCAACTGAGTGGGAGAAGATGATAGTGGAGGCAGAGGCGGACCTCAGAGTTTTGTGATGGCGCGAAACAAAGGAATCCCTATAAGTGCAAGTTTTTTGGGCGGCCCATGAAGGATAAGGTTAGGTTGAATAGGCATGTCATTGATGGGGAGGGTTGTCATTGGTTGAACATGGTGGATGGTTGGGACGAGGTTGAGTTGCCACTAAAACCCTGGCCCGCTGCCGAGTTCCCGAAGCAGGTTACTCATTTTGTGGAGAGGTTAGAGGGTGTACAAACCCCGAAGCGCGGCGCGTACCAGGAGACGACGTGTCCCCTACTGATCGGCAGCAGCAGCCCAAAGGAGCGAGAAAACAGAAGCCTGATGCGCCTGCACCGTCACAAGTTGCTGCCCCTCATAAGAGGAGTAGCCGTAGTGGATCCAACACCGATTTTGAGCGCACCAAACCAAAGAAGGGGGCAAAAAAGGTTAAGATTGTTACTACTTTACCCTCCGCCCGTGAGAGACAAGCCAAAGTGCGGCCTGAACTCGCTGTCACTTGGAGTAGAAAGCCAAAGAAAAAGTATCCCTACAGTCGTGAGCAGCCAGCAGCAGAAATGGGGGGGATCGGACATGGGGGGATCCGTCTCAAAGTCAGGGGGGCCAGTCCGGAAAACAGCGAAGACACGCAGATGTGGGGGAGCAGACTACTCATCAGGACGAGGGGGAGCAGCCTGGGAGCTCGGGGCCTCTTGCAGGGGATGGGGCTCGACCACGACACACCGCACCCGATCACTCCTGCTGGAACATTTATACTCCTGCAACATGGACTTCTCCCTTCCAATTTTGCTGACCAGAATGATGAAAGATTCTGGGATGCATTTGTGGATTTTGCATGGAGTGGAGGGTTTGCAATGCGAGTGGAGAGGGCTGAACGCCGCTGGAGAAGATGGCTTCTACAAGAACAAGTTTGCTTCACCCCCCAATCTCCTTTTGAGTTTATGGCCATCTGCTCCCCCCAATAGTTTCCCAGGATTGCCCCCGGTTTGTAATGCTCATTCTGTGTTGCATCCCCCCCCCCCCCGCCTCTACTGCAAACAGGTCTGCTCGCCCCATATCAGGTCCCCCCACGTCATGTCCCCCTTGCACCGTTCCCCCCTCTGCTGCTCCCTCCTCTGCTGCCCCCCCCTCATCTCTAGATCTCCAGTTTGATATTGTTGAACTATTGCTGGAGGAGCAGGACGTTTGACGTCTGCTTCCTGAATTCCCTCTCCTAAGTACTACCGAGGAATCTGATGCCATTGTCACCTGGCTGAAACGTCAATGTCCAGCCCGACTGCCTCCGGTCCCTGTTCCCCTCCAAGTTTTTTCTACCATAGACCCTCGACCCCCAGTTTCACACTTGTATCCTTTGGCCGATTTAAGACACGGCATCTGCCCCAGTCATATCATGATGCTTTTTGCACCGTAGACTGCTCACAAACTGCCCTACCATGGATTTGGACTCTTTTTGCATGGAGGTTGGCGGACGTTTGGGAATTTTCAGAATCAAGAGAGTATGTTGAAAGAAGTGCTCCTGGCATAGGGTCAGCTTAGATATGGTACAATGCAGGACAAAATGCAGATCATCGACTCTTACCGAGCATTTCTTTGCATGGTGCATGCCCGAGCGTTTCATGAATTTGCAGCAACGGAAACGACCCACTTCCAAGTTTTGTGGTGCAAGGGCAACGATGCCAAAGGGATACGGCGTGCAGCCAGGGCCTGGGAGGATTTATTGTTTAGGCGGGAGCACATTGATTTGGGACGCTACGTGCATCTTTTGAGTAAGTGCATGCTTTGCCTCTCCAACAGTCTATCATTGTGAAGATCAGAATTGGAATAGATAAATGGGGAAGCAGACTTTACAGTCGGGGATCGGGGGATCACGGGATCACGGGGGTCAAAGCTAAGACACAAGCGCTTGTCTCTGTGATAGGTGAGGCTGAGGCAGCTGATGTTGGAGTTCAAAATGCCATGGAGAAGGTCTTACAAGCAAACAAGGTGTTGTTGGTGAGAAGACATGAACTATACGACCGACGAGTGTCACCATATGCCCCTCACATTTCCCACATCGACGTGGACACCTTCAATTCATCGCAGTTGTCCCACCATGCATCGCAGATGGCGTCGCCAACACCCTCACGGGTTGAAGACCTTCAAACGCCTCATACAGAGACTTTTCAAGTGGAATCTCCGACGGCAGGTTTCTACACACCCATTGCGGAGGTTGATGTCAATCCCATCCCCTCTCATACTGTTCTGCCTCACTGTCTTCTTTTAGACTCCCCAAGGGAATATTCCGCTGCCCTCGCTGTCTCTGCTACCCCGCCTCTTCTCCCCTTCCTATCTCTGATCGCTCCCAAGGAGCGGCCCTCCTCTCTGCTACCCTCTCTGTCTCTGCTGCCCCATCATGTGATGTCCCCGCCGCTGCTCCCCTTCAAATCTGTGAACCCGCACCAGGTGCTACCCTCCTCTCCGCCCCCCCTCTGTGTCTGCCGCCCTCTCTACAACTCCTCCCCAACCATGTGATCCCCCCGCCTCTGCACTTCTTCCATTATCTGCTCCCCCAGAAGTGGCTACCCTCGTCTCACCACATGCTATCCCATCGGACTCATCTCCCTCCTCGCATGAGTTATCTTTTTGTGCTCCCCCCTCAACTGGTACTGCTTTAGAGTGTATTACTGCTCCCTCCCTTTCTGATCTCCCTTTAGCCCTGGCAGCCCCCACCTCTACTCCCGATTTTTTGTCTGCTCCCCCAGATCTGTCTTCTACGAAGCATGCATCCGTGTGTGACCCTGGTCCCCCCCTGTCTGCCCCTAACTTCCACTCTTCTTCCCCACATCTGTCTGCTCTCTTGCATGCTACTATGACCCCCTCTGGTCCCCCCCTCAGTGCTCCATCACCCGAGGTGTCATCCCCCAACGTTGTTCCCGATGTCATGCCTGCTCCCCTCCATGTATATGCTCTTTCGCGGGCTGATGTGTCTCTTTGTGGTCCTTCACTCTGTGCCCTTGTCCAATCACCTCTTTCAACTCATCCCGTGTCTGTGTGTACTTCCCACGTGGAGAGGGTGGATGTGCCAAGAATGGTGGATCCAACTACCAAGTCCAGCAGATTTGCAGCTGTTTCCAGTCCTCTGCCGACGACATAGGTTGAGGTTATTTCAACGTTGGTGACCCCTGAACGCCAGTCATTGGCAGGGAACACCGAATTGGCAACGGAGGGGTTTGTTCCGCCCATATCAGTTTTCCTAGGTGCACCCCCGTATCATCCACAGGCCATCCCATTGTTATCCACACTCGCAGATAGTTTGGTCTCTCCCACAGCAGAGCGCTTACTCCAGCCCCTTGGTACTCTTCCAATCGCTTCCACAGATCCTTGGAATATTGAATTGGGGGTCACCCCTGGCTCCACATTCACCACGGGTCTGACAGTGCCTACGCCTATGGTTTCTGCTCCAACCCCCCTGCACATGGGTTTGACCTCCGGCAAACCATCCTCTGGCCTAGTAGCAGGTCGAACACGTCATAGGGTTGCTGCAAAAACTTCGGGACGCCAATTGCAGGGCATGGAGCAGGTGGATCAGAAAGAAACAAATGATAAGGGGAAGGAGAAGGAACACATGAAGGGCAAGGGGGAGCAGACCGGAGAGGGGATCAGCAAGGGGAAGCAAAGACCCCCGAAGGATGAGGGGGAGCCGGAGCGTGCGCAAAAAATACGGGTGGCGATGCGGGGGAGGGAGGAGAACCGTGCAGCTGAGGGGGAAAGTAAAGCTATCACCAGAACAGGGAAGAAACAGAAGGCGAAATCTGGTCGGCCAGAAGTCACTAAGTAAGTGGGCCAGGGCTTCCAATGACCAAGGGGGGACCAAATTCATGGTGACTACATTCAGCAGGGCTTATACGCATGATAGGGGGATGATATGGTTGCTTGAAAACACCCTTAACAGTTAATTGCCTACCTGTGTGACTTCGTGAACTT
The DNA here is from genome assembly GCA_030704615.1 of Takakia lepidozioides. Taxonomy (NCBI): domain Eukaryota; kingdom Viridiplantae; phylum Streptophyta; class Takakiopsida; order Takakiales; family Takakiaceae; genus Takakia; species Takakia lepidozioides. The sequence continues at coordinate 96,186,003 of CM060731.1, read as the reverse complement.
GTGTTAAATGCAGAAACCAGAATAGACTGAGGGAAAAGCTCCCAGAGGACAAGGGCTGCCTTGTTTTCTTTCATAGGAGTCCATTCTGGGTTCATGGGATTATCTACGGTTGTCAAAATTGTATGGGGAAGCGGGGGATGGAGGGGTGTTTTTGTATGCCAATATTTTGCAGCTATCCCTAGAGGAGAGTAATCGTTGCTGGTGGGCTGTGATGGACACACTGATATGGACGGCTTTGGAGGCATCAACCAAGGACAACCTTCACAGGATTTCCAAAGGGCTTGTAAATGATTGGGTAACTGAGAAGTGCCTAGGGAAGGATCCAGATAAGGTTCAGACATGGTTCATCCCCTTATGCTCTGGGTACGTCCGTCAATCCTCCTATTTTGCAGCTTTGACCGACTTTGATTTGATTTGGAGAATGGAAAGCATTAGTGGTGTCTGGCCTCAAACACATGTGCGTTCTGCAGGGGCCATTGGAGTTTGATGGTTTTTGATAAGTCCAAGTTTGTTCATCTGAATTCCATGACATCATTCAAATCCCATAGCCGACTTGCCTTTGAAACGCGTCTTCGCACTTTTAGAGCATACCTACACAAAGCCGAACTGGACTCAGTACTTTGGAATGAAATAATGGCATGGGAGTGGCTGGAACCTGAGGTGCCACAACAACCAAGCGGCTGGGAGTGTGGCTACCTTGTAATGACTTTCATACAGAAATACTTGGAGACCAAAATCACAAAAAAATGGGGGGCAACTTTTACAGCAGATTGGTTTACATGTGAGTATACAGTATCAAAGCAGGATTTGTGGATGGATAGTGGATAATTGGGATGATGCAGATTTGTAGCATAGACTGTCGCATGTGCATGCCTCGGTTGCCTCGGATGTAGCTATTGTATCTCCATTCCCCACGAAAAAAAAATGAAGCTTGTCCTCCTCTTTGTAATCCCTTTGTGCCTTCTTTGGCGTCCACTATGTTGTGAAGGGGATGAAGGGGTGAGGGGATCCTTGAGGTGGATCAGACAACCAGGGATCAAGGGGGGTAAGGGGGGGTAAGGGGGGGGGGGAGGGATCAGGGGGATCCCGGGATTAGGGGGCTCAGGTTCAGGGCGGTCGGGGGATGAGGGGATGAAGAAGACAAGGGATTGTATAAGGGGTTAGCGGGGATCGGGGAAGCAGGGGAACGGGCGGGATAGATCAGGGAACCAGGGGAATGGGTGGGGAGATCAGGGGATTAGGGAAGCAGGGGAACCGGCTAGGAGAAGAGGGGATCAGGGAACCAGGGGGACGGGTGGGGAGATCAGGGGATCAGGGAAGCAGAGGAACAGGCCGGGAGATGAGGGGATCATGGAGGGAATGTCGGGAGCTGGATGGGGGATAAGGGGATGAGGGGACCACGGGGTGAGGGGATGAGGGACGGCAGGTTTCGAATCGGGGGATCGGGGGATTACTGGTGAAAAGTCGCGTGTGAAGGAGCAAGTTGTGAAAGGTCATGTCCGTGTTTTGCACTATGAAAGGTCACGTCCCTTGCATGTACGAGTGGTGCATAAGCATGCAACAAAAACTGAAAATAAACCCCAAAGCAAAATCTGAAATTTGCCCAACAATGGCGGAGAGCCCAGAGTCGGAAGATGACCCAAAGCCCACAAACTTTCGCTTTAGTCCAAGACAGTGTCATTTGCTCTCTGAAAGGGACAATGATACTGAAGCATCGGTTTTATGGTGCATTGCCTTGCAAATGCAATGGTATCCTCCTTTTCAAATGGAGAACTTTGAACTGGTGGCTTCACGTTGGAAGCGAATGTATAATGGTTATGAGACAGAATGGCTCTCAAAACCACATATACGGTGTCCGATATGTTATATACACTATGGGAATCCAAATGGTTCCCACCGAGGTCACCACAAATGTCTCTCATACCACTGTGAATCGCACAAAACATCATGGGTCACTGAACACAAGGCGTTGGCTTCAATAATTGCCCCGCCGGATGACAGCCGCACTGACTTGTTGAGCAAACTCTTTGGGTGTTACATGGGGGAGCAGTGCACGGTGAAGGGGACCGGGCATATAAGTCCATTGCGAAGCCGCAAGGGATGAGGGGGAGCAGTGAATGGGAAGGGGATCACGGGGAGCTGAGCACAACCTCGGGAAGCAGCGGTATGAGGGGGCCAGCTGTGATGAGAAGGGGGATCAGGGGGATCAGGGGACCTCTGCCATTTCAGGGGAGCAGAGGCCGAAGCACTACACGAAGAGGGGGATGATGGGAGGAGGGGAGCAGTGTGCTTGCAATGCAAAAAAAGGTGGCAGGGAACGCACTAGAGACTGGTGGCAACCGTTTTTCAGTATTGGAATTCAGGACTGTTAATTTAAAGGCTAAACATAAAAGTGGGCGGTAATTTGTGTTTTGAACAGAACTGCAAATGCATGCATACAGACTCAATTGCAATAAAGATCATCCACATCTCCTTCATTCCATTGTGAATCACAGAACACATGCGTCACTGAACATAGCTTCAGCCATTTTGAATAATGAGAAATTGTTTGATACCAAATGCTTCGATGAGAATGCAATCTCAGGGAAATCAACAATCTGAATGGGAGCACGAGAGCATAAACCTGCTTGCTCTCAATCCTTCAATCTGGGATGCCCAACTTGACGAAGTGCATGCAAAATAGACGAAGATGGAGGGATCATTGAGACTCTTTTGGATCCAAGACGTCTTGATTTCCGTGACATAGAAACCTCTACCCAATCCTTTCTTCTCTTCAAACTCATTCCCAATCCATCCTGAACACGTTCAAACCTTCTTACAAGATGTGGGTGGAGAAGATCCGCAGCCATGCGTGTGGCCATTTGCGCTAGTTTTCTTGTGACACGAAGGTCACTCAAAAGATGGTTCTGAAGGGCCATGTTACCTTTCACACAGACTTCCAAACCAAGCATCTCCTCTGCGATGGCCTTCATGACAATTGCCTGCAATTCATGGCGGGGTTGCTGCTCCCCCAAGACATTGCCAGCCGGAACCATGTCTGGTGCAGGGGGATCAATGCCACACATGGGATCTGTGTCACACGGGGGCTCCGCAGCGGACAGGGGATCAAGGTCGAGCAGCTTGGCCATGCCCCCATTGAGTGTTCCAAGTCGTGTTCCACAAGTTCGGACAATTAAACCCTCTGGTACATGTGGCCGCAACATCTTGAACACCTTCACTTGGTGCTTGCATAGGTTCCCTTCCATGGCGTTAGGGCAGTCACAACAAGCCCACTCGGATGTTGGATTGCATATAGTGTATATAGTGCCTGGAGAAGACATGCTTTTTACCTTCGCAGGATCCCCCGTGTGCTCGGGCAATTCCAAGTTGGATTCCGGTATCTGCCCAGCCATCCACACCGCATTTTGCACGAAATGTTCCATCCTAGAGTTGCGAATGAACCCTTCAGCTTTCAAGGTCGAAATGTACCAGTAATGTGTGAGGAGGCTACCTAGGTTTGCATGGTACGCTTCAATTCCAGCATTCGTATCTTGTCCGGCATGTGGGATATTTCGAGCTCCAACAACCCACATGTCCACTTTCGGGATCCACCATTTGTGGATATACAGGAAGAACAGTTTAGCTGCGGGATACTTTGTTTGTAACTCATACAATCTAAACACAGCCCAGGCCTGCGCAGAGTCACCAATGGGACCACCTTTATTGTACATGATGTCACCCATACCTTGCAAGACATCGGCCCTTAACTGGGCATCCTTGATCTTCTCGATGGCATTTCTCAGCCAGGCCCTTCGAACATGCCAAAGGCACAGGAAAACCGGCACCCCTGGGAACGTATGCCTGAACCATCCACAAAATGGCATTAGCAAGGCCACTACAACACCACAACAGGACCACCACAAAATCAGATACAAGTATGAATCTCTGATAAGTGCTCCCTGCTTGTGATCCCCTGATCCCCTTTGACTGAAACCCCTCATGCAGATCCGGTGAAGGCAATGAAAGGGGAATACATGAGCCCTCCTATGGCCAATGAAAGGCCGATAAAAATCACATTGTCGGATCAAACATGTGCTGGTCCTGATCCCCTGGTACCATGAGTGTCCGAAGTCCCTGATCACTGATCCCATAATTGATCCCCTTTCACTGATCCCCCCGTGCAACCTTGGACTCCTGGACCCTCAATCATTGTCGGATGTGAGATCTGCTGCTCCTGATCCCCTGCTACCCTCCCCTGGTCCCCTGATCATTGATCCCACAATCGATCCCCTTTCACTGATCCCCCATGCAACCCTACACTCTTGGTCCCCTCTACACGGATCCCCCGGCAGGAAACATTGTGACTGTTCCCCTCTCAGTGCTCCCCTCATGCAGAAGCAGGCAAGGCAATGGAAGGCCAAATGTCGAAGACCATAAGAGTATACATGGCATACTGCACACAAAGACGAAAATGTGCAATGTAAGTACTTTTGTTTTGAAAATAGGCGAAACATTTTACTGAAATTAATGACAATAAATCACAAGAGGTGAACCCCGAACCTTGCAACCCCTTCTGTTCTCATTTTAGTATTATGTGATCCCCCCTGTGGGCTATGCCATGATCCCTTGGAAGGAGACCATCCCTCCATCATTCCTCTCTATAACCCCCCAAGGCATGCATTTGCTAAGCTGTCTTCCCTCCTACCTGCGCACCCCTCACTACGAATCACACAAGTACACGTCATGGTCCCAAAATGGTCCCAACATATACAGAGCAGTATACATAATGGAGTTTGGCCTATGTGTCTAGTACCCTAATGGGCTGAGGCAGCCGTGGTGTCGAATCCGATAGGGGGATTAATAGGTCACTGGTGATGACCCAATGTCGTGATCCCCTGCACATCGGATAAGGCTATGGTCCCCCTGTGCCCCTGCTCCCCACTGATCCCCTTCACAGTGAAAGATGCTATGCTCTTATGCTCCCAGGAGTCCACGCCGTTGATTCCACACACCTTGTGTTCATTCGTTCCGAAGGTCGCATCACAAGAGACGATACGTTTGTCACCCATTTGGAGCATTGTTTTTTTCTGAAATTCTGTTTGAATGCCAATGGCAAATTTGAGGTCGACATTGTCGTGCTGTGTTCCTCCAGCAGGGGCATCGGGCATGTCCTCTTGATAGAAGAAAACACTCTGGGGCTGGGCCTCCTTCCACATCTTCAGATTGGTCCCCTCGTCCTTATGTCGCTGGAAAGTCTCACATGCCAGGTGGTTGTTGTAAGAAGGCGATGAAGCATCCAGCACACACCCTCTCCTGCCGTTCCTTCTCTTCAAAGAATGTTTATTGACAGATATTACATTTGTGCGCTTGTCCTCAGGTCCATAAGAACAATGGAACCTGAACAATGATGAGAACTACGTTGGCGGAGTGGAATACTCGGAGCAAGAGAGCATATCATTTTGACAAAATAGAAGAGCAAACAATGCAAACAAGCAGCATGCCATTACAAAGAACACATAGAGACCATCCAGAAACCACAAAGGTGAAGGCGGACTTCATGACAAGAGAGCAACTATTGGCCCTTGGAGCTAAGAGCTCGCCCTCCTCATGCTTTCCCTTTTTAGGCACCGTTATGTTGAAGTGAGTGGGCACCTCTGCCCTTTCTTCCTCCCCTCTCACAAAATCGTCGAATGACCGCAACATCCGTATATACACGATGTCCACCTCCACTTGAAAATAGTTGGAGTCCATATAAGCGACCTGTGGTTGAAGGAACCATCCGGGGGGATTTGCAACGTGCCACGCAGCTGTGATAGAAGGAATGACGTGCGCAACTCCGAAGATCCAGTCATGATGCCCAGCACCCCTGCAGGAACAGTACACATCCGCAGACCACACGCATCCTGCAGAAACAGTACACAGCAGCAAACTACACGCGCAAGTGCAGCATACACGCGCGCAAAGAGGATCAAATCTACGAGCAGCCAGAAACCCTAAATTTTAATACATCCACTCCGTTCATCTCACAGACCAAAATGGCGGGGGACGTGCATGGCCGTTGGATGGGGGAGGACGACATAGATGAACAGAATGATAGCCACGTGCAAACAGCCCTGACATTTGACACGTGGAAGGGGGATCTCTCCCGGGGGGGGGGGGGGGGAGCGGAAGGATGGGGGATCACTCCAGGTGGTGTGGGGGATCAACGGAGAGGGGACCACCATGGGGGGGAACGATCACCTGTTCTGCCGTTGACGCGCGGGGGGGGGGGGTCAAGGGTAGGAAGACACGCGGCATGGCGGCGGCGGGGATCAACCAGAGGGCGGGGGGAGCGGTGGCTCGGGGGATCGGGTCTTGGATGGGACGAGGGGATCGACGGCTACGGAGACCGCCACGTGGTGGTAGAAGACGAGAGGGGGATCAATTCCCGGTTTGGACGGGGGATCAACCGGGGTGGGGGCGACGTGTCGGGGGATCGGGCCGTCGATGGGAAGAGGGTATCGACGGCGGGGGGAGCGGCACGTGGCCTGTCAGTGTCATCCGGCCTTCATCCGGCCGTCGTCCATCCCTTGCGCGGGAGGATGGCGGGGGGATGAGGGGCGGATGACACACAACATCCATTGTTTGTGAGGTTGGATGGATGCGCAAGGGATCGACGGTCCGGGGGAGCCGCACATGGCGGGCGATTAGGGTTGGGGGATCACTCCCGGTCCGGAAGGGGGATCAAGGTGCGTCGGGGGGAGCGGCGACGTCTCGGGGGAGCGCGTCATGGATGGGAGGAGGGGATCGACGGCGGCGGGAGTGCCACGTGGCGATGGGCGCATCATGGGGCCTTCATCCGGCCGTCATCCATTTAATTGAGGTTGGATGGATGGGGAGGGGATCGACGGTTCGGGGTAGCGCCACGTGGCTGGAGATGGGGGTGGGGGATCACTCCGGCACTGGAAGGGGGATCAACCCAGTGAGGGGATCCACAGTAGGGGGCCGCCACGTGGCTGGTGATTGGGCGGTGCTGTGGGGCGCCGCGTGGCCAGCGGTGGGGCGGGGGTCAGGGGTCCCGGGCGGGCGGGCGCGGGAGCAGCGGGCGGACGGGGGCGGGGCAACGGGCGGAGGGTTGGAGGGGGGTGGGGATGATTTGACATGGGGCGTCCAGTTCACCGACGAGGCTGCCGGAGCAGGGGTTCCCCGGCTGTACCTCGTTGGCCGTACCCGTCAGCTCACACGCTTGCAATAAAATCAAGCCACATCCATATTGGGACCGATGTTCTTCTTTGTACTGGTTATCATTATCCTAGTCAATGAAGCTCATGAATTGTCGGATATCACTTCTCAACGTCCCAGTTCTAAAAAAAATTGATGACGCCTCCTCAAAGAACCATAAATCTATTGTGTCTCTTGGTCTCCTCATGCTGGTTCTCAATAGTTATTTGAAGACTTTGAAATAATGTTTCTTAGAATGGCAAAATTTATCCTAGCATGTAACTCCTCATGATCTCCTGCGGTCATCGGTGATAAGTACCTAATAGTCTAGGGAAATTTTGAAGATCAAGCCTGGCTTCCGAGGCGAAGATGGCTTCGTGGAGATCAGATTACAACAAAGAGTGTAAGGTGGTGTTCACACAGGGGATAGACATGGGTTCTCTTTGAATATGTAAAATATCAATCCGTAGCCATGGAAAGTCGCAATCAAGCAGAGCCAAGTGCATCTGGAAGTAATTTGGAGCAGAAAAATCACCTTGAATAAACACAGAATAACCTGTGTTACATAAAATCCGTGTATGAAGATAAATATAAATTATATAGAGTTGTTGAAGACCCTTTACACCCTCCTCTTCATTGTAGCGCCGTTGCATAGCAATCCTAAACCCTTCCGTTGCATAGCTATGGCTTGCCCTCTCTCTTGGACTCTCTCTTGGCTATGCATCTCTTCTCGTCTCTCTTAGCTAACTCTCTTATGTTAACTGCCATCAGCCAACGCCTCCAACTGTCCCACCTGGAGAGCATCGCCACATTCTAGAAGATTTGTCTGCAGCTGCCATGCAACCACTTTGGGGAGGCATGCAATAGCCATGTGGGGCCCGCATGGAATAGCCACCCATAGCCATGTAGGGCTCGCATGGAAAAGCCACCCTCCTTGGGAGAGCCCCTTTTAGAGGCCCACCCCGCTTTGGTTGATTTTGTTTTTTGAACGACTTGGGGCACATATATTTGGGTCGATTTCATGCGGCAGTTCTTGTTTCGTCCAAAATTCAGGCGATCTGGTTTTTTGTTGTGTGTACATGGCAAAACTCCCACCCCCGTGAAAGACCACCGATGGTCTGGTAGCAACGACGCAATGGCGTGAGCGTTGCGCGTGAGCGTACGCTCACGCAGGAGTGACGTGGCGTGAGCCTGCACCCACGCTGACGTGGCATGAGCGTCATGTCAGCATGCTGATGTGGCGGCAAATGATGATGTGGCAGTGTCCGTCATCTGCCACGTCAGCATTAACATGCGCCGCCTATAACCGGGGGCTGCTATTTCATGAGCGGCATGAGCATGAGCGGAAAAAAAAAAAGCATGAGCAGACCATTGTGAGTCCACGGAAATAGGGTTAGGAGGCACGGAAATAGGGTCATGTGAAGTTGGAATGTGGCACCAGTGGACTTGAAATGCAACATTTTATTGCAAATTTTGTGGCAAGCCACGTCTATACAAGTGTGTTCTAACTGTCATAGCCGGAATGGGCACTACTCTCCTACACCCTCCGAGGAACTTGCCCCACCTTCTTCCTCATCCCCCTCATCCCCCTCATCCTCCGAGCTCTGTGATGCATCAGTTCCACTATGCCTCTCAAAAATCCCGTCCTCTCCTTGGGGGACTGTCCACCTCACCTCCTGGGAATCTTCTGCGTCTTCTCCCCCACTTTCCTCAGCAGAATCCAACACAAATCTACGAGCTCGACGGGCTCTAATAGCTGCTGCCTCCTCCCTCATCTTCATTTTCTTGAGGCTTGCCTCGTCTAAAATCTGCTGTACACGACTACGTTCGGAACACCTCCTAATGGACACCGAAGCAAGCCGGGCAGCATAAGTAGGAAGGATGTACTCCCTTTCTGGACTAGGCATGAAATCCCCCCTGGCAAAAAAAGGCACGTTCCTCCTGCCCATGAACTCCGGTGTAGACGTCCCTCCGGCAGTACTTGGCATCCTACAGTAAGAACAAATCCACTTGAAGAATGTCAATACCAGCACAACCAGAAAGGGTTTTCAATGAAATAAGAGAGCGGAGGGAGGTGCCTCACAAAATCTGGAGGCAACTTACAATGCCACCACTCACTCGTAAACCGGGGGCTCCTCGGCCTCGATCCCAACTTCCTCCCCCTGCTCCTTCTCGGATTTTTCCTCATCCTCCGAGGATGCCTCTTCCTCTTTCGGCAGACGTTCAGCCGCTGCAAGTTCCGAGTTGTGGAGGGCAGTATCTGGCTCGAAGGCGAACACATGCCTGTCGGACAACGTCCCTGCCCACATTGAAGCACCTGAGGAACAAAGCGGGCGGTTAATAGCTTGCGGCATGCAATTGCAATGGGGCCAGGGGACAAACTGAGCACGTGAAGGCTTACCCGTGCCGCATGTGAGGTCCAGAATCCGCCCTTGGACATCCGAGCACGTCTCCATGAGGGTTTGGATGAAAGCAGGGCTCCGGGTCCGGCTGTACCGCCACGGTTTGCCTGTCTTTGTGTCCTTCGGCATACTAGAGTGGGGCACATAGTTGTAGAGGACATCGTAGGTTACAGGGTCCACAGCGGCATCAACAAGACGACCGTCGTTGCGGAATTTGAACGTAGACCCTCTCTTCACAAAGCAATATGCCTCAAACACCAATGTCTGCACATCCAACAAAGAAGGGATCAATTCCAGGGTCTACTTAACATACACCACAATATGAAGTGAATGCAATAGATTGATAACTTACACTTTGGCCCTTTGTTCGCAACCCCTGCGTACTGATGCAGAACCATTTTCTGAGGAGGACCGGGGTGACACTTTTCGGTGTCCACCTTGCCACCGCATTCTCTGTGGTCTTCCCTCTCGTGGCAAGGACAACCACACATCCACCGTCATCCAGAAGCATCCCCGCCAGCCCAAACCCGGCTTTCCAGTAGTCCTCAGTAAACCTGTTCCAGGTGGGCACACCATCTAGGCCCTCCAGCAGCTCCCCATCTGGAATGTCGAGGAGAATCATGTCGCAAGCTCTCTCCACCTCAACCCCCCCCCCGAGTGCTCTTGCAATTCGTGCTCACAGCCGTGAAGAATTCCATCATGGCTTCAAAACCAGGGGTGTCTTTAGGCTCTGTACCGGCAGCCCTCTTCTTGGCTTTCCCCTTCTGCTCCGCCAGAGACTTGTTGTGTGCCACCTTCTTCGCCCTGGCAGCGAGAGCGTCAAGAAGCTCTCATTGACGCATTGGATGATGGTTGGAGGTTCTAGCTTTGGCCTGTGCGTAAACGTCACCGCCGAATACCGCCGTGTAGGCTCGCCCTCAAATGCCAACTTCTTGGCAGAGCCAGTCCCACTCCGAACTGACTTGGGAACCCGGACGACCGGTGACTGGGTAGGAGCAACAGCAGTCGCAGGACCTTGAACAAAATCGGCGTCGGAGTCACTCTCTTGGGTCCCCTCCTGCGCCTCCTCCGATGCCCCGATGGTTTTCTTCTTTTTGGGTGTTACTGCAGTCACCTGTTTCCTTGTCCTTTTCCTTTGACCTTTACTCTTCTCATGCAATTTCTCCTGAATTCCTGCCTGAGCAAGCTCTGCCGCTTTCCTGGAGTTCGCAAGCGCTTTTGCCTCTTTTGCACCCAACGGAGGCAGCGGAGCCCGGTTTCGTCGGAATTCAGCATCCAGCTTCAATTGAAACTCGGATGGGTCGAGCGAGCCGGGCGGAAGGTCCACATACCAAGGGCAATCACGCAAATGTTCCAGATGCCACTCCTTCACAATATCGTCAGTGTACATGGAGTCAGCCCCAGGGTTCCTCCATGCCAGGAAGAATGGTGGCTCGAAAGACAGATGACCTTTCTCCAAAAGCGAGAACTTACAGTACCTGCATTCATGAAAAACAAAATGAGGTCCGAAAATGGCTAAGTCTCTGAACGGCAATAGGGCCTACAACTAGAATATGGCGCCGAATTTCCACTTCAGGGCCACCCAGTCTAGGGACTTAGCCCGAAAATGGCTAAGTCCCTCGACGGCAATAGGGCCTAGAACTGGAAAACGGCGCCGAATTTCCAGTTCCGGGCCACCCAGTCTAGGGACTTAGCCCGAAAATGGCTAAGTCCCTGGACGGCAATAGGGCCTAGAACTGGAAAACGGCGCCGAATTTCCAGTTCCGGGCCAGCCACACTAGGGACTTAGCCGAAAATGGCTAACTCCCTGAACGGCAATAGGGCCTAAAACTGGAATATGGCGCCGAATTTCCACTTCAGGGCCAGCCAGTCTAGGGACTTGGGCCGAAAATGGGTAAGTCCCTGAACGGCAATAGGGCCTGGAACTGGAAAATGGCGCCGAATTTCCAGTTCCGGGCCAGCCAGTCTAGGGACTTAGCCATTTTCGGAGCCCTGACTGGAAATTCGGCGCCATTTTCCCTAACACCACTTGAGGCCTCTAACATCCTGCAATGCCAGGACTTGAAAGAAAGGCAGCGCGTATGTACCTGTACAGAAGGCGCATTGCTGCTTTGTCCGCGTTCGGCTGGTCGGTGAACTCGTGGCTCCGGCGAGCATCTGCTATCTCCCGAAAGAATAGGTTGGTTTTGTAGAGCAGAAAGTACCTCGTCACATAGTCACGTAGGCTCTCTGCTGCAGGAGATATCTCCATCTTGAACTGATGTGCTTGTGTGTCCAGCTGCTCTTGCGCATTCGTCGTCACCTGTGGAGATTGTCCATCAGATCGCTTTCCTCAAAAAATACAATGAATCCACCCCCTACTAGAGTACAAGCCCCAAACGAAGCGTGGGGAAGTACCTGAAACCACCATGTCATGCGGTTCATCCACATGTCGAATGTGGGGTCAGAGAGTTTGTCCGGTTTGGGGAAGCTCCACATGTCCCTGGTACTTTGGGAACCATTCCAGATTTGGAGCCACCGGGTCTGTCCAACCACCCAGCATATTCGTAAGCGCCAAACACCACAAAAAGGAGTTGTTGCCACCACAATTTGGTTAAGAATGTATCACCTTTTCTGTTGCATCCACACAGGATGTGGCTAGACGATGGAGCTTCTCCAATGTCATCGTGGGCTTCAGAGCGCGAGAGTAGTGCTTCCCTACCTCCACCAGAAAGTCGGCACCAAGGGCGGGATCAGCTATGGCCACGTACTTTACCATCCGCGACTTGTACTTTATGCGGGCCCTCACCTCCGCAGCTTTGACATACGATTCGAGTTCCGGGAGGGTTGGATTCTTCTCCTCTGACTCCATGTAGAACCTCCGCGCATGTGCCAAATCCTGCTGTATTTTCGTCTGTCGAAAAGGCGCACATAAGATTAGAGATCCTGCTCAACACAATTTCTTCTATTGGGGGAGGAGAGACAAATTAGCTCAACAAAACTGTGAGGAGCTTTACCCGAAATATGTAGTCCACCATGGCGTCGACGCTCAGCCTATACCAGGTTCTGTCTGCCTTTGCCTCCGACTTGCGCAGGAGGTCGGCACTGAGGGAATTGGCAAACTCTTGCACCCCCTGCTTCCCGACATCCTTCACTCGGAAGAGCATATGGGACAAGTTCGTGGCAATGAAGGCATTCTCAGTCACCCTGCAGTGCCACATTTCCATCAAACAATACTGAAATGGGAATTTTCATCATATATGAGGATTCGCAATGAAATGACTTCCAAATTCAAAGTCCAAAAGCGAGAGGGGTTGTAGCTTACGAGTTGATGTCGGCCATTGCAGCTTTGAGAAGACTGCGATCTTTGGGCCCCGCAACCTTCAGCACAACACAATCGACGGCGAAATGCCAATCGAGATCGTTGGGGTGGGCTTGGGCAATGTGCTCCATCCATGCCAGGAGGCGATGATTGCCGTCCCACACGTAGAACATCTTACCGGACATGTGCTGGAAAAGAGGATCACTAGCAATCGATCTCTCGAACTCCTCATTTCGCGTTTGCCAATGGGGACCCCATTTGTCCACCTCATCGGAAGTGTGGGCACGGGAAGCTCCGTGGTCGTTCTCAATGGAAACGTAAAAGGCGGCAGACCCCATTCGATATCCATCCCGGAAAGAGAATTTCAGCTTGTCGATATCGCCTGGCAGGGCAGGTCTCACCACCTGCAATGACACCAAGCGGCAAAGGGGAATTCGAAGCTTGGCCGGGTACACCATGCCCCCCAGCACCCTGCCAATGTTGCTGTGGGTTGCCTCCAACATCTTGGCAGCGGCCAACTTCATATCCGCCTCAGACATGACGTCTGCTGCAGAGGGGTTTTCCGGCAGCCCACCAGGACCGCCAAATCCAGCCTGTATGCTCCGGGTTTGGGGCCTGGGGATGTCCGGGAGGATGTCATCCTGGTCAGAAACCTCCATGTCGTCCTCCTCAACAGGGTCAGCCACCTGCGAAACACCTCCAGCACTCTTGTCGTCTCTACTGCCCTCTCCCTGGCTTCACCTCGAACTTGCACAATCCGTGCTCTTTCAGGTGTTCTTTCCTCTCCTCCACTCTCCACCGTATGGGTAATTGCGGGGGCTGCTCTTGCCCGCGATGGTCTAACCGGTGTGCTACTGCCTCTCTGTGGTGTCTTGTAGGGATCCACCGTCTCTGTGGGTCCCTCGCTTACATTGGCATCTGTCATTTGGGCACCCCTGGCCTCTTCAGCTGCCTTTTGTCTTTCCTCCTGGCTAGCATTCTGTCTCGTCTGTTCTTTTGCCCTCTCTTTTGCCCTCTCACGGGCTTTCTGTTTCTTACTAGGGCTAGCAGCAGGGGAGCCCTCCAGGACGACCACCTTTGATTGAGGCGAACTGAACCCTCGCGCGCACTGCTCACTCCCCCCTCCGCAGCCCGTGACTGCTCTCTCGCCGGGGATTGCATGTGCTTAGCTTTCTTCTTTTTCTTTGCGTGGGCGGGCCCTACTGCATGTGCATGAACAACCTCCATTGCCGGATCTGCTGTCCTCATGTCCTCACGCCCTTCACCTGCCATGCCGCCTGCACCAACCTCCCCAATGCCTACTCTGTCGTAATCTCGTTGCAAGTCCTCCCGTCCACCAACAAAAGGTTTAAGTTTGCCCTCTCGCCCCAAGTTGGGCGATTCAAACATGCGATGAGTTGGAGCTGTCGATGATACCACCAGCGTGCCGGGCTCGTCGTCACTCTGTCATTGACAAAAATCGTGAAAACCAACATCGGTGCAAAAAGCAGCATCGCAACGAGCAGCGCAACCACCATAGCAACAATCATGTAGCAAAAATGAAAACATAACAAGTTTAGGAAGTATGGAGAGCCATGCAACAACAATGAAAACAAATGCAACCATTGCCTAAGAATGACATGCACAAGCAGCCTTCTCCAGAGCTGCCGGATTTGCACACGCATTGCAAACAATCTAAGGTTCACTCAACTATCTAAAGTTCACTCATACAGCAAAGCCAGGATGAAGATGCAAAAACAAAGCGAAAGCAAAAAATAAATCGAACAAACCGAAAGCAGAAGTGGCTTGCCTGAGAGTACTCGGCTTCAGTTGGCGCAGGTTGTGAGCAAGACACTGGAATCTCCTGCTGGAGCTTCAGTTTGGCCATGCGAGAGATTGGCCGTCGTCCGTAGTACAGAGCTTTCAACTTCCGCCGCGGTCTGGATGTGAGGTCTCTCTCAGGAGAGCCACGCCCTTCAGGCGGCATAAGTCCCAGCCAAAAAGATCTCCTTTTTTGGGGTACATGCCTGGAATACCATGTTAAGCCAAGTTTAGATGAGATTTAGGGTACGTGTCCAGGAAGCCATGCGTCGCCAGCCCAAATAATAACCGACGGCCGTCGACATTTATTGCCCAACTGCGCAATTAAATGTCGGATGAAGCCCTCCATGTCGGATGAAAATCGACGTAAACAGTCCCGGAATTTCCAACGTAGAGGTAATTCGGAGCGCTGCACGATGGAATTCCGGCGCCGGATTTCCATCCTGCAGGTAATTCGGAGCGCAGCAGGATGGATATCCGGCGCCGAATTTCCATCCGCGGAGGAAGGGCGGCGCTGGAAATTTCCCTCATGCAGGTAATTCGGAAGCGCGCGGATGGAAATCCGGCGCCGAATTTCCATCCGCGGAGGTAGGGCGGCGGTGGAAATTTCCCTCATGCAGGTAATTCGGAAGCGCGCGGATGGAAATCCGGCGCCGAATTTCCATCCGCGGAGGTAGGGCGGCGGTGGAAATTTCCCTCATGCAGGTAATTCGGAAGCGCGCGGATGGAAATCCGGCGCCGAATTTCCATCCGCGGAGGTAGGGCGGCGGTGGAAATTTCCCTCAAGCAGGTAATTCGGCGCCGAATTTCCCTCCTGCAGGTAATTCGGATCCCGGATGAATGGAAATTCGGCGCCGAATTTCCATCCAGCAGGTAAGTCGAATCCCGCATAAATGGAAATTCGGCGCCGAATTTCCATCCTGCAGGTAATTCGAATCGGTGCCAAATGGATATTCGGCGCCGAATTTCCATTCGCCATGTATTTCTGAGCGTGGAATTACCTTCGTGCAGGTAATTCCCAGATGAGAATTACCTTTGTGCAGGTAATTTCCAGATGAGAATTACCTTCGTGCAGGTAATTGTGGACGAAGAATTCACATCGATTGGAATTACCTGGAGGAAGGTAATTCTCATCTGGAAATTACCTGCACGAAGGTAATTCTCATCTGGAAATTACCTGCACAAAGGTAATTCTCATCTGGGAATTACCTGCACGAAGGTAATTCCACGCTCAGAAATACATGTCGAATGGAAATTCGGCGCCGAATATCCATACGGCACCCATCCGACTTACCTGCTGGATGGAAATTCGGCGCCGAATTTCCATTTATGCGGGATTCGGCTTACGTGCTTGATGGAAATTCGGCGCCGAATTTCCATTCATCCGGTATTCGAATTACCTGCAGGACGGAAATTCGGCGCCGAATCTCCATCCATCCGAGATTCCACCTACCTGCTGGACGGAAATTCGGCGCCGAATCTCCATCCATCCGGGATTCCACCTACCTGCTGGACGGAAATTCGGCGCCGAATCTCCATCCATCCGGGATTCCACCTACCTGCTGGACGGAAATTCGGCGCCGAATCTCCATCCATCCGGGATTCCACCTACCTGCTGGATGGAAATTCGGCGCCGAATCTCCATCCATCCGGGATTCCACCTACCTGCAGGATGCAAATTCGGCGCCGTTTTCCCATCTGTGGAAGTTTTTATGTCGGCCAGTTTTCGGTCTGACCCCCGACAAGACTTCCTTTGGGGGGGGCCCGGATGGAAATTCGGCGCCGAATCTCCGTCCATGGGATGTTCTCTGTCGCACACTCGCCGGCCTCTGCGCCCGAGGCGACTTCATCCGGGCGTCCCCTGTTCGATATTCGGTGCCGAATTTCCGTCCGGGGGTTGAAATGTGACGGCCAACTGCAGGCCACTCCCCCCTCCCCGACTGCATCCGAACCGCCCCGGATGGAAATTCGGCGCCGTTTTTCCATCTGGGGATGTTTTTATGCCGTCCAGTTTTCGGCCTGACCCCCCGACACGACTCCCTTTGGGGGGCCCGGATGGAAATTCGGCGCCGAATCTCCATCCAGGGGATGTTCTCTGTCGCACACACTCCGGCCTCTGCGCCCGAGGCGACTTCATCCGGGCTTCCTCTGTTGGATATTGGGTGCCGAATTTCCATTCGGGGGTAGTAATGTGAGGGCACGGTGCCGGCTTCTCCCCTTCAGCCGTCATCATCCGGACGGCCCCCCACTTTCTGACTGCATACCGTTGGCAGTTATTGCGCAAAGACCAGGGGCCGCATTCCGGAGACAAGGTTCATTAACACTCTGACTGTGGATTTTTGAGATAGTTGGCTCCCTGGATTTGGATCAGGCTTCGTCGCTCGGACAAATCGGCATCGCATTCATTCCCATCGCTGCACCCCCTTCTACCAGGGAGCTTCCCCGCACGCCATCCTGGCAGTCTTGTGTGCACATCTCCCATGGCGGAAAACCCGAGCGCTACAGTGTACTGCCCTCCTCACGAGCATAGAGCTTCATTTCCGTGCAGAGGGGACACCTGCCGGGTGATGGAGAAATATCTGTGCGTTCGATACCACCTGAAACCGGGGTCGGTTTTTTTGGAGGAGGAAAGGAAGGACTCAAACGGCCTTGTTGTCGAGAGTATTGTTGTGCTCCACGATGATTTCGGCGATGGCAGGGAATGGCGAGTTCCACCATCGGACAGCGTCATATACAGGGCTGTTGGGGACTTCATTTGCCCGCCAAATGCACCGTCTATCCTGGCGCCTTCCACGAAACAATCCGCGAATCAGAGAGTGGGTACCTCAAAGAGAGAAGTCCGCAACGAAGTAAATCCAGAGCCGAACCCATCCATGAAGACGACCGAGAACCGGGTTGTTCACAACCTGTCCGACTCAGACGAGGTCATGGAAGTTCCGAGGTCGTCCTGGAGATCAGGCAAGTCCTCAATGGACGTCAGTGGAGGAGGGAGTCATATTCCCAGCACGAGCACCGCAGTTCGATCTATTCTAGAAATTCTGCGAGGGCTTCACCTGGAGGGACACCGGTCGGAGCTGGCCGGGCTGGACTACAGCAAGTTCGCAATTAAATCGGTTACATGCCTTCCCGCCGACGTCGACGGTAATATCTTCTTTGAGTTCCCTCCTCGGGCGGACTACTCGAGGGCGTCCGGAATGTTGACAGATATGGATAGAAAACATGACGGTCATCCTTGGTGCGTTACCAAAACCACCAGCATGAAGATGCTTGATGGTGTGCGGGTGCGCTACGTTGTTTGTGCGGGCGCGTTGCGGTGTTTCTCCCCAACTTGCTTCCACTTTAAATCCAGAGGTCACAGGAACGAGACCGATTGGACAGGCACAGCTCACCAACCATTTCGAGCTCAGGAGAAGGTTCCGAACTCCACATTTAAGTGTGCGCATTGCAAAGAACCACCACACTGCATGTCTGTTTGTAATGCCAAGCAGTTCTATGTGTTGCACCGTTTCCCTGACCTCACCCGAGCTTGCATACACGTTGGTTCCCATTGTCACAAATTGGCGAGGGGGAACTCGCGGGAGGCTGCCCACGAAGCAGAGCAGCTCGTTCAGGAGGAGGTTAAGTTGAGACCGGGTGCCAAACCCAAACAGATACAGCTCCAAGCCGCCCATAAGATGGCATTGGCCAGAATTATGTCGGAAGACGGCTCCGATAGAGTTCCTCTCGACGAGAAGGAAATGGAGGCATTGCTGGAGTCGGTGTCCCACGTATGTTCACCGAATGTCCGAAACCACATTGTCTCATGCAAACAGAAAATTGGGCGTGGCTCGGATATGCACTCCATTCTGGAGGTGAAGCGACGATGTGGATATGACTACATTCATGGAAGTAGGTTTCCAGGACAAGGGACTGAGGCAGATCGTTGTTTCGTATTCAAAATGTCCACGTGTGGACCTGGCAGTGGCGTCGAACTGGTCGACAGGATGACGAGTGGGAACTTGTCAAACAGTTGGGTCATGTTCGACCATATCAAGCGAATTACAAATCACCAGTGGGTGACAATGGGTGCACATGTCTACGACACCCACTGCAGGATGCTAATGACAATTGCTATTTGTGAATGAAAGGAGAGGACACACAATCGGAGATGCTTCTTTGGCAGGGAATAAACGAACAGATGGCCAAGGCGGGATTGCCCCCTCCCAATTTCCGTGGTTTCATGGCGGACAACGCACAAGCAAATTGGGCTGCCATCCGAAGGGTGTACGGGCAAGACCCCAATGTTCCCATGGAAGGCAAGGAGAGATCTTGTGGGTTCCATTTTCTGCAGAGCCTTTCGCAGTACACAACCAGGCTCGTGGCGCCAGATTTCAGAGAGGAGCACCGTTCCATGTGCCTTGCGTGGAAGCGCGCTCCCACCTTGGATGATGCAGAGACACAGTTTGCATGCATACGGGCTTGGTGGACATCGTCAGGTGCTGTAAGGAAATCAGACGAAGGAGCAATGGTCAGTTGGCTAGCATGGTGGCATTATCGTTTCCTCCAGTTCGGCGACTATATGCGGGAGGTGAGTTGCACGAATTCGCGTCCCGTTGGATATTATTCTTGGCCATATTTGTAACTTGCTTGTAACCTCAACATGTGCTTGTGCAGGAAATGTGTCTCGACTCCGACACCGACATGCCCACGACAAACATGGCCGAATCAGTGCACTCTTCCTGGCGTGCCTCCTCTGCGGCGCATCTGGTGGACATCCTCACTGCCACAACGGAGGACATTGTGAGGTCAATTATGCAGCAATGCAGGTACAACGAGTTCTTGAAAGGGAAACAGTGGGGCTTGGGGCCGGACAGGCAGGAAATGCTGATGCGGACTGCCTCCAGATCGAAGAATCCTCGGAAGTGGGCGGCGGCCTTGCGAGAGGGCCTTCGGGACACGCCATTGCTGCGAAGAGGCCAACATTTGGAAGGAGATGTTCATACCCGTCCAGTGAGACGAAGACTTGACGAGGCACCTGGCGGAGAAGAGGATTCATGGCGAGCTGACAAGAATATTCGCACGCTCCCTCGTGGTCCGGTGATGTTGTCCGAGGAGGTCTCGTCGAGCACCGGAAGTCCTGCACGTTCAAGATCGCCATCTCCTTTGAGCACAGGGCGCGTGCCCCGGCAACATAACGAGCCATCTGTAGTAAAGCAATACAACATTCCCATTGTGGAGACAAGAGTGTCGGAGTCACAGTGGAGAATTGCGAGGACATTGCCGGCATTTCGAGGGAAGTGTTGCGCCATCCGGGTGGATACGAGAGCACGCTGTGGTGAGATGATTCGGAGGAACCCACACGGTGCTGTACCTGCACCTTGTTTCAGCGGCAGATTTTGACTCCCACATTTGCTCACGCCACAACGCAGACATTTTGGTTCTGTAGGCACGACATAATGACCTGTGTATTTGGCAAGCCCAAGTACGGGATTCAGGGAATGCCGGAGCCTCCGGGCGTCTGGCCTGTTGCACCGGGTTGCAGCCTCTCTCAGAATGAGGCGGATGCTCTATCTGCAGCAGGATTTCGAATGGTGCAACGCACAGACATCCCGGCCCACGCATTTCCGGTTCCTCAGACCCAGCCATTGCAGACTGCTCGGTCCAGTAGAGACGGATTGGACAATTCTGCACATCCCACAATGCGATTCGGAAGAGTGAAGAGACGACACCCTCCCAACAAGTTGAATGAGACTCGGATTGCCAATGCTCTTGGGATGGCTTGCACTATTCAGAGCTCCGTGGACGTACCCCCACCCGGCCTTGGGCATGTGTATCGGATGGCAACGGCCGGCTCGGCTGTACGCGACGATGTATACACAATTACGATTGGAGTGGAGCCGACTTGCAACTGTACGGACTTCTCGTTGATGGAAGCAAAGAAGGGTTCGAAGTATTATCCGTGCAAGCATCTGTATTACATTTACCTGAAGAGGTTGAGGATGAACGTGACTATTGATGACTTTATTCATGCACCGGCGTTGAGCGTGAACGAGCTGCACAAACTCCTCCTTAGGGATTCCAGAAATCATTGATGGGGCAAACGGAATCCTCCATATGGATATTTTCAAATGCATTTTGCTGTATCAGACTTTTTTTTTGCAGTGTAATGAAATGCACCCCAAAACTCCTGGAATGAGGCAATATTCCATTCAAACTGAGATCCAACAGAAGCAGTTGTGGGGCTATTTCTGGAAAAATGGCGCCGAATTTCTCTTTTTGGGGCCGAAAACCCGCTAAGTCCCAACATGCACTGGTACCTGTGTTTGGGAAAATGGCGCCGAATTTCTCTTTTTGGGGCCGAAAACTGGCTAAGTCCCAACATGCACTGGTACCGTGTCTGGAAAAATGGCGCCGAATTTCTCTTTTTTGGGCCGAAAACTGGCTAAGTCCGAACATGCACTGGAAAAATGGCGCCGAATTACCTGTCATGAGGGGACCTATAGCCGTGGAATTCGGCACCATTTTTCGCCAGAAAGACCTATTGCCGCGAAATACGTCGCCGTTTTTTCAGGTTACGGACCCTATTACCGCGAAATTCGGCGCCATATTTGCACATGTCGCTGGGAATTGGCATGAGCGGAAGACGAAATTTCATGAGCACAACTGTCAAAAGTGCAATTTTTCCTTCAAGGGGCCGAATAATATATTTGTTTTTCCTGACACATTGCATTAAATTATTGTTTTTTATTGTTTTTTATTTTCGAAATTTGTACTTCTGCTCATGAAAACCGATTGTGTTACTACTCTGCTCATGCCGCTCATGCCGCTCATGCCGCTCATGCTCATGAAATAGCAAACCTCCCTATAACCGAGGATGGTCCTATGACCGTGAAATTAATGCAGGGAATCTTGCCTAAATAGAATCAAGATTACCATGAGGCCTACAATTGTAGCATCCAACATTGTGCAATTACAAATGCTTGTTTAACTTTTACAATTACGAGGATGAGAAAATATCCTCACAAAGTGTGTGCCATAGAGGCTGCCACGGGAAGACCTTCCTCCCTCCTCAAATAACAATGAGAGTTAGGATCATCTTCAAAAGATGATTGTAGTGCATAGCGACAACAAGACATGAAGACTTCGAACGGTGCAATGACAAATGTCTTTTTAAAAGTTGCCACTCAGAGCTCACTCAGTATAGTTGGAGGCCATATCATTGCACCGCCGACGAATTGATGTGAATTACACATTTCAAATCATGGTCATCCACATACCACATTGCATAGTTGATGCTACCTATGTGTTGTATCCCGCTGCAATAGAGTATCGACCTCGTTGAAACTCATAGTGGCCTAGTGAATGAAGTTGTCACGTTTGGGATCGCAAACCATCCTCTTCAAAAATATGAAATACAAATGTTTGCAGGGTATAAATTTACCTCTCTTGCCCAAACTGGTTGATAGCATATTCACAAAATCAGGACATGTGCAATTGGGGAAATTGGAAACCGTGATGTCGTAGGTCCTGTCATGAACAGCAGATGTGGAAGTGATGATTGTGAATACCCGACCATATCCTGGATCGGGTACTTCCGTGGTGCTTCCAACACGAGCTTGGAGCATTCTTGCGGACTCCACTTTGCCAAAGTGTTCAGCGGTTGGAGGGAAACGCCGAACGAGCTTTCCATCTCGTTTGGCTGGCCACAAGTCAGGATTTGCCGGGGGGACCCGGGAGGACGCAGAAGTAGTAGCACATGCATGGAGTTGGGGTTGTCTCGCAAGGAAAAAACCTGCCTCCTCCAGCATTTCAATCTCCTGAAATCTGAGATGTGTTCCCACCCTCACGGGCCAAACGGTTGGAGGAGATGGCTTCATCACTACGGAAGGACGCACAGTTCCATGCACACATCTGGCACAATCATCTGCGCAGAACCAGAACTTGTGGTTCTTGGCTTCTGGTTGACCGTATGGACGCATCAAACCCGTGAAAGTCGGAGCAGGAGTTCGGGCACCACCTCTGGATATAGATGAAGTGCACTGCTCGAAATTAATTGCCTTGATCGCTGTACATTTCACACGAGACCCTACACTTGTGCGTTCTATGTGCCAAACGTGGTCGGGGCATGCGGACTCAAGCACATCAAAGGGGTTGTTTCTCTCCTGCACCATTTCAGTGGCACTGTTTGATGCTGGAGCTTGACGTCGTGTTGGAGGTTCCTCCACAATGGAGGTTCCTGACATGGAGCTGTCATGCAGGGGAACACGAGGCTTCGAGAAGTTATCACGGTCTGCCCTGTGCGAATCGGAATCCGAACCAGGTGGAGTGTTCAATTTCCTCTTACAAGAGCCGAATCTCTCCTCCCCTTCAACATGTGGAACTCTAGAAACAAGTGGCGTTCCCTGGGCATACATGCTCACCGCCCGTGCTATCTTGATTGGATCCCCAGATCTGTTTGCAGCATGCAACATCAACTCCCATTTGTCCGAACCCTTGCCACCAACCCCACCTCGCAAGAAATCACGGTATTGGGTTTGTTGTTGCAAGGCACGTATCAAATCATCTGTTGTTGCCACATACAAATCCCGACCTCGTTTCCCAGACTGCTGCAACCATGCGTTGTGCACAGTTTCTGCCAAATTGCAAGATGGTATGTCCGTCATTTCCTCAATGGACATGTTCTACAAAGTGGAGAACCACACTTCAAAACAGTAAACATGAAACAACATAAAGAAAGCGAGGAGACAATAAAATGGAAAGTAAATGTATGAATAAAGCAAGAAATATAAGCCTCGTATCACTGCCATGGCTGCTCCCCACTGTCTATACCGGAAGTGCCAAAACGCCAGCCAATCTTCCAATGCTCTCATACTCTCAAGTGATGCAGCTCCATAAAAGAACCACCAAACACGAATTGTCTGGAACAAAGTGTCCGCCTCCTTCATTGTTCTAGCATCTTTGTACTCTTTGCACAATTTACGGTGTTGAGTCTGCATCTCTGGTTTGATGTCCGACTTTGTATGTTTTTCCAAAGATTGTGTCCAATGGAATAGACATGTACGCTCTCTTCCTCGCATTGGCACTTTTGGGTCGCCCGATCCGAAGACAATACGAACAGCATTGAAATTTGCTTGAGCACTATCTGCCATGAAACCTGCGAAATTTGGAGATGGCAGCCCATGACACGTATCAGGGAATTCCACATGAGCTTCTGGGATTCCATATCCTCGGATTGCATGTCACAAACTGCAATTGTCATAACTCGTTGGTAAACTGGATTGTAGACATGACAAGCCATTGTCGTCCAATCCTTCACTCGTTTCACATGATCAAACATAAGAAAACAGTTCTGCAAGTCCCCAGTCTTCTGCATCCGCTTCACGAGGCTAACCCCACTGCCCTCCCCAACAGTCGACATTTTGAAAAGAAAAACTTTGATGGGACGTAGACCAACCAATACAGTTGACGCCCGTCCATTTTCTGTCTTGTTTGGGACAACCGCCTCTTCAATGACCTGGGAATACATTGTCCTGGATGTAATCATACTTGCTCACTCGTTTCAACTCCAAAATGTTGTCTATGTAGCATCTGATACCAGAGCCCATTCTTAATGCATTGACCTAATGCCGAATGTTAGGTGAACTCAAAGTGGAGAAATGATCCATGACCAGGTCCAATGCTGGACCGTCAGTTTAGTCCCCACAGAATCCCCTTCACTCAAAATATGGCTTTCCAAGAAGGACTTGCTTGCGCCAAGAGCAATTGCAGATGTGCGGATGGGTTTCTCCCGAACTCCTGTTTAATCAACCTCGATACTGTCTCAACACTCTCCCTGTAATCCCCCTCAAGACAGGATGGTTATGGAATCCGAAATGCACACAAGCTCTTTCATTGTTTTCAAACGGTGGACAACATAGTACATTCTTGCTCCGCAGAGCGCCAAGCAGGATGGCACAAGTTTGCAGAATTTGCAGACGAAAGTGTTTGCCAGTGGTAGGGCAGTCCCAGGCTGAAATGGATTTTCCGCCAGACCCTCCCATTCGCTTTGATTATGAACCCCAAACTGAAGAAAGTGTCTGCAATTCAAATTATCACACCTAAGGTGTCCATTGCAAACTGTTCTCCTGAAAACAAGCTTGTCATCATTTTGAATATTGGATGTTTTTGTTCTGCACCACGGGTGCCCGTCGTGTTTCTTGTCCATTCCATGCATCATGATTGTTACACCTCCAACTCGCGGAGAAGGAGGCAGCTCGAATAGGATATCGCCATCAAAAGTCTTTGGCAAGAACTTCACAGGCACCTGCTTCAAAGATTCCCAATCAATTCCTCGCAACTCACTTTTGAATCCAGCCATTCGTTGTGGTGTGGGGCCACCACTCGTGATGCTAGAGAAGCGGCCCTCCATCAATTTCAGACCTGTCTCAGGCAGCGGGAGGATTTGTGGATTGGTTGGATGCGCATTTCCCCTGGTACGCTCCGTTCCTCTTTCCCAATTCATTATGCACTTTCTCGTAGTCTTTATGTCTGTCCATTCACACCACTACAATGTCAACCAGGTGCTCAATATACATTCATGAATGCTGCCATACATGAAGCCACAGCCCTGGCCCGGAACAGCTTGCGGGCATTGTGGACCAGTGTGTGCGAAGTGGACAAACTATCATTGGCATGGTACAACCTACACATGAGGATGGGCAGGTTGATATGTGGCAACGAGTGGAGCGCACTATCCAGGGTCATCCACATGGGACAAAAGACCATGCTTCTTGTGATACACATGTTGCCATGTTTGTTGAAGAGCAGCTACTGGCTTGTGACAATTCAAACCCCACTCTAGTCACTGTGCTTGAACACCTGCATCCCCAAACTGAGCCATCTGCGGAAGTGCATGTGGTGCGTGAAGAAGTCAATCTGGGAACTGCTGCAGCTCCCCCTGATGTATTTACAGCGGCCTTGCGGTGTGATGAAGGCCCGAACTCAACATCCCTGCCTTTCAACAACCAAAGTGGGTACGACAATGATCTCTCTCATATGGACTTGCCAGGGGCTATGACACAAATGGAGATGGCGTTAAACAGTTCACAGGTTGTTGCACCAGATCCTCCAACTTTTGCCCAACAAATTGTGCGCACGACACCTACTGAGCCCCTGACAGCCTCCTCTCCACCAGCATCAGCCAAAGAGGCTCAATTGGCATTGGAGGATGCACAAAGCATCAAGGTTCGGAAGACTCGGGGAGGAGATCCAAAACCACCATGTACCAGGTACTGCCTTACTCATTCACATCACCTGATTTTTCTGTTTGCTGTGTTGAGACTTCATTTTGTGAAGGACATCCATTCACTGCAGCAAATTAATCCTGTAGTCCATGCTCTATGTTCACAGCTTGCATAAGGCCATGGAGGACGTAGTGTGAGTTCAACATCGCAATCAACCCCTCTTTTCTTCCATTTACATGGTATAGTTTGGATCATGTTATTGTGTAGGGGAGGCAGCCAAAACCTGAAAATAAACAAGTTCATACTAGTAACCTTCTTCTTGTTTCTATTACTAAACAGTAGACAAGGTTGTAATGCATATATTGGCATACCATTTATATATGATGGTGTGGTTTAGGGGTGTGCACGGTGGGTGGATCATGTACAGTGCCTGTGTTTTCCTTACTAACGTGCCTGAATGAAAGGTCTGGTCCAACTATAATTTGGCGTTACCACCCAATTGAATATAAGGCAAAAATCATGTAACATTCATGCAATTCGGGGGATTCCGTATTTATTTGCAGGAGGCGGCATGGACAAGACAACAATAGAAGCACTGATGTGTGGTTCTTCACAAATTTTCCAGCTATGCAGGTGCCTTTGCGCCTGGAAGACATGGATAATCTTCAACGTCCAAGGGGTTGGACTAGTTATAGAATGGTAGATTTTTGGATTACCTGGAAGGGCTTATCTCTTCCCTACCATGTAACGTGTAAATATGTAGCTTTGCATTCCTTTACTTGGCTGGGACTTTGAGAGCATTGTAAGAAGTATGGTAGTACAGGTGAGTCCATAAGAACATGGAAGAAGACACGTTTTCGGAATTTGATGGTTTCTGGCATTCACGCTCTTATTGTCCCCGTCTTTTATGAGTAAGTGCTCTTCATCCCCATTGCATGTTTCTGTTAGAGGACTGTCTGGGACTTAGACACTTATACGGGATCTGTAGGGTACCCTTAATTTTTGCACAACTTGAGACCAACAGGAGCCTTAGGGGTGACAGCAGCGCACTGTAGAGGGGGGTTACACAGCCCGTCACAGCCGACACAGCCAACACAGCCCGTCACAGCCGTCATAGTCGTCACAGCCGACACAGCCAGACACAGTCAGCACAGCTCGTCACAGCCCGACACAGCCATCACAGCCAACACAGCCACACAGCCAGTCACAGCCCGACACAGCCAAACACAGTCACACAGCCAATCACAGCCCGTCATAGTTTCACACAGCCAGTCACAGCTTGACACAGCTGTCACGATCATAGGGAACGGAGAGCAGGACAGGGAACGACTGTGGGGAACAACACCTGCAAATGGAACATGTTAGTTCACGGACGACGGTTAGTGAGGGAAACGGTTAGAGCCACGGGTAGGAAGATAAAGGGAGAAGCAAGGACTGAGTAGGGGGCTTTTTGGGGGGATTATTCTTGGAGGCACTGGTGGGGGAGGACTTCTTGGTCATGCAAGAGAGAGGAACGGGCGGAGAGTAAGAACGGAAGCAAAGATGGAGAGCACGGTGAAGGAGGAGAGATGATTAGTAGATGCTTTCTATATGAAAAACTGTAGTGATATTGTAGAGCAGATTAGAGACACAATGGCTTCGGCCTGATACATGATAAATCATAATCGGATACTTATACGATACAATCACACTGTGTAGAGAGATCTGAGTGAAGCTGTGGAATGAATGGATGAGTTGATGGAATCCAATAGATTGATAAAGCAAACTGATACTTAATTATCAATGGTAAGGTAGCTAACATGAATGCCAAAAGGGAAACAAATAGGAAACACCCCCATGATACACTAGTTGTAGGTCATGACTGATTGTTCTGCACGGGCTGAGTACTTAGAGATTTCCAACTCTTCTATCTTGGAGTTTCCGCCTCGGATAGCGAAGGGATGGGTGAGTAAAAGCCGCGCGACATTTGGCGACCATACTGGGGAACTGAGTAATGAACAACCAGATGTGACAGGCATCTGGTGGGATCATGGTGGTTGGACCATTAAAGAATTTGAAGCGAATCAAATTCCCTGTGGAACGAAGGAAGAAAGATTGTCCAAACAATTGTTTCAAAGGTTCTTGGAATTGCCAGACGGTTGTAAAGAAAATATTCTTAAGCGAGTGCATGATGCTGATCCGGAATAGGGTCTGGAGAAAGGAGTGATAAAGATTTATCAGGTAGCCTGTAGAGGAAGAGCACGTTGGTTACCAACGTTGGTTTATGTGATAGCATTGCTATCCATTAAGCGAGTAGAGTTTGAAGGCTGGGAAGAAAGAAAGGTGAATGTTTATACTCATATGCATGAAGAGCTCGTACTGGTAAAGAATTGGATTCCAAAGGATATTTTGTGGATCAAACTCACACCAAGAACAGCTTTCCAGACTTGTTTGCCATATGGTTATATGGTAACGGAGACTTCAAGTATAGCCAAGGGTGCATTGAAGCTTGAAAGAAACCCAGGCATATACGAGAGATATTACAGAAGAGAGTTTTGGTTATTGCCACATTAAAAGAAATGAAAGACATGGGACATGAGTGATGAAAGAGAAGCTAGACGCCAGAGATATTCAGTAAAAAGAGAAAGCTATCTGAAAGCTAATTATCCATATCTTTGGGAGAGAGGAATAGACATAGGGGAATCATCTGGACCTCTCACACCATTAAGATCAAAGAGTACATCACCCATACCGGAAGAACTAGAGTTGGATGCCACTCCTTCTGTTTCTTTGCAAGAAAGATTAAGGGAATTGGTACAGGAAGAAGATCAATCACAAGGTGAAAGATCTGAGGTACATCCCTGGATAAAAGAATTGACAGAAATCTTTGATAAGAGTTGGCATGGAACACCAAAAGCAGGAACTCCAGTTTCTGAAGCGGAAGGTGAAGAAGGAGAAGAGGATGTGGCAGAGCCAACGGAGAGTTCAGACTCTCCAACACCATTACAGTTGAGTTACATGAGTGAAGAAGAAACCCAAGGGCAGAACTTGGAGGATGAAAACAGAGAGAAGAAATTGGAAGAGGAAGAATATGAAGAAGTAGACCCAACAGCTGAGGTTGAGACTACAACCAGGACATCCCAACCCGTTGGACCTGGATCAAGTGGAGCACTTGGATCACAGGCCAACGAAGGTGTCGGCTCAGGGGGATCAGGCGGGCTGCCTGGATCTGGCTCTGGGGGGGCAGGGAGTGTGGGAAGTAGTGCAACTGAAGCTGGGAATACTGTGAATATCGTGGGGCAAGAAGCAGGGAGTGCTCAAGGGCCACCACTTGGTGGAAGATCCACCACAAAAACAACAGGTCTAGAAGGACCAGCACCAGCAAGGGTGCCAGCACCTGTCAGTGGGCAGAAGGAAGGGCCACAGATGGCGTTACAACCAACACGGGCAAAACCACCCTTTCCAATATATTCCGGAAAAGGGGATCCCGATGTACACATTAGCCAATTTGAGCACATGTGTATAGTGAACAATGAGAATGGCGATGATGCCAAGATGAGATTGTTTCCTTGTTCACTTATCAAGAAAGCAAGTGAATGGTATGCAAGATTCCCTGATAATCATTTCCTAACCTGGAATGGCTTGAATACAGCATTTCGAAATAGGTTCAGGACAAGTAAAACTGAAGATGAAATGTATGGAAGTTTACAACAGTTAAAGCAAAAGAAGCATGAAACTGTTGAGGAGTATATGGAAAAGATGGAATTGATGATGAAAAAGCTGGCTGCAGTACCAGCACCCGGTTTATAGAAGACTTGGTTTGTGAGTGGACTAAGACCAGAGTTGCAAAAGAAAGTGGATATGTTACCCCATAATACAGTGGAGGAGGCATTTGAAACTGCAAACAGAATTGAGCAATTGGGAATGCTCAGGAGAGAGAAAAGGGATGATGAGGACTCTGAGGATGAGTCAGATGAAGAAGAAGAGCAAGAACTAAAAAGGAAGAGTAAGAGAAAGGAGAAGTTGAAGAGGGATAACTATGAAAAAAGATTGGAAGAAATCTTGAAGAAGTATGCCACAGAGGCTGCAACACATTGGAGGAAGGGTGTATGGTGTGCAAAGTGCCAGAATGAAGGCCATACCACCACAGAATGCCACATGAAGGAGAAACACTGTACTATCTGTAAAATGGATAACCATTCTACTGAGAATTGTTACTATAA
This sequence comes from Takakia lepidozioides, assembly GCA_030704615.1. Taxonomy (NCBI): domain Eukaryota; kingdom Viridiplantae; phylum Streptophyta; class Takakiopsida; order Takakiales; family Takakiaceae; genus Takakia; species Takakia lepidozioides. The sequence goes on along the minus strand of CM060731.1, from coordinate 96,155,918 downwards.
CAGAAGGACAGCTGCAAGAGAACCTAGGCAAGTAAGGGTGCATCAGGTGCAGCCCCAGCCAAGAAGAAACAATGATCAGGACCACTATGGTAGGTCTGGTGGTTATAACAATGGCATGGAAGGGAGAGGTAATTCAAGAGGAAATTACCAAGGAAATTCCAGAGGCAACTATCAGGGTAATCCAAGGGGGAATTACCAGCCCGGGAATCAGGATTATAGAAATAATCCAAGAATAGACCAAGGGCGAGGACCCAATGGTGAAGAACTATGTTACTATTGTAATCAGCCAGGACATCGCAGGGCAGCCTGTGCATTCTGGATTAGACACCAGAATGAGATGAGAGCTCCTGTGAATGAGGGCCCAGTGGTGGCAGCTCACATGGTTAGGCCATGTGTTGTACCAGAAGTAAGTACAATGATAGTAACAAGAAGTAAAGCCAAACTAATACCTCCAGTAGTAGAGGAAGAAGATGATAATGAAGGTGGCAATGATATGCCTGAAGATGAAGAGACTTGGAGAGATGAGAAGGAACTGCACAAAGAAGTGGCAGATATCATAAGGGAAATGCAGAAGAGTACTGATATTCCTGTGGCAGATTCCTCTGATTCTGATGGAGAAGAAGAAGGGAGTGAGGATGAAAGGAAGAAAGAAGATGCAGACATGCAAAGTAATGAAGAGACTTTGGCTGAAGTAATATGCCAAACCAAAGCAGAGATTACCATTGGACAGCTATTAGCTGTGGCACCTTATTGTAGGCACAGGCTGTATCAAGCAATCAATCAAATTGCCCAGGAGACAGGAAACACAGACCTGAACAGCAAGGTGACCAGTTATAATGTGAAGCCGGAAGGGCGAGAAACAGTCATGGACTTTGATGATTCTATGTCAGTAATCCAATTGAGAATTGGAAGCACAGAACTAACTGATGTACTGATAGATGGAGGTTCTGGAGTGAATATCATGACAGACCAATTAAGGAAGAAGCTTGGTCTAAGTAACATGAAACCAGCCCCATTTACAATAACAATGGCAGATCAAAGAAGTGTACAGCCATTGGGATTGATAAGAGGAGTTAAGATACAGATACAGAAGATGATCTTTATGATCACAGTAACTGTGTTGAAGATGGATGAAGTCATGGAGGCTTACTCCTTATTATTGGGACGTCCGTGGCTGAAACAGGCCAGGGTATTCCATGACTGGAATTCTCAGTTACTAACCGTGCATAATGGGATACACGAGATACAAATTACCACAAAGAAATCTAGTAGATTACCTGCTACAAGAAGACCTCGAGGAGTCAGAGAGTATGACTGGAAAGGAGGACTGGATGAGGAACAAGAAGCTACCCTATTTGCTGCACACCCAGAGTGGGAGCAGGTTGCAAAGATGCGGCTGGAAAGCCTAAGTTGTTTGAGAGGTATCTGCTGTGGTGTAGTGACAGTAACACCAACTGAAGAGGAAACCAGCATTTACCCATCACATTTCTATGAAGAAAGAGAAGGAGAAATAGAAATCCTAGAAGAACCAGCCACTGTGAGCTTACAGGATGAAGTGGTGACTGGTTGGACAATCACAGCTGATGAGCAGGTGAGGGAAGTGAATGTGGGAACTAAAGAGGAACCGAGGATGGTGAAAGTAGGAGCTGATTTGGAGCCGGAATTCTTTGAAGAAGCTAAAAGCTTGTTCATCAAATACAGAGATGTATTTGCTTGGAGCTATGAGGATCTAAAAGGAATACCACCTGAAGTCTGTCAGCATAAGATTGAACTGGAACCAGGGTCAGTACCAATCAAGCAGGCAAGGTATAGAATGAATCCCAACTACGCACAGAAGGTTGGAGAAGAGATCAAGAAGTTGGCTGAGGCTAAGTTTATATATCCAATAGAGTATACAACTTGGTTGTCACCCATTGTGATAGTTCCCAAGAAGAATGGTAAACTAAGAGTTTGTGTGAACTACAAGAAGCTGAATGCTTGTACGAAGAAAGATCCTTTCCCTTTGCCATTCACAGAAGCAGTATTAGACACTGTGGCAGGCCATGAGATGTACTCATTCATGGATGGTTTCAGTGGTTATAATCAAGTGCAAGTGGCAGAAGAAGACCAAGGAAAAACAGCTTTCATCACAGACTGGGGGCTTATGCATACAAAGTCATGCCCTTTGGACTTTGTAATGCACCAACGACCTTTCAGAGAGTGATAAGTGAATCTTTTCATGAGTATCTGGATGATTTCATGCAGGTATTCTTGGATGATTTCAGTGTGTACAGCTCTAAGAATGAGCACTTTTTAAATTGGAGTTATGTCTGGCCAGATGCAGGATGAGAGGTCTGGGCCTGAATCCAGATAAGTGTACTTTCTGTGTGAACTCAGGGGTGCTTCTGGGACACATTGTGTGTAAGAGGGGACTTCTTGTGGATCCCGGGAAGACAGAGGCCATTAAAGCCTCTCCACCACCAGTGAATGTTAAGAGTCTAAGGAGATTCCTTGGGCAAACCAGTTATTACAGAAGATTTGTCAAAAGGTATGCACAAATAGCAGCACCATTGAGCAAGCTACTGAAGAAAGATGCAGTGTTTGCCTGGACAGCTGAATGTCAACAGGCGTTTGAGGAACTTACACTGTCAGTAACAACTACACCTGTGCTGATTAACCCTCACTGGCATGTAGTATTTCATGTTCACTGCGATGCATCAGGAGAAGCGTTGGGAGCGGTGTTAGCCCAGAATGTTACAGGAAATATAGATTCACCTGTGTACTATGCTAGCAGGTTGATGAACAGTGCTGAAAGGAACTATAGCACAACGGAAAGAGAAGCATTGGCAATGATCTATGCAGTGAAGAAATTCAGGCATTACCTGTTGGGCAAGAAGTTTATGTTCTATGTGGATCACCAGGCTCTGATATACCTGGTAAATAAACCTCTGATAAGCGGAAGAATAGCAAGATGGTTGATAATCTTGCACGAGTTTGAGTTCAAGGTTGTTTACAAGCCTGGGAGACTGCATCTTGTGGCGGATCACTTGTCACGGTTATCAACAGGAGAACCAGCCACAGGAATAGATGATCAATTACCAGATGCGAGTCTATTTGCAGTGGAGGTGCTGGGAAGTGCAGATGACTGGTTAGATTGGCAGTGGCCAATCAGATACTACCTTGCTCATGGTCAGTGCCCACCTAGTTATGGTAAGGAGCAGAGGAAGAGAATCGCTATCAAAGCTTTACCTTATACTATGGTAGGAAGCAGAATGTATAAGCTAGGACCTGATGGAGTACTAAAACGATGCTTGTACCACCATGAAGTAAATAAAGTTTTGGAGGAAGTTCATAAAGGAGTGGCTGGAGGTCATTTTGGAGAAGAGACTACCAGTAGGAAGATACTACATGCAGGTTACTGGTGGCCTACTTTGTTCAAAGATGTACACAAGTATTGTCAGAGTTGTGATGAATGTCAGAGGCTGGGACCTTTGCAGAGATCTGGGAAAATGTCTTTGCATCCTACAATGCCTACGGAACCATTTCAGAAATGGGGACTAGACTTTGTTGGACCTGAGCTGCCTCCTCCTAAATCTGTGTCACCACTACAAAAAGGGGATTTTTGACCTGTCACTGCTCAAGTGGGCTTCACATAAAGGATCGTGTTCACCGCTGCCATTGGGCTGATTTGCATCACTGAATACATCGCACCAGCATAGCTGGTGCTGTACCTGCTGATAGGGGATGTTGTGTAAAAGGTAGAACCAAGAGTGAACAACAAATTGACTCCCCATCCATGTCTTCCCTTCCGCTGCGGCGTGGATGAGGATTGCTTGAACTCTGATCACGGAGGAGCTAAGGGAAACCCACAGCCAAGTGACGACAGTTGGACAGATTAGAAAGAACGCTTCTTTCCTCTTGCTCCGCAATCAATGGAGGGGAGCACAATTAGAATTATACAGAAGGGGATTCACGCCCCTTCTTTTGGTATCAGAGCTACGTTGTTAAATCTTGATTTCTACTAGCTAGGGATCTTGACTGGTATTGGATGGTTTGATGGAAGGAAGAGACCACACACTGATTCCTGATGAACCAAGCATTGGAGATGTGCTGATTTGCTTCAGCAGACGCACACCAAATGCACACGCAGACCCTTGTTTGTACTTCTTCAACCCTGCTTGGAGAATAGCGAATGGTGATTTATGTCTTAGAGTGATACATACTGGTGGAAGAACAACCATAGCACTTTGGATAAGAGAGTTAGGAAGGTGGGTGAAGATAAATACCATGGCACGAGAGGTGACATGGGGAGGTAGAGTAGAGATGTTGCGAAATGGACAGTGGGAGTGGTATAGAGGTCAACATTAAGGGAGTTGCAGGAAAATTAGAGTCAGAATTAGGTGTTGAAACAGTTTGAACTTTGACTAGAGAATAGAAGGATGACCAGTCCAACCAGCATAGATGCGCCTTATCATGGTAGGAATAGTGAGGATGTAAATGACTGGCTGGAGAGGATTCAGATGGAGGCAGATGTCAGGGATTTGAATGAGGACAAAACTTTCAAGGTAGCAAGGCTCAACCTGAGAGCCAAGGCTGATGAATGGTACCGTAAACAAAACCCTAGACCAAACAACTGGGTGGACTTTAGGGCAGCAATTTCAGCCAAGTTTGGTATCGTTGACTTGGCAGAAATTAGGCTAAGAATGGATACCATTAAACAGGAGAGTAGACAAAGGGTTCAAACATACTTCGATAGGTTGAACCGGTTATTTATAAGAAGTGGGGCGTCTGATTTGGAACAGAGGCGTAGATTTGCAGCAGGTTTCAGACCAGAAATAGCAAGAGTAATGCTGGGCAGGCGCTTCCTTGATGTAGAGGAAGCACTTGACACAGCCATTGAGATTGAAAGGGGCCTGGGAAAGTTAGGGGAAATACCTCTAGAGCCATTGGAAGGAGATGATATAGATGAGTCAGTTGTGTTTGTTAACCCTGTGGACAGAAGACTTGATCAGCTGAACACTACCCTACAGAAGTACTTTGATAGGGGACCAGTCATAGGAGAAAGCTCGGGATCTAGAACACCACCTCGTGTTCGCCTTTGTAATGTTTGTCACAAAGAAGGTCACATAGCTGCATATTGTCCTGAAGGAAGAACCCCAGCTAAGTGTGACAAATGTCACCGGTTCGGGCATTCCACGGAAATGTGTGGTGTGAGATGCAACTTTTGCAAGCTACTCGGGCATACGGAGAGTGAGTGCAGTAGAAAAACTAGACTATGATGGGAACTCCGGGAACTAACTTTGTAGATGTGTTCTATGATGATGAGGATGATGTACTCGCAGAGATGACAGATCTGATGTCACGAAATAGTATCAATGAAGTCAGACTTCCAAGGACACGCATACCTGTCCAGAGTCCGATTGTTGAACCTACAGGGTCACCAGAAAGGAATAGTGAGAGCAGTGAACAGCCAAGCAAGACCAAGAGTGAAATCTACCCAAAGAACAATTTCAAGAATGCTATAGAAGGAGGTACAAAATCCAGAATCTTGAACCACTTCTACAAAGGGAGAATATCGTTGTCACCCATGGACCTGATCATGACTGTGCCCGGAGAGCTAGACAAATTAAAAGGGCTGGTCAAAGTGGTGGAAAGAGCAATGGTCCAACAAAGGGAGACAACTCACAGTGTAGAAGTTGTGAAGGATGTACCAAGGCCTTTGTACTCAGCACACGCTGAGCCCACGATCTTGTATGCTTATACAGGTAAGGTTAAAGCGCTTCATGTAATGATTACAATGGGAGATTACCAAGTATTAGGCCAGATTGACACTGGTGCCATGCTTTCTGTAATATCAGCTAGTACAGTCAGGGATCTTGGTTTGATGGGATCTGTCATTACTAGTAAGGATGTAAATTACAGAGTAGCCTCAGGTGCTCTTGAGACTGCAATGGGCAGACTTGAGGACATCAAGGTCAAAGTAGGAGAACTGACCAATCGTTTGTCCTTTATGGTGGTGAACACGGATACATATCACATGCTGCTGGGATTAGACTTTCTCAAAAAGTTTGGCGCTGTAGTGGACACCGAAGCTGAAACAATTCGCGTACGCTATGGGCCAGGAAAGGATTTTGCTCACTTCCCTTTGCACACCATCAATTATAATGAGCCTGCAGTTACCAAAACAGCCTACCATAGAGGGGTTGAGAGTAGAATGAGATATGCAAGCAGTACGTCAGCAGGTAATGTCTTAACCCTGACGTCAGATGAACAGTACCTAGGCTTGTGGGAGAAGAAAAGAAAACCAGAGGAAGAATATGAGGACACGGAGGAAGCATCCTCAGGTTCTGACACCTCTAAATCTGATAAAGATGAGGAGATGGGAGGCTCTGAGGAGAGTAAGGAGGTAGAAACAGCACTGAGGGATGTTGAGGAAATAATAGACGAGGTCAACCTAGGGGAGGACTTGTTCGAGGACCAAGGGATGTCTGAACTCCTTCAGGAAGAGACCCATAAGAGCATGGCTGCTGCCATAATACAGGAAGCTTACCAGAAAGCTTGGAATGGTGAACTAGGGAACAACAACCTAGAAATAGAGGATGACTTCCATGATTGGAATCAGGTTGTCACACAAGAGGAAGGACAGAGAATGGCTAACTTTGTAAGCCAGGTGAAAAAAAAAAATTGGGAACCCAGTCAAGAGGAAGAAATGGAGAGTCGTTGGAGAAGTCTGAAATCCAGACTGCACATCAACCCAGAACTGGCCCCAGAACATAGGATAGAGCTGGAACAAGAGCTGAAAGCAAACCAGGAATGCTTTGCTCTTAGCAAGGCTGACTTGGGATACTGCAGTGAGGTGGAACACACAATTGACACACAAGGTTTTCCCCCTTGCAGAAGTCGTCCCAGCCGCCTATCAGAATGGGAGGAAGACGAGGTCCAAGGACAAATTGAGACTTTGATCTCACAAGGCAAGATGAGAGAGAGTAGCTCAGAATGGTCGTGTCCAGTTACCCTTCCACCAAAAAAGGATGGATCCAAGCGGTTTTGTGGTGATTTTAGGCTAGTAAACCGTTTAACCAGAAGGGACTCTTACCCTATGCCATTGATTCAGGATGTTTTAAACCAGTTGGGGAAAGCCAAGTGGTTTTCTGCGCTGGATTTACAATCTGGTTTTTGGCAGATCAAAATGGACGACCGAGACATAGGCAAAACAGCAGTGATCACAAAGAAGGGATTGTATGAATGGCTAGTCATGCCATTCGGGCTAAAAAATGCCACTGCTACCTTTCAGAGAACGATGAATAGGGTTCTCAAGGAAGAAATCAAAGATTGCGCTAAAGTTTTTGTAGATGACGTCAATATCCATAGCAAGGACTGGGGAGATCACGTGGGACATATAAAGAGAGTATTGAGCAAGGTTAGAAAGGCCAATCTTAGGCTCAATCCGGACAAGTGTTACTTTGCCAACTTACAGTTGGTATTCCTTGGGCATGTGATCTCTGAAGAGGGAACGTGGCCTGATCCAGATAAGATAGCTGCTATTGAAAGGTTTCCCTTGCCAAAAAACCACACTGCTCTCAAAAGCTACTTAGGCATGACAGGATATTATAGGCCCTATGTCAAAGGATATGCTGGAGTGGCAGTACCGTTGTTCACTCTAACCAAAAAAGATGTGAAGTTTATCTGGAGTGCAGAGGCACAAAACGCCTTTTCTGCCTTACAGGTGAAGTTGGTAACTGCTCCCATCCTGGCAAGACCAGATTTCTCAAGACCATTCGTCTTGGATGTTGATTGGTCCATCAAAGGAGTAGGGGCAGTCTTGTCACAAAAGGAGTATAAAAAGGAGAGGGTCATTGCATACGCCAGTAAGGTACTATCTGATGCTCAGCGCAAATATCACCCTATGGAAGGTGAATGCTATGCCCTGGTGTGGGGAGTATTACACTTTCGGCAGTACCTGTATGGAACCCCTTTTGTAATCAGGACTGATCACAAACCACTGGAGTGGTTGGCAACGGTAAGTGACGCATATGGACGCAGGGGTAGATGGATCATGATGTTACAAGATTTTGAGTTTAAAATTGTTCACAGAGCAGGTGCTAGGCATGCTAACGTAGATGCACTAAGCAGGTATCCAGTGGGACCAGCTGAGGAAACCGAGGAAATCGAGGTATACTCTACTTCTCTGTACAGTCAGAAAAGAGAAGGGAGAAAGAGGGATGGAGCCTATCTTCTTAAGCTAGCTTGGGATAGGGGTGCCATCAATGCTTCGTTATTTCAATTTAAGGAGGGTAAGGAGGAGTTGAGAGAAGAAGCTCATAGGCAAGTAGGGTATAGCAGTGAAAAAGGGGAGATGATTTGCAAAAGAGAAGAGTACTATGCATGTGTATGGGGCCTTTGGCACTTCAAGAAAATACTGTTGGGAAGTCATTTTTCTTTGGAAACAGATCTAGATCCATATTGGTGGCTGTACTCAGAGCACCACATAGGCATAGACTTACTTGGTGACTTTTCATTTGAGTTCGTTCCGGGCATAGTAAGACCTTCCACAGGTAGAATGTTGACCAAGGATCATGGCATATTGAAGGGAGAACTGAAACCAGGCATAATGCCAGATGGAGAAGGAAAGAGGGTGACTTTTGCTGCACAGACTTTTGCTACAAAAAAACAAGGAAAGGGTATTGATCAATCAAGCTCTGTCAATCTGGTAAGGGAGGGTATTTGGAAGGATAAGGGTGCAGGAAGGAAAGAGGCTACTGCAATCAGCAACAAGGAAAGGGAGCATCTGATGCCCTCTTGTCCCACCATCCATGTATTACCCGAGGATCTCGTGCTCGTGATAAGGAGCTGAGCGAGGTACATCCAGCCTGTGAACTTGTGGAAGAGAGATCGAACAATGAAAAGGGAAGCTTGCAAGAGACACCATTCCTTCAAGACTTGACAAGCACTCCAACTACAAGAAGAACGCGGGTGACTTCCTCATCAGAATGCCCAGCCAAGGAAAACATGGGGGGTGAGTGTTCCACCAAGACGTTTTGTTCTTCAGACAGTGATGGAACAAGTGGTTCAGAACCAGACACTTCTTCTTGCAACAAGATTGATGAAGGGGACTGGGTACCATGGACCGCACCCACCAAAGCTACTCAGATGTCATTATTACGTGAGGCTGAAAGATGGGGGAAAAGCTCTCTCATCAGCTCTGACCAGCATACAGCAGCTGTTAAGGAGGAAAGGCAACCTGATGTGCTTGATGATGTGGAAGTCATGCACCTCTTATGTTTTGGAGAAGTCAATGACTACCTGACAAAAGAGGAGAGCACGAGAGCCAAGAGGCGGGCAAGGCAGTACTCCTATCTCAAAGGTGAGGTCTACTTTGATGGAAGGGTAGTTCCACCAAGAACTGATAGAGGGGCAATAATCAGTGAAGTACATGAAGCCACTGGCCACTTTGGAGTCAGAAGAACTCAAGAGGAGATATGCCGACATTATTTCTGGCATGATAGAACAAAACTCATCAGGAAAGTTCTCAAGGGCTATGGTAAATGTCAGATGGCCAAACAGAACGGAGTGTTGCGCTCAGGTAGCTCAAAACTTCACAGCATTCCAGTAGTAGATCTGTTTTTCAGAGTTGCAATTGACACGGCAGGACCATTACCTATAACCAGCAGGGGCAATCAGTACTTTCTGGTGGCAATCGATCACTTCTCAAAATGGATAGAAGCTGCACCAGTGGCAGATCATACAGCAGCCCTTGCTGCCCGCTTTCTTGAGGAAGAAGTAATTGACAGGTATAGCTGCCCACATACGTTGCTCACTGACAATGGCACAGAGTGGGGAGGTGAGTTTGAAGATACATGCCACGAATACGGTATAAAGAGGGAGCATAGCGCCCCCTACTGGCCTCAGTGTAACGGTATGGTGGAAAGGGTCATTAAGTCTCTCAAACAGAGCATCACCACCCTAGGAGTTGGAAACGACACTGAATGGGATCAGAATCTCTATAAGGCCCTGTTTGGTTACAGAATGGGTGTCCATGCTTCCACTGGATTCTCACCTTTTTAGGTACTTACTGGTAGAATTCCAAGGCTGGGAATTGACAACAGGTTGCATTTTCTTACAACACCAGTAAATTCTGATGGATCTGTAGCAGAGGTCACACTTATGATGCAGCAGAAAATCCAGCTTCTCACAGAGATGAAGGCAAAGCTGCGAAAAAGTGTGAAGAAAGGGCAGCGGCAGCAGGCAAGGGATTATGAAAGGAGGCATCAAACTGGGCATACCTACTGCAAGTTGATGGAAAACAGCAAGGTTATGATGTTGAGGCCTGGAAAGAGATCTTCCATGACATCTCCATGGGAGGGACCTTATGACTTTTTGGGGTACAAAGATGCAGGAAACACCACAAGGACAGGGGAAGCTGCACGCAGATGCAGGCTAAGAGATGGGGCAAACAAGGAATGGACAAGAAGTAGGAGGGACTTGAAACCCTTCGTACCACCAGTGTGTGATCAGCTAGTGAAGGTGGTCAGTGAGGACCCTGACACTTAAAAAGGGAGACACACTACATATGTAGTGTGAATGCAGGGGACAGAACATTACATATGTTTACCATTACGACCTACATCACTATGACGGAGTGCCCGTCATCCCAACTGCAGAAAGGATGTATCCCTTCATGAGGTAATTTCATGAGCGCACTGAACTTATGCTTTGCCAGGAGAAAATGGCTAAGTCATGACGGTACACATTTTCATCCATGCGATGAACGTTTTCATCACTGGTTCTTGACCTAAAAGATCGCGGGTTGAGAAAAACGAAGAGGAAGATGACGGATGGCTCGTAGCGGCTGTTGCAAGCAGTGGTGTCGGCAGGGCAGCCTGTGTTAGGAGGTTGTACCTGCGCGGTGGGATCTTGCTTGGCTTAGGAAGCGGCATTAAGACGCCTCTGCTTGGTATTCTGTGTAGAAAGAAGCGGTGCCGCCTCTCTCGTAGTGATGATCAATTCCAAGAGATAGAAGCATGTAAGGAAAGCGGCGCACCACCACTGCCGCCAGTGCCTTGAAGATGATAGTTATGGGCAGATGAGCAAGCAAGGAAAAGGCCAGCTGCTGAAAGCACAGGGAAGAGAGTCTGGACACAATCAATGGGGGGGAGGTAAAGCATGTGGAGTTCTGGCTGTATGGTATCTCAGGTTCTCTGTCATTAAGCTTCTAGCTGCTTTGTGTCTCCTTGTTATAGGACCAGGCCAATTCGAGAGGAAGAATTGCATAGCGTAATCTGGTTGTCAGGCCACAGGATGGTCCAAGTGAAGAAGGGGAGCCATCATGGCGTCATAAGGTCTGGAATCAAGACAAAGAGAAAGGGTTGAAGTGGCTGCTGACGGGCGATGGCAAGGTGCCACCTTGACAGGCAGACCCGCCGCTTCACTAGTGGATAAAAACAGATAAGTCGATGAACAGAGGCTTCTTTTTGCCAAGACTTAGAAATTGCTTTGGTAGATTTAGGACTGCCATCTTGGCAGAAGAGAAAAGGTAGAGACATGTGACAAGAAAAAGTTTTTGAAATGGGAATGGAGACTCTGGACTTCAGACCAGAACGTGGAAAGGATGGATGCACCTGATGTTGTGATGACAGTGAGAGAAATAAGTGAAGAGAGAGAGAAAGAGAGAGCCTGTTCGTCACTGAATTCAGAATGGTCACTGTTGTCTTCATTCTTGCATTTTGATTCAGTGTCATAAACCTGGACACCATGCTGCCGTGTGTAGTGATAACCTGGAACCAATGTAGATCTGGCTTGTTTGTTTGGAGAGATCAATGATGGTTAGCTGGAGTTGCAAAAAAACATGGAAAGGATAAGGTGATTTCACTATGGGATCAGGATCTGAACAACTGTGTTCCACAGTTGAAGGGAAAAGAGGGATGTTGGGGTATTTGGGTTGAAGTCTGACAAAAGAGATGAGAGCTGTTTGAGCGATGGGTCATTGGAAAAAGGGACAAGAGAGAGAGAAAGAGAGAGAGACTGATGGATGGGATGGTTGTGTCTTGAGAGACCGAGGATGACTTCAAGGCTGGCCGCACTGGATGCCTAGCAGCGTGTGCATTCACATTACATGACAGATCTGCTGCTGTGAAATAGTGGGGAACCTGGGGACATAGACAGAGATAGTGAAACAGACAAAAAGGAAAAAGAAAGAGAGAGAGTGAAAAATGGGATTTGGGTGAGGAGAGAGCTGCAAATCAAAAGGGCTGTTGGAAGGGGGGGTTTGGCCAATTTGGGGAGATAAGATGAAGAAAACCTGAAAGAAACCAGTGCCACTGCAGACCATGAAGATCTGAGCTGCCTCCTCCTAAATCTGTGTCACCACTACAAAAAGGGGATTTTTGACCTGTCACTGCTCAAGTGGGCTTCACATAAAGGATCGTGTTCACCGCTGCCATTGGGCTGATTTGCATCACTGAATACATCGCACCAGCATAGCTGGTGCTGTACCTGCTGATAGGGGATGTTGTGTAAAAGGTAGAACCAAGAGTGAACAACAAATTGACTCCCCATCCATGTCTTCCCTTCCGCTGCGGCGTGGATGAGGATTGCTTGAACTCTGATCACGGAGGAGCTAAGGGAAACCCACAGCCAAGTGACGACAGTTGGACAGATTAGAAAGAACGCTTCTTTCCTCTTGCTCCGCAATCAATGGAGGGGAGCACAATTAGAATTATACAGAAGGGGATTCACGCCCCTTCTTTTCACACTACACATCCTTGGTGCGTTACCAAAACCACCAGCATGAAGATGCTCGATGGTGTGCGGGTGCACTACGTTGTTTGTGCGGGCGCGTTGCGGTGTTTCTCCCCAACTTGCTTCCACTTTAAATCCAGAGGTCACAGGAACGAGACCGATTGGACAGGCACAGCTCACCAACCATTTCGAGCTCAGGAGAAGGTTCCGAACTCCACATTTAAGTGTGCGCATTGCAAAGAACCACCACACTGCATGTCTATTTGTAATGCCAAGCAGTTCTATGTGTTGCACCGTTTCCCTGACCTCACCCGAGCTTGCATACACGTTGGTTCCCATTGTCACAAATTGGCGAGGGGGAACTCGCGAGAGGCTGCCCACGAAGCAGAGCAGCTCGTTCAGGAGGAGGTTAAGTTGAGACCGGGTGCCAAACCCAAACAGATACAGCTCCAAGCCGCCCATAAGATGGCATTGGCTAGAATTATGTCGGAAGACGGCTCCGATAGAGTTCCTCTCGACGAGAAGGAAATGGAGGCATTGCTGGAGTCGGTGTCCCATGTATGTTCACCGAATGTCCGAAACCACATTGTCTCATGCAAATAGAAAATTGGGCGTGGCTCGGATATGCACTCCATTCTGGAGGTGAAGTGACGATGTGGATATGACTACATTCATGGAAGTAGGTTTCCAGGACAAGGGACTAAGGCAGATCGTTGTTTCGTATTCAAAATGTCCACGTGTAGACCTGGCAGCGGCGTCGAACTGGTCGACAGGATGACGAGTGGGAACTTGTCAAACAGTTGGGTCATGTTCGACCATATCAAGCGAATTACAAATCACCAGTGGGTGACAATGGGTGCACATGTCTACGACACCCACTGCAGGATGCTAATGACAATTGCTATTTGTGAGATGAAAGGAGAGGACACACAATCGGAGATGCTTCTTTGGCAGGGAATAAACGAACAGATGGCCAAGGCGGGATTGCCCCCTCCCAATTTCCGTGGTTTCATGGCGGACAATGCACAAGCAAATTGGGCTGCCATCCGAAGGGTGTACGGGCAAGACCCCAATGTTCCCATGGAAGGCAAGGAGAGATCTTGTGGGTTCCATTTTCTGCAGAGCCTTTCGCAGTACACAACCAGGCTCATGGCGCCAGATTTCAGATAGGAGCACCGTTCCATGTGCCTTGCGTGGAAGCGCGCTCCCACCTTGGATGATGCAGAGACACAGTTTGCATGCATACGGGCTTGGTGGACATCGTCAGGTGCTGTAAGGAATCAGACGAGGGAGCAATGGTCAGTTGGCTAGCATGGTGGCATTATCGTTTCCTCCAGTTCGGCGACTATATGCGGGAGGTGAGTTGCACGAATTCGCGTCCCGTTGAATATTATTCTTGGCCATATTTGTAACTTGCTTGTAACCTCAACATGTGCTTGTGCAGGAAATGTGTCTCGACTCCAACACCGACATGCCCACGACAAACATGGCCGAATCAGTGCACTCTTCCTGACGTGCCTCCTCTGCGGCGCATCTGGTGGACATCCTCACTGCCACAACGGAGGACATTGTGAGGTCAATTATGCAGCAATGCAGGTACAACGAGTTCTTGAAAGGGAAACAGTGGGGCTTGGGGCCGGACAGGCAGGAAATGCTGATGCGGACTGCCTCTAGATTGAAGAATCCTTGGAAGTGGGCGGCGGCCTTGCGAGAGGGCCTTCGGGACACGCCATTGCTGCGAAGATGCCAACATTTGGAAGGAGATGTTCATACCCGTCCAGTGAGACGAAGACTTGACGAGGCACCTGGCGGAGAAGAGGATTCATGGCGAGCTGACAAGAATATTCGCACGCTCCCTCGTGGTCCGGTGATGTTGCTCGAGGAGGTCTCGTCGAGCACCGCAAGTCCTGCACGTTCAAGATCGCCATCTCCTTCGAGCACAAGGCGCGTGCCCCGGCAACATAACGAGCCATCTGTAGTAAAGCAATACAACATTCCCATTGTGGAGACAAGAGTGTCGGAGTCACAGTGGAGAATTGTGAGGACATTGCCGGCATTTCAAGGGAAGTGCTGCGCCATCCGGGTGGATACGAGAGCACGCTGTGGTGAGATGATTCGGAGGAACCCACACGGTGCAGTACCTGCACCTTATTTCAGCGGCAGATTTTTGACTCCCACATTTGCTCACGCCACAACGCAAACATTTTGGTTCTGTAGGCACGACATAATGACCTGTGTATTTGGCAAGCCCAAGTACGGGATTCAGGGAATGCCGGAGCCTCCGGGCGTCTGGCCTGTTGCACCGGGTTGCAGTCTCTCTCAGAATGAGGCGGATGCTCTATCTGCAGCAGGATTTCGAATGGTGCAACGCACAGACATCCCGGCCCACGCATTTCCGGTTCCTCAGACCCAGCCATTGCAGACTGCTCGGTCCAGTAGAGACGGATTGGACAATTCTGCACATCCCACAATGCGATTCGGAAGAGTGAAGAGACGACACCCTCCCAACAAGTTGAATGAGACTCGGATTGCCAATGCTCTTGGGATGGCTTGCACTATTCAGAGCTCCGTGGACGTACCCCCACCCGGCCTTGGGCGTGTGTATCGGATGGCAACGGCCGGCTCGGTTGTACGCGACGATGTATACACAATTACGATTGGAGTGGAGCCGACTTGCAATTGTACGGACTTCTCGTTGATGGAAGCAAAGAAGGGTTCGAAGTATTATCCGTGCAAGCATCTGTATTACATTTACCTGAAGAGGTTGAGGATGAACGTGACTATTGATGACTTTATTCATGCACCGGCGTTGAGCGTGAACGAGCTGCACAAACTCCTCCTTAGGGATTCCAGAAATCATTGATGGGGCAAAGGGAATCCTCCATATGGATATTTTCAATTGCATTTTGCTGTATCAGACTTTTTTTTGCAGTGTAATGAAATGCACCCCAAAACTCCTGGAATGAGGCAATATTCCATTCAAACTGAGATCCAACAGAAGCAGTTGTGGGGCCATTTCTGGAAAAATGGCGCCGAATTTCTCTTTTTGGGGCCGAAAACTGGCTAAGTCCCAACATGCACTGGTACCTGTGTCTGGGAAAATGGTGCCGAATTTCTCTTTTTTGGGCCGAAAACTGGCTAAGTCCCAACATGCACTGGTACCGTGTCTGGAAAAATGGCGCCGAATTTCTCTTTTTTGGGCCGAAAACTGGCTAAGTCCCAACATGCACTGGTACAGTGTCTGGAAAAATGGCGCCGAATTTTCCTATTTTGCGCCGAAAACTGGCTAAGTCCGAACATGCACTAGAAAAATGGTGCCGAATTACCTGTCATGAGGGGACCTATAGCCGCGGAATTCGGCACCATTTTTCGCCAGAGAGACCTATTACCGCGAAATACGTCGCCGTTTTTTCAAGTTACGGACCCTATTACCGCGAAATTCGGCGCCATATTTGCACATGTCGCTGGGAATTGGCATGAGCGGAAGACGAAATATCATGAGCACAACTGTCAAAACTGCAAGTTTCCCTTCAAGGGGCCGAATAATATATTTGTTTTTCCTGACACATTGCATTAAAATATTGTTTTTATTGTTTTTTATTTTCGAAATTTGTACTTCTGCTCATGAAAACCGATTGTCTTACTACTCCGCTCATGCCGCTCATGCCGCTCATGCTCATGAAATAGCAAACCTCGCGAGGACCCACTGGTGAAGAACTGTGTTACTATTGTAATCAGGCATGACATCGCAAGGCAGCCTGTTCATTTTGGATCAGACACCAGAATGAGATAAGAGCTCCTGTGAATGAGGGCCCAGTGGTGGCAGCTCACATGGTTAGGCCATGTTTTGTACCAGAAGTGAGTACGATGATAGTAACCAGAAGCAAAGCTAAACTAATACCTCCAGTAGATGAGGATGATGATGATAATGAAGATGGCAGTGATGTGCCTGAAGATGATGAGGCTTGGAGAGATGAGAAGGAACTGCACAAGGAAGTGGCTGATACCATAAGGGAAATGCAGAAGAGTACTGATATCCCTATGGCAGATTCCTCTGATTCTGAAAGAGAAGATGAAGTGAAGAAAGAAGCTGCACAAGTGCAGGGTAATGAAGGGACTTTGGCTGAAGTAATATGCCAGTCCAAAGCGGAGATTACCATTGGACAGCTATTGGCTGTGGCACCTCATTGTAGGCACAGGCTGTATCAAGCAATCAATCAGATTGCCCATGTGACAGGGAACACAAACCTGAACAGCAAGGTGACAAGCTATTCTGTGAAGCCAGAAGGGCGAGAAACAGTCATGGACTTTGATGATTCTATGCCAGTAATCCAATTGAGAATTGGAAGCACAGACTTGACTGATGTACTGATAGATGGAGGCTCTGGAGTGAATATCATGACAGACCAATTAAGGCAGAAGCTTGGTCTAAGTAACATGAAACCAGCCCCATTCACACTAACAATGGCGGATCAAAGAAGTGTTCAGCCATTAGGCTTGATAAGAGGAGTTAAGATACAGATTCAAAAGATGATCTTTAAAATCACAGTGACTGTATTGAAAATGGATGATGTCATGGAAGCTTACTCCTTATTGTTGGGTCGACCATGGCTGAAACAGGCCAGGGTATTCCATGACTGGAGTTCCCAGTTACTAACTGTGCATAATGGGAAGCGCAAGATACAAATCACCACTAAGAAATCTAGTAGACTACCTGCTGTGAGAAGACCTCAAGGAGTCAGAGAGTATGACTGGAGAAAAGGACTTGATGAGGAGCAGGAAGCTACCCTGTTTGCTGCACACCCAGAGTGGGAGCAGGTTGCAGAAATGCAACTGGAAGGCCTAAGTTGTTTAAAAGGTATTTGTTGTGGTGTAGTAACAGCAACACCAATTGTGTCGCGGCCCTTTGCCTTGAGGGCAAGGGGTCGGGACACAAGAGGGGCTGCCCCTCTGGTGGGGGCAGTGGCAGCGATAGGTATGGGGGGCTGAAGCACCCTTGAGTGCCCAAAGCACTCAAGGAGGCGGAGGCGCTCACTAGGTGGAGCCCCGCACACCGGGTTGCGGTGGGGGTGGCTCCACAAGGGGTGGTGGTAGCTTAGCGGGACTTAGTGGGGGTGACATAGGACTCACCCTGGGGCGGAGACCTCGTGGTGGGAGTCGTGGGGAGTCTTGGGACTCATCACGGTCCATAGGGGCCGTGGTGGGTGGGCCAAGACTCACCGCGACTCATCACCGGGAGTCGAGGGTATTCGTGGTGGTTCGCCATAAAATGGCATGGTTGTTTGTGAAACCCCGGCGGACAGCTACATAAGTATATATAGGGAGTAGTAACCCCGAGAACGGTGCAAGCCCGTTGGTGCCCAAAAACTAATGAGTAAGCGAGCGAACCGGAAAGCGACCAAAGAGTGGGGAGCTGTTCCGGACCAAAGGGAATTCCGCTGGTTCCAAAGCGTTGGAGGGTTCTTTGGGAGATCAAAGGGGGACTGTTATGCCCCGGTGAGCAGCAGGAGCTCCAAGTTGGCCCGGCAGCCAGGTTGGGAGTTAGGCACGCGCATCAAGCGAGTAACTATGACTTGGGGGGGGGGGGGGGGGGCTTATTGAAGTGAGGTGCGCGACACTTGGTATCAGAGCTTAGAGTTCAGTACGCGATCGTCCTTGGGATTGGCCTCATCATGGGGTCGGGCAAGCCAAAGCGAAAGCGGAACGGCCCAAAAGATGATGATCCAGGTGAGCCCGTTGGCGACGTGTCACCGAGGCGGCCGTTTGAGGAAGCGATGCATGTTTCCGAAAACGCGGCCGCTCAAGAGCGGGAGGAATCTGAGGAGTCAGAGCCTGAGGAATCCCTGAGAGCTCCGACCGACCAACAGATGCCTCCCATGCCGGCAGCCTTTTGGGAAGGGTTGTTGGCGCAATTTGGCGGGATGTTGAAAGACGTGTTGAAGGCGGCTAATGCCACTTCCACTAAGGCAAAGTTTAAGGTGAAGCCTAAGGAACCCGGCACCTTCGAGGGCGTCCGAAAATCGGAAGGCACTCAACACCTGGCTCTTGGGGCTAGAGCAGTACTTCCGGGCGGCCAAGTTCAGTGACGAGGATCGGGTGGAAGTGGCTCCCACCTATTTGAGGGGCTATGCTCAACAATGGTGGCAGAAACGCCTTCATGACCGAGGTCCAAGCCCGGAAACCTTGAACTGGAGTGGGTTCAAGGAATTGATGAAGAGGCAGTTTGTGCCCCTCAACGCGTCCTGGCTCGCCCGAGACAAGATGAGGAATTTGAAGCAAACAGATGACATTCGGGGATATGTCCAAGCCTTCAATGTGTTGTTGCTCGAAGTCGCGGACATGGCAGAACCTGAAATGGTCTTCAACTTTGTGGCG
Source organism: Takakia lepidozioides (assembly GCA_030704615.1). Taxonomy (NCBI): domain Eukaryota; kingdom Viridiplantae; phylum Streptophyta; class Takakiopsida; order Takakiales; family Takakiaceae; genus Takakia; species Takakia lepidozioides. Next base: position 96,136,826 of record CM060731.1, on the reverse strand, counting down.
GGACTGGCCCCACGGGCCAGGCAGAAGTTGGAGGAGAAGCCACCTAAGACTTTGAACGTGGCAATTGAGAGGGCTGAATGTTTCTCGGATGTCCCTAAGGGTGAAAGACAAGGCCGTACGGAGCTGAACCACAAGAAGCCCCGGAGGGAAGTTGACTCCTTCTGACCGGAAAAGAAGTGGGATAGGCCACGCGGCGACAATGGCACGTGGAAATCAAAGGGAGGGCCTTCACAAGTCAAGGCGGCACCCGGTGCTTCGAAAGGAAAAGCGGGTGGAGCGGCCTATGGCGGACAAAATGCGACCTTTGATGGAGTGTGTTTCAATTGCGGGGAGCCCGGGAACATGGCCAAGAAGTGCACGAAGCCCCGGCAATTGAACATGACTCGGGCGACCACAGAGCTGTCGGAAGATATCATCAGTCGCTTGGTGGAAGCGGTGGTCGCCAGGACTTGCAAGGTAGGCAAATTTTCTTGTGAGTTGTATCAGGAAACTGGTGCCTTACGTAAAGGGAGTCAGTTATTGTTGGTGGATGGGATAATATCCGGAACTAACATGTCGTTGTTGGTGGACACAGGAGCGTTGCACTCCTTCATGACACCGGCAACGGCACAAAAGCTGGGACTCCCGACAAGGGACGTGGGGGCCTCTATTGAGGTGCGTTCTGCCAAAGGAGAACCGCAATTGGCGACAAGGTTGGCGTTTGATGTTCCTCTTCAACTGGGGAGTTGGGAGGGACGTGAGAACTTCACCATCTGCGAGATCAATGGAGTGGATCTCATTTTGGGGATAACCTTTTTGAGCAAATCCGGAGCGGTCATAGATGGCCGCAAGAGAGTAGTCACGCTGCCATGTGGGAATGGTGGCGAGGTCTTACAAGTGTCGGAAACGCCCAAACCCGTGGGAGGGTGAATAAACCTCCTGTCAGCAAGGGAGTGGGCCGTGGAGGAGGCACACGAGCCCCAGTTTTTGCTCTATATTAGAGAAGTGAAGGGAGAAGGCGATGGGGAGCCGAGCCCAGATTGGATCAAGGGGATTTTGGAGAAATACCAGGATGTGATGCCGGAGGATTTACCAAGCGGTTTGCCATCGCGAAGAGGAGTTGACCACAAGATTGAGGTGATACCGGGATCGGAACCGCCTGCCAAGGTGCCCTACCGGTTGAGCCACAAAGAGTTGGTCGAGCTGAAGACTCAGCTCAAAGATCTAATGTCAAAGGGGTACATCCGGCCGAGTAAATCACCTTACGGAGCCCCGGTGCTATTCGCAGACAAAAAGGATGGGACGCTACGGATGTGTGTCGATTACAGGGCTTTGAATAAGATGACTATCAAAAACCGGTACCCTTTGCCAAGGATCGACGACCTTTTCGATCGGTTGGCAGGAGCGAAGTATTTCAGCCGGATCGATCTGCGCTCCGGCTATCATCAAATTCGAGTGGCGGAAGGAGATGAGGAGAAGACCGCGTGCAAGACAAGATATGGTTCATATGAGTTCTTGGTGATGCCTTTTGGACTCACCAACGCTCCCGCGACTTTTAGCACGCTGATGAACAGCCTTTTCCAGGAGTGGTTGGATGACTTTGTGATCGTGTACATCAACGACATCTTGGTGTATTCGAAACAAAGGAGGAGCACCTGGAGCACCTCAAAAGGGTGTTCTAGAAATTGCGGGAAGGGAGGCTGTATGCCAAAGCTTCAAAGTGCAAATTTGGGGTCACAAAAGTGGAGTTCATGGGGCATGTGATTACACAGGTTGGGATCAGAATGGATGACAGGAAGGTGAGGGCAATCTTGGACTGGGAGCCTCCGATTTCGGTCCCAGGAGTGCGATCCTTCCTAGGACTCGCCTCCTATTACCGGAAGTATGTGAGAAATTTCGCCAAGATCGCGGGGCCACTGTCAGACCTTCTGTGTAAGTCCAAAGTCTGGGCATGGAACACCTTTTGTGGCCAAGCTTTTGCTGCATTGAAGCAGCGGATGGCGGAAGCTCCAGTCTTGAAAATCCCGGAGTTCAATCGTCCGTTCGAGATTCATACAGATGCGTCGGACTTCGCGATTGGGGGTGTACTGATGCAAGATGGTCGTCCAGTGGCTTACGACAGTAAGAAACTGAATGAAATGGAGCGACGGTGGCCGACGCACGAGAAAGAGATGAAGGCGGTGGTGCACTGTCTTGAGCTTTGGCGCCACTATGTTGGTTCCAACCCAGTGAAGGTGTTCACGGACAATGTCACGGTGAAGTATTTTGCCACGCAGCCCAAGTTGTCCCCAAAACAACTTAGGTGGCAAGATACTTTGGCGGTGTTCGACGTGGATATCCAGTACAAACCGGGACGGGACAACGTGGTGGCCGATGCTTTAAGTAGAAAGCAGCAACTGTTGTTGGTGTACAGGGGCGAGACGGCGCTCCAAAGGAAGATCCAGAAGGCTTGCCGGAAGGATGAGCTGGCGAAGTCCGTAATGCAGGACTTGAGGATGGGGGTTAAATCGCAGTTCCACTTGCAAAATGGACTGCTCCGGTATAAGCAAAAGCGTCTCTACGTGCCGAAGGGAGGGATCAGAGATAGCCTCTTGAGAGAATGCCATGATAGCCCGCTTACGGGCCACGGCGGAGCCAAGCGCACTGCGACACTCTTGAAGAAAGAGTATTTCTGGCCCAAACTGAGGGAGGAGGTAGAGGAGTATGTCAAGACATGCACCACATGCCAACAAAACCGGAGCGAGTACAAAAAACAAGCGGGGCTGTTACAACCCTTGCCGATTCCAGAGGGGACTTGGGAAAGCGTCTCGATGGATTTCATGACTGCTATGCCGCTGTCAAAAGGATTTGATGCAATCATGGTGGTGGTGGATAGGTTCAGTAAAATGGGCCATTTCATCCCCACCAAGGAGACAGCAACGGCGCAGGAGACAGGGCGACTTTACTTCGCCCACGTCTTAAAGCATCATGGAGTCCCAAAGGATATTGTCTCGGACCGCGATCCAAAGTTTACGAGTAAATTTTGGAGGGCACTTTGGAAGAAGATGGGGACAAGGCTGAAGATGAGCACCGCCTTCCGACCTACGACCGACGGCCAAACGGAAAGAGTGAATTCCGTAGTGAAGCAGATCTTGCGGAATTACGTGTCGGCAGACCAAACAGACTGGGTGGAACACTTAGCCGCGGCAGAGTTCTGTTATAATAACACAGAACACTCCGCAACGGGAGTTTCCCCTTTCGTATTGGTCTATGGAAAAGCACCTCTGGTGCCGACAAGTTGGGCCGCCCAGGACGTTGAGGAACCGGCAGTAGCGGCGGTACTGGAAGAACGCGAGCGTTTGTTGAAGCTCGCAAAGTACAACATTGCCAAAGCTAGGAAACGGTATGAAAGGCAGGCGAATCGGAAGCGGAGGGAAGTGAAGTTTGAGGCAGGCACGGAGGTCTGGTTGAACATCAAGAATTTCCGACTACCTCCGGAAGTGAATCCAAAGTTCGTACCTCCGTATGCGGGACCCTTTCGCATCCGGAAGGTTATGAATGAGGATGTGTATGAATTGGAGCTGCCGGCAAACAGCAAGGTGCATCTAGTATTCCATGTCTCCCTTTTGAAGCCTTACTTCAAAGATGAAGTGCGTCCGAATCAGCATCAAGTGTTGCGTCCGCCACCTGTGCTGTTGGATCATGAAAGTGAACCTGAGTATGAGGTAGAGGCAGTACTTAAGTCGAGGAGGTTCAAGAACCGAGAAACGGAGTATCTCGTCAAATGGAAGGGCTATCATCATGTGGAGGCATCTTGGGTGCGTGCCTCAGAAATGGGAAACGCATCCGAGGCGGTTGCAATTTTCGAAGGGCGACCTCAAAAACGGAAGAAGCGTTGATGGGGACATCAACCTTGGAGCGTGGGGGAGGAAATGCATGCTTAGCCCGGCTTAGCTAGCTTAGGAATCCGATTGCAAAAACTTGTATTGTACAAAAATTTGTTATAAAGGAAATGGGTTCCAAATGTTGTGCGTCCTATTTTGTTTGGAATGGTGATGCATGGTGTGGTTGGCTAGTGTGTAGAATGCATGCTAGCTTACAAAAGTGGGAGAGGTAAATTGGGTTAATCGTGTGTTTGCGCAGTGCCGAAATCGGGTGACTTCCATCCAAAGGGGCAAGGAAACTTGGGCATTCTTTAGGAGTTCACGTGCTAGTGCGCACCTGGCGCGTGCACATACTATAACTGCGCTACCGAGGGGGTTGCCTTGTAGTGCGGGCTAACGCGGAAGCTACGTGCTTCCGTTCACGTACTATAATCGTGTAGCCTCGGGACGAAGTCGTAGTGCGGCTTCGGCGTGTTCCTGTACCTCAGGCCAGCATTCCAAGGCGGACCCAATTGTAGTGATTGGGGCGCGCGGTTGGTTCAAGGTTATCTTCCTAGTCAAAGAGGGTTCGAGGTGAACCCTTGCTCAAGGTGATGCCAAAAGCGGCATCATGAGCGGTCGCAAGCAATGTTATTGCAGTAAGGCGATTCGATCCTCGGGGAGGATCGTTCCTTGGCCTTGAGGTAGGCCAAGAAGAGTGCACTGGGAGGAGCTTGAGAGGCTCCACCCTTGGCCCGGACTTGGAGGAAGTCGGCCGAACTAGCTAGTGGAGAGTAGAGTCAAGTGTGGGGTTTGGTTCTTTGCCATGGGACGCCATGGTATGGAAACAAACTCCTTGATGTGGGACGCCACAACTTGGATGTTCGTTTCCACAAAATGGACAAGCCGATGAGGACATCGACACCCTGTTGGTAGGGGTGTGTGTCGCGGCCCTTTGCCTTGAGGGCAGGGGTCGGGACACAAGAGGGGCTGCCCCTGTGGTGGGGGCAGTGGCAGCGATAGGTATGGGGGGCTGAAGCACCCTTGAGTGCCCAAAGCACTCAATGAGGCGGAGGCGCTCACTAGGTGGAGCCCCGCACACCGGGTTGCGGTGGGGGTGGCTCCACAAGGGGTGGTGGTAGCTTAGCGGGACTTAGTGGGGGTGGCATAGGACTTACCTTGGGGCGGAGACCTCGTGGTGGGAGTCGTGGGGAGTCTTGGGACTCATCACGGTCCATAGGGGCCGTGGTGGGTGGGCCAAGACTCACCGCGACTCATCACCGGGAGTCGAGGGTGTTCGTGGTGGTTCGCCATAAAATGGCATGGTTGTTTGTGAAACCCCCGCGGACAGCTACAAGTGTATATATAGGGAGTAGTAACCCCGAGAACGGTGCAAGCCCGTTGGTGCCCAAAAACTAGTGAGTAAGCGAACGAGCCGGAAAGCGACCAAAAAGTGGGGAGCTGTTCTGGACTGCCAACTACCAAAGGGAATTCCGCTGGTTCCAAAGCATTGGAGGGTTCTTTGGGAGATCAAAGGGGGACCGTTATGCCCCGGTGAGCAGCCGGAGCTCCAAGTTGGCCCGGCGGCCAGGTTGGGAGTTAGGCACGCGCATCAAGCGAGTAACTATGACTTGAGGGGGGAGCTTACCGAAGTGAGGTGCGCGACAAATTGAGGGTGAAACAAACAGTTACCCACCACATTTCTATGAGGAAAGAGAGGGAGAAATGGAAATCCTAGAAGAACCAGCCACTATAAGTTTAGAGGTTTGCTATTTCATGAGCATGAGCGGCATGAGCAGAGTAGTAACACAATCGGTTTTCATGAGCAGAAGTACAAATTTCAAAAATAAAAAACAATAAAAAACAATAATTTAATGCAATGTGTCAGGAAAAACAAATATATTATTCGGCCCCTTGAAGGAAAAATTGCACTTTTGACAGTTGTGCTCATGAAATTTCGTCTTCCGCTCATGCCAATTCCCAGCGACATGTGCAAATATGGCGCCGAATTTCGCGGTAATAGGGTCCGTAACCTGAAAAAACGGCGACGTATTTCGCGGCAATAGGTCTCTCTGGCGAAAAATGGTGCCGAATTCCACGGCTATAGGTCCCCTCATGACAGGTAATTCGGCGCCATTTTTCCAGTGCATGTTCGGACTTAACCAGTTTTCGGCCCAAAAAAGAGAAATTCGACGCCATTTTTCCAGACACGGTACCAGTGCATGTTGGGACTTAGCCAGTTTTCGGCCCCAAAAAGAGAAATTCGGCGCCATTTTCCCAAACACAGGTACCAGTGCATGTTGGGACTTAGCGAGTTTTCGGCCCCAAAAAGAGAAATTCGGCGCCATTTTTCCAGAAATGGCCCCACAACTGCTTCTGTTGGATCTCAGTTTGAATGGAATATTGCCTCATTCCAGGAGTTTTGGGGTGCATTTCATTACACTGCAAAAAAAAGTCTGATACAGCAAAATGCATTTGAAAATATCCATATGGAGGATTCCGTTTGCCCCATCAATGATTTCTGGAATCCCTAAGGAGGAGTTTGTGCAGCTCGTTCACGCTCAACGCCGGTGCATGAATAAAGTCATCAATAGTCACGTTCATCCTCAACCTCTTCAGGTAAATGTAATACAGATGCTTGCACGGATAATACTTCGAACCCTTCTTTGCTTCCATCAACGAGAAGTCCGTACAGTTGCAAGTCGGCTCCACTCCAATCGTAATTGTGTATACATCGTCGCGTACAGCTGAGCCGGCCGTTGCCATCCGATACACACGCCCAAGGCCGGGTGGGGGTACGTCCACGGAGCTCTGAATAGTGCAAGCCATCCCAAGAGCATTGGCAATCCGAGTCTCATTCAACTTGTTGGGAGGGTGTCGTCTCTTCACTCTTCCGAATCGCATTGTGGGATGTGCAGAATTGTCCAATCCGTCTCTACTGGACCGAGCAGTCTGCAATGGCTGGGTCTGAGGAACCGGAAATGCGTGGGCCGGGATGTCTGTGCGTTGCACCATTCGAAATCCTGCTGCAGATAGAGCATCCGCCTCATTCTGAGAGAGGCTGCAACCCGGTGCAACAGGCCAGACGCCCGGAGGCTCCGGCATTCCCTGAATCCCGTACTTGGGCTTGCCAAATACACAGGTCATTATGTCGTGCCTACAGAACCAAAATGTCTGCGTTGTGGCGTGAGCAAATGTGGGAGTCAAAAATCTGCCGCTGAAACAAGGTGCAGGTACAACACCGTGTGGGTTCCTCCGAATCATCTCACCACAGCGTGCTCTCGTATCCACCCGGATGGCGCAACACTTCCCTCGAAATGCCGGCAATGTCCTCGCAATTCTCCACTGTGACTCCGACACTCTTGTCTCCACAATGGGAATGTTGTATTGCTTTACTACAGATGGCTCGTTATGTTGCCGGGGCACGCGCCCTGTGCTCAAAGGAGATGGCGATCTTGAACGTGCAGGACTTCCGGTGCTCGACAAGACCTCCTCGGACAACATCACCGGACCACGAGGGAGCGTGCGAATATTCTTGTCAGCTCGCCATGAATCCTCTTCTCCGCCAGGTGCCTCGTCAAGTCTTCGTCTCACTGGACGGGTATGAACATCTCCTTCCAAATGTTGGCCTCTTCGCAGCAATGGCGTGTCCCGAAGGCCCTCTCGCAAGGCCGCCGCCCACTTCCGAGGATTCTTCGATCTGGAGGCAGTCCGCATCAGCATTTCCTGCCTGTCCGGCCCCAAGCCCCACTGTTTCCCTTTCAAGAACTCGTTGTACCTGCATTGCTGCATAATTGACCTCACAATGTCCTCCGTTGTGGCAGTGAGGATGTCCACCAGATGCGCCGCAGAGGAGGCACGCCAGGAAGAGTGCACTGATTCGGCCATGTTTGTCGTGGGCATGTCGGTGTCGGAGGCGAGACACATTTCCTGCACAAGCACATGTTGAGGTTACAAGCAAGTTACAAATATGGCCAAGAATAATATCCAACGGGACGCGAATTCGTGCAACTCACCTCCCGCATATAGTCGCCGAACTGGAGGAAACGATAATGCCACCATGCTAGCCAACTGACCATTGCTCCTTCGTCTGATTTCCTTACAGCACCTGACGATGTCCACCAAGCCCGTATGCATGCAAACTGTGTCTCTGCATCATCCAAGGTGGGAGCGCGCTTCCACGCAAGGCACATGGAACGGTGCTCCTCTCTGAAATCTGGCGCCACGAGCCTGGTTGTGTACTGCGAAAGGCTCTGCAGAAAATGGAACCCACAAGATCTCTCCTTGCCTTCCATGGGAACATTGGGGTCTTGCCCGTACACCCTTCGGATGGCAGCCCAATTTGCTTGTGCGTTGTCCGCCATGAAACCACGGAAATTGGGAGGGGGCAATCCCGCCTTGGCCATCTGTTCGTTTATTCCCTGCCAAAGAAGCATCTCCAATTGTGTGTCCTCTCCTTTCATCTCACAAATAGCAATTGTCGTTAGCATCCTGCAGTGGGTGTCGTAGACATGTGCACCCATTGTCACCCACTGGTGATTTGTAATTCGCTTGATATGGTCGAACATGACCCAACTGTTTGACAAGTTCCCACTCGTCATCCTGTCGACCAGTTTGACGCCACTGCCAGGTCCACACGTGGACATTTTGAATACGAAACAACGATATGCCTCAGTCCCTTGTCCTGGAAACCTACTTCCATGAATGTAGTCATATCCACATCGTCGCTTCACCTCCAAAATGGAGTGCATATCCGAGCCACGCCCAATTTTCTGTTTGCATGAGACAATGTGGTTTCGGACATTCGGTGAACATACGTGGGACACCGACTCCAGCAATGCCTCCATTTCCTTCTCGTCGAGAGGAACTCTATCGGAGCCGTCTTCCGACATAATTCTGGCCAATGCCATCTTATGGGCGGCTTGGAGCTGTATCTGTTTGGGTTTGGCACCCGGTCTCAACTTAACCTCCTCCTGAACGAGTTGCTCTGCTTCGTGGGCAGCCTCCCGCGAGTTCCCCCTCGCCAATTTGTGACAATGGGAACCAACGTGTATGCAAGCTCGGGTGAGGTCAGGGAAACGGTGCAACACATAGAACTGCTTGGCATTACAAACAGACATGCAGTGTGGTGGTTCTTTGCAATGCGCACACTTAAATGTGGAGTTCGGAACCTTCTCCTGAGCTCGAAATGGTTGGTGAGCTGTGCCTGTCCAATCGGTCTCGTTCCTGTGACCTCTGGATTTAAAGTGGAAGCAAGTTGGGGAGAAACACCGCAACGCGCCCGCACAAACAACGTAGCGCACCCGCACACCATCAAGCATCTTCATGCTGGTGGTTTTGGTAACGCACCAAGGATGACCGTCATGTTTTCTATCCATATCTGTCAACATTCCGGACGCCCTCGAGTAGTCCGCCCGAGGAGGGAACTCAAAGAAGATATTACCGTCGACGTCGGCGGGAAGGCATGTAACCGATTTAATTGCGAACTTGCTGTAGTCCAGCCCGGCCAGCTCCGACCGGTGTCCTTCTAGGTGAAGCCCTCGCAGAATTTCTAGAATAGATCGAACTGCGGTGCTCGTGCTGGGAATATGACTCCCTCCTCCACTGACGTCCATTGAGGACTTGCCTGATCTCCAGGACGACCTCGGAACTTCCATGACCTCGTCTGAGTCGGACAGGTTGTGAACAACCCGGTTCTCGGTCGTCTTCATGGATGGGTTCGGCTCTGGATTTACTTCGTTGCGGACTTCTCTCTTTGAGGTACCCACTCTCTGATTCGCGGATTGTTTCGTGGAAGGCGCCAGGATAGACGGTGCATTTGGCGGGCAAATGAAGTCCCCAACAGCCTTGTATATGACGTTGTCCGATGGTGGAACTCGCCATTCCCTACCATCGCCGAAATCATCGTGGAGCACAACAATACTCTCGACAACAAGGCCGTTTGAGTCCTTCCTTTCCTCCTCCAAAAAAACCGACCCCGGTTTCAGGTGGTATCGAACGCACAGATATTTCTCCATCACCCGGCAGGTGTCCCCTCTGCACGGAAATGAAGCTCTATGCTCGTGAGGAGGGCAGTACACTGTAGCGCTCGGGTTTTCCGCCATGGGAGATGTGCACACAAGACTGCCAGGATGGCATGCGGGGAAGCTCCCTGGTAGAAGGGGGTGCAGCGATGGGAATGAATGCGATGCCGATTTGTCCGAGCGACGAAGCCTGATCCAAATCCAGGGAGCCAACTATCTCAAAAATCCACAGTCAGAGTGTTAATGAACCTTGTCTCCGGAATGCGGCCCCTCGTCTTTGCGCAATAACTGCCAACGGTATGCAGCCAGAAAGTGGGGGGCCGTCCGGATGATGACGGCTGAAGGGGAGAAGCCGGCACCGTGCCGTCACATTACTACCCCCGAATGGAAATTCGGCACCCAATATCCAACAGAGGAAGCCCGGATGAAGTCGCCTCGGGCGCAGAGGCCGGAGTGTGTGCGACAGAGAATATCCCCTGGATGGAGATTCGGCGCCGAATTTCCATCCGGGCCCCCCAAAGGGAGTCGTGTCGGGGGGTCAGGCCGAAAACTGGACGGCATAAAAACATCCCCAGATGGAAAAACGGCGCCGAATTTCCATCCGGGGCGGTTCGGATGCAGTCGGGGAGGGGGGAGTGGCCTGCACTTGGCCGTCACATTTCAACCCCCGTACGGAAATTCGGCACCGAATATCGAACAGGGGACGCCCGGATGAAGTCGCCTCGGGCGCAGAGGCCGGCGAGTGTGCGACAGAGAACATCCCCTGGATGGAGATTCGGCGCCGAATTTCCATCCGGGCCCCCCCAAAGGAAGTCTTGTTGGGGGGTCAGACCGAAAACTGGCCGACATAAAAACCTCCCCAGATGGGAAAACGGCGCCGAATTTCAATTCGGGGCCGTTCCAATGTAGTCGGGGAGAAGGGAGAGGTCGGCACCTGGCCGTCATATTTCAACCCCCGGGACGGAAATTCGGCACCGAATATCCAACAGAGCGGCGGAGAGGCGGCACCTCTCCAACAGAGACCATCCCCCGGATGGAAATTCGGCGCCGAATTTCCATCCAGCAGGTAAGTGGAATCCCGGATGGATGGAGATTCGGCGCCGAATTTCCATCCAGCAGGTAAGTGGAATCCCGGATGGATGGAGATTCGGCGCCGAATTTCCATCCTGCAGGTAATTCAAATCCCGGATGAATGGAAATTCGGCGCCGAAATTTCCATCCAGCAGGTAAGTGGAATCTCAGATAAATGGAAATTCGGCGCCGAATTTCCATCCTGCAGGTAACTCGAATACCAGATGAATGGAAATTCGGCGCCGAATTTCCATCCAGCAGGTAAGTGGAATCTCGAATGGATGGAGATTCGGCGCCGAATTTCCATCCTGCAGGTAATTCGAATACCGGATGAATGTAAATTCGGCGCCGAATTTCCATCCAGCAGGTAAGTGGAATCTCGGATGGATGGAGATTCGGCGCCGAATTTCCATCCAGCAGGTAAGTGGAATCCCGGATAAATGGAAATTCGGCGCCGAATTTCCATCCAGCAGGTAAGTCGGATCGATGGCGTATGGATATTCGGCGCCGAATTTCCATTCGCCATGTATTTCATCGCTCAGAATTACCTTCGTGCAGGTAATTTCCAGATGAGAATTACCTTCCTGCAGGTAATTCCAATCGATGCCGGTAGGATGTTAATTCCTCGTCCAGAATTACCTGCACGAAGGTAATTCTGATCGACGAATTACCTGCAGGAAGGTAATTCTCATCTGGGAATTACCTGCACGAAGGTAATTCCTCGCTCAGAAATACTTGGCGAATGGAAATTCGGCGCCGAATATCCAAACGGCACCGATCCGACTTACCTGCTGGATGGAAATTCGGCGCCGAATTTCCATTCATCCGGGATTCGAATCACCTGCTAGATGGAAATTCGGCGCCGAATTTCCATTCATCCGGGATTCGAATTACCTGCAGGATGGAAATTCGGCGCCGAATTTTCATTTATCCGGGATTCCACTTACCTGCAGGAATTTCCATTCATCCGGTATTCGAATTACCTGCATGATGGAAATTCGGCACCGAATTACTTGCGTGAGGGAAATTCGGCGCGCCGCCCTACCTCCGCGGATGGAAATTCGGCGCCGGATTTCCATCCGAGCGCTTCCGAATTACCTGCTTGAGGGAAATTTCCAGCGCCGCCCTACCTGGCTAGATGGAAATTCGGCGCCGGATTTCTATCCGCGCGCTTCCGAATTACCTGCTTCAGGGAAATTTCCAGCGCCGCACTACCTGGTTGGATGGAAATTCGGCGCCGGATTTCCATCCGAGCGCTTCCGAATTACCTGCTTGAGGGAAATTTCCAGCGCCGCCCTACCTGGCTGGATGGAAATTCGGCGCCGGATTTCCATCCGCGCGCTTCCGAATTACCTGCTTCAGGGAAATTTCCAGTGCCGCACTACCTGGTTGGATGGAAATTCGGCGCCGGATTTCCATCCGCGCGCTTCCGAATTACCTGCGTGAGGGAAATTCGGCGCGCCGACCTTTCTCCGCGGATGGAAATTCGGCGCCGGATTTCCATCCGAGCGCTTCCGAATTACCTGCTTGAGGGAAATTTCCAGCGCCGCCCTACCTGGCTGGATGGAAATTCGGCGCCGGATTTCCATTCGAGCGCTTCCGAATTACCTGCGTGAGGGAAATTTCCAGCGCCGCCCTACCTGGCTGGATGGAAATTCGTCGCCGGATTTCCATCCGCGCGCTTCCGAATTACCTGCGTGAGGGAAATTTCCAGCGCCGCCCTACCTGGCTGGATGGAAATTCGTCGCCGGATTTCCATCCGCGCGCTTCCGAATTACCTGCTTGAGGGAAATTTCCAGCGCCGCCCTACCTGGCTGGATGGAAATTCGTCGCCGGATTTCCATCCGCGCGCTTCCGAATTACCTGCGTGAGGGAAATTTCCAGCGCCGCCCTACCTGGCTGGATGGAAATTCGTCGCCGGATTTCCATCCGCGCGCTTCCGAATTACCTGCGTGAGGGAAATTTCCAGCGCCGCCCTTCCTCCGCTGATGGAAATCCGGCGCCGGAATTCCATCGTGCAGCGCTCCGAATTACCTCTACGTTGGAAATTCCGGGACTGTTTACGTCGATTTTCATCCGACATGGAGGGCTTCATCCGACATTTAATTGCGCAGTTGGGCAATAAATGTCGACGGCCGTCGGTTATTATTCGGGCTGGCGACGCATGGCTTCCTGGACACGTACCCTAAATCTCATGCTAAACTTGGCTTAACATGGTATTCCAGGCATGTACCCCCAAAAAGGAGATCTTTTTGGCTGGGACTTATGCCGCCTGAAGGGCGTGGCTCTCCTGAGAGAGACCTCACATCCAGACCGCGGCGGAAGTTGAAAGCTCTGTACTACGGACGACGGCCAATCTCTCGCATGGCCAAACTGAAGCTCCAGCAGGAGATTCCAGTGTCTTGCTCACAACCTGCGCCAACTGAAGCCGAGTACTCTCAGGCAAGCCACTTCTGCTTTCGGTTTGTTCGATTTATTTTTTGCTTTCGCTTTGTTACCTCGCTTTGTTTTTGCATCTTCATCCTGGCTTTGCTGTATGAGTGAACTTTAGATAGTTGAGTGAACCTTAGATTGTTTGCAATGCGTGTGCAAATCCGGCAGCTCTGGAGAAGGCTGCTTGTGCATGTCATTCTTAGGCAATGGTTGCATTTGTTTTCATTGTTGTTGCATGGCTCTCCATACTTCCTAAACTTGTTATGTTTTCATTTTTGCTACATGATTGTTGCTATGGTGGTTGCGCTACTCGTTGCGATGCTGCTTTTTGCACCGATGTTGGTTTTCACGATTTTTGTCAATGACAGAGTGACGACGAGCCCGGCACGCTGGTGGTATCATCGACAGCTCCAACTCATCGCATGTTTGAATCGCCGAACTTGGGGCGAGAGGGCAAACTTAAACCTTTTGTTGGTGGACGGGAGGACTTGCAACGAGATTACGACAGAGTAGGCATTGGGGAGGTTGGTACAGGCGGCATGGCAGGTGAAGGGCGTGAGGACATGAGGACAGCAGATCGGGCAATGGAGGTTGTTCATGCACATGCAGTAGGGCCCGCCCACGCAAAGAAAAAGAAGAAAGCTAAGCACATGCAATCCCCGGCGAGAGAGCAGTCACGGGCTGCGGAGGGGGAGTGAGCAGTGCGCGCGAGGGTGTCAGTTCGCCTCAATCAAAGGTGGTCGTCCTGGAGGGCTCCCCTGCTGCTAGCCCTAGTAAGAAACAGAAAGCCCGTGAGAGGGCAAAAGAGAGGGCAAAAGAACAGACGAGACAGAATGCTAGCCAGGAGGAAAGACAAAAGGCAGCTGAAGAGGCCAGGGGTGCCCAAATGACAGATGCCAATGTAAGCGAGGGACCCACAGAGACGGTGGATCCCTACAAGACACCACAGAGAGGCAGTAGCACACCGGTTAGACCATCGCGGGCAAGAGCAGCCCCCGCAATTACCCATACGGTGGAGAGTGGAGGAGAGGAAAGAACACCTGAAAGAGCACGGATTATGCAAGTTCGAGGTGAAGCCAGGGAGAGGGCAGTAGAGACGACGAGAGTGCTGGAGGTGGTTTCGCAGGTGGCTGACCCTGTTGAGGAGGACGACAGGGAGCTTTCTGACCAGGATGACATCCTCCCGGACATCCCCAGGCCCCAAACCGGAGCATACAGGCTGGATTTGGCGGTCCTGGTGGGCTGCCGGAAAACCCCTCTCAGCAGACGTCATGTCTGAGGCGGATATGAAGTTGGCCGCTGCCAAGATGTTGGAGGCAACCCACAGCAACATTGGCAGGGTGCTGGGGGCATGGTGTACCCGGCCAAGCTTCGAATTCCCCTTTGCCGCTTGGTGTCATTGCAGGTGGTGAGACCTTGCCCTCCCAGGCGATATCGACAAGCTGAAATTCTCTTTCCGGGATGGATATCGAATGGGGTCTGCCGCCTTTTACGTTTCCATTGAGAACGACCACGGAGCTTCCCGTGCCCACACTTCCGATGAGGTGGACAAATGGGGTCCCCATTGGCAAACGCGAAATGAGGAGTTCGAGAGATCGATTGCTAGTGATCCTCTTTTCCAGCACATGTCCGGTAAGATGTTCTACGTGTGGGACGGCAATCATCGCCTCCTGGCATGGATGGAGCACATTGCCCAAGCCCACCCCAACGATCTCGATTGGCATTTCGCCGTTGATTGTGTTGTGCTGAAGGTTGCGGGGCCCAAAGATCGCAGTCTCTCAAAGCTGCAATGGCCGACATCAACTCGTAAGCTACAACCCCTCTCGCTTTTGGACTTTGAATTTGGAAGTCATTTCATTGCGAATCCTCATATATGATGAAAATTCCCATTTCAGTATTGTTTGATGGAAATGTGGCACTGCAGGGTGACTGAGAATGCCTTCATTGCCACCAACTTGTCCCATATGCTCTTCCGAGTGAAGGATGTCGGGAAGCAGGGGTGCAAGAGTTTGCCAATTCCCTCAGTGCCGACCTCCTGCGCAAGTCGGAGGCAAAGGCAGACAGAACGTGGTATAGGCTGAGCGTCGACGCCATGTGGACTACATTTTCGGGTAAAGCTCCTGACAGTTTTGTTGAGCTAATCTGTCTCTCCTCCCCAATAGAAGAAATTGTGTTGAGCAGGATCTCTAATCTTATGTGCGCATTCTTGACAGACGAAATACAGCAGGATTTGGCACATGCGCGGAGGTTCTACATGGAGTCAGAGGAGAAGAATCCAACCCTCCCGGAACTCGAATCGTATGTCAAAGCTGCGGAGGTGAGGGCCCGCATAAAGTACAAGTCGCGGATGGTAAAGTACGTGGCCATAGCTGATCCCGCCCTTGGTGCCGACTTTCTGGTGGAGGTGGGGAAGCACTACTCTCGCGCTCTGAAGCCCACGATGACATTGGAGAAGCTCCATCGTCTAGCCACATCCTGTGTGGATGCAACAGAAAAGGTGATACATTCTTAACAAATTGTGGTGGCAACAACTCCTTTTTGTGGTGTTTGGCGCTTACGAATATGCTGGGTGGTTGGACAGACCCGGTGGCTCCAAATCTGGAATGGTTCCCAAAGTACCAGGGACATGTGGAGCTTCCCCAAACCGGACAAACTCTCTGACCCCACATTCGACATGTGGATGAACCGCATGACATGGTGGTTTCAGGTACTTCCCCACGCTTCGTTTGGGGCTTCTACTCTAGTAGGGGGTGGATTCATTGTATTTTTTGAGGAAAGCGATCTGATGGACAATCTCCACAGGTGACGACGAATGCGCAAGAGCAGCTGGACACACAAGCACATCAGTTCAAGATGGAGATATCTCCTGCAGCAGAGAGCCTACGTGACTATGTGACGAGGTACTTTCTGCTCTACAAAACCAACCTATTCTTTCGGGAGATAGCAGATGCTCGCCGGAGCCACGAGTTCACCGACCAGCCGAACGCGGACAAAGCAGCAATGCGCCTTCTGTACAGGTACATACGCGCTGCCTTTCTTTCAAGTCCTGGCATTTCAGGATGTTAGAGGCCTCAAGTGGTGTTAGGGAAAATGGCGCCGAATTTCCAGTCAGGGCTCCGAAAATGGCTAAGTCCCTAGACTGGCTGGCCCGGAACTGGAAATTCGGCGCCATTTTCCAGTTCCAAGCCCTATTGCCGTTCAGGGACTTAGCCATTTTCGGCCTAAGTCCCTAGACTGGCTGGCCCTGAAGTGGAAATTCGGCGCCATATTCCAGTTTTAGGCCCTATTGCCGTTCAGGGACTTAGCCATTTTCGGCCTAAGTCCCTAGTGTGGCTGGCCCGAACTGGAAATTCGGCGCCGTTTTCCAGTTCTAGGCCCTATTGCCGTCCAGGGACTTAGCCATTTTCGGGCTAAGTCCCTAGACTGGCTGGCCCTGAACTGGAAATTCGGCGCCATTTTCCAGTTCCAGGCCCTATTGCCGTTCAGGGACTTAGCCATTTTCGGCTAAGTCCCTAGACTGGCTGGCCTGAAGTGGAAATTCGGCGCCATATTCCAGTTTTAGGCCCTATTGCCGTTCAGGGACTTAGCCATTTTCGGCTAAGTCCCTAGTGTGGCTGGCCCGGAACTGGAAATTCGGCGCCGTTTCCAGTTCTAGGCCCTATTGCCGTCCAGGGACTTAGCCATTTTCGGGCTAAGTCCCTAGACTGGCTGGCCCTGAAATGGAAATTCGGCGCCATTTTCCAGTTCCAGGCCCTATTGCCGTTCAGGGACTTAGCCATTTTCGGGCTAAGTCCCTAGACTGGGTGGCCCTGGTGGAAATTCGGCGCCATATTCCAGTTGTAGGCCCTATTGCCGTTCAGGGACTTAGCCATTTTCGGACCTCATTGTGTTTTTCATGAATGCAGGTACTGTAAGTTCTCCCTTTGGAGAAAGGTCATCTGTCTTTCGAGCCACCATTCTTCCTGGCATGGAGGAACCCTGGGGCTGACTCCATGTACACTGACGATATTGTGAAGGAGTGGCATCTGGAACATTTGCGTGATTGCCCTTGTATGTGGACCTTCCGCCCGGCTCGCTCGACCCATCCGAGTTTCAATTGAAGCTGGATGCTGAATTCCGACGAAACGGGCTCCGCTGCCTCCGTTGGGTGCAAAAGAGGCAAAAGCGCTTGCGAACTCCAGGAAAGCGGCAGAGCTTGCTCAGGCAGGAATTCAGGAGAAATTGCATGAGAAGAGTAAAGGTCAAAGGAAAAGGACAAGGAAACAGGTGACTGCAGTAACACCCAAAAAGAAGAAAACCATCGGGGCATCGGAGGAGGCGCAGGAGGGGACCCAAGAGAGTGACTCCGACGCCGATTTTGTTCAAGGTCCTGCGACTGCTGTTGCTCCTACCCAGTCACCGGTCGTCCGGGTTCCCAAGTCAGTTCGGAGTGGGACTGGCTCTGCCAAGAAGTTGGCATTTGAGGGCGAGCCTACACGGCGGTATTCGGCGGTGACGTTTACGCACAGGCCAAAGCTAGAACCTCCAACCATCATCCAATGCGTCAATGAGAGCTTCCTTGACGCTCTCGCTGCCAGGGCGAAGAAGGTGGCACACAACAAGTCTCTGGCGGAGCAGAAGGGGAAAGCCAAGAAGAGGGCTGCGGTACAGAGCCTAAAGACACCCCTGGTTTTGAAGCCATGATGGAATTCTTCACGGCTGTGAGCACGAATTGCAGAGCACTCGGGGGGGGGGGGGTTGGAGGTGGAGAGAGCTTGCGACATGATTCTCCTCGACATTCCAGATGGGGAGCTGCTGGAGGGCCTGGATGGTGTGCCCACCTGGAACAGGTTTACTGAGGACTACTGGAAAGCCGGGTTTGGGCTGGCGGGGATGCTCTTGGATGACGGTGGATGTGTGGTTGTCCTTGCCACGAGAGGGAAGACCACAGAGAATGCGGTGGCAAGGTGGACACCGAAAAGTGTCACCCCGTCCTCCTCAGAAAATGGTTCTGCATCAGTACGCAGGGGTTGCGAACAGAGGGCCAAAGTGTAAGTTATCAATCTATTGCATTCACTTCATATTGTGGTGTATGTTAAGTAGACCCTGGAATTGATCCCTTCTTTGTTGGATGTGCAGACATTGGTGTTTGAGGCATATTGCTTTGTGAAGAGAGGGTCTACGTTCAAATTCCGCAACGACGGTCGTCTTGTTGATGCCGCTGTGGACCCTGTAACCTACGATGTCCTCTACAACTATGTGCCCCACTCTAGTATGCCGAAGGACACAAAGACAGGCAAACCGTGGCGGTACAGCCGGACCCGGAGCCCTGCTTTCATCCAAACCCTCATGGAGACGTGCTCGATGTCCAAGGGCGGATTCTGGACCTCACATGCGGCACGGGTAAGCCTTCACGTGCTCAGTTTGTCCCCTGGCCCCATTGCAATTGCATGCCGCAAGCTATTAACCGCCCGCTTTGTTCCTCAGGTGCTTCAATGTGGGCAGGGACGTTGTCCGACAGGCATGTGTTCGCCTTCGAGCCAGATACTGCCCTCCACAACTCGGAACTTGCAGCGGCTGAACGTCTGCCGAAAGAGGAAGAGGCATCCTCGGAGGATGAGGAAAAATCCGAGAAGGAGCAGGGGGAGGAAGTTGGGATCGAGGCCGAGGAGCCCCGGTTTACGAGTGAGTGGTGGCATTGTAAGTTGCCTCCAGATTTGTGAGGCACCTCCCTCCGCTCTCTTATTTCATTGAAAACCATTTCTGCTTGTGCTGGTATTGACATTCTTGAAGTGGATTTTGTTCTTACTGTAGGATGCCAGTACTGTCGAGGGACTTCTACACCGGAGTTCCTGGGGGGGGATTTCATGCCTAGTCCAGAAAGGGAGTACATCCTTCCTACTTATGCTGCCCGGCTTGCTTCGGTGTCCATTAGGAGGTGTTCCGAACGTAGTCGTGTACAGCAGATTTTAGACGAGGCAAGCCTCAAGAAAATGAAGATGAGGGAGGAGGCAGCAGCTATTAGAGCCCGTCGGGCTCGTAGATTTGTGTTGGATTCTGCTGAGAAAAGTGGGGAGAAGACGCAGAAGATTCCCAGGAGGTGAGTGGACAGTCCCCAAGGATGAGGACGGATTTTTGAGAGGCATAGTGGAACTGATGCATCACAGAGCTCGGATGATGAGGGGATGAGGGGATGAGGAAGAAGGTGGGGCAAGTTCCTCGCGGGGGTGTAGGAGAGTAGTGCCCATTCCGGCATTATGACAGTTAGAACACACTTGTATAGACGTGGCTTGCCACAAAATTTGCAATAAAATGTTGCATTTCAAGTCCACTGGTGCCACATTCCAACTTCACATGACCCTATTTCCGTGCCTCCTAACCCTATTTCCGTGGACTCACAATGGTCTGCTCATGCTTTTTTTTTTTCCGCGCATGCTCATGCCGCTCTGCTCATGCCGCTCATGAAATAGCAGAACCCCCGAATGGTGTCCATGCTTCCACTGGATTCTCACCTTTCATGTATTACTAGTAGAATTTCCAAGGCTGAATTGGACAACAGTTGCAATTTTCTTTACAACACCAGAAAATTCTTTGATAGGATCTGTAGCAGGAGGTCACACTTGATGCAGCAGAAAATCCGAAGCTTCTCACAGAGATGAAGGCAAAGCTGCGAAAG
>CM060731.1:96028323-96116323 GCA_030704615.1 Takakia lepidozioides | reverse complement strand
TTCAACCACGAAATCGAACCCTATGTGGCCAATTTTCAGATGACAAGTGCAATGACATGGCAGCTCAAACAGTGTGCGGCAACGCACACTGTTTGAGCTGCCATGCAACTGATGATTGAACCTCCGAGACCTGCCCTGTATTGCCGAATTTCACAGGGGAAAAACAAAGACAAGGTGTGCTCAAACAGTGCCCAATTTGGCCGTTTTGGCTACACTTTTTGAGCTTCTTGTTCGCGGTTGATGCAACCTGCAGAGATGCCGTGTGCAGTCTATGTTCATATCAACATAGAATCTCAACTTGGGTTCACATCAGCAAATGAAGCACAAAGATGGGTTCCAAAGATTGAACCTTTTTTTTGGCTGCTCCAGAAGACTCCCCAATCGCCGGGGACCCTTTGCGCTTCGGACTGCTCTCCACGCCTCTCGTGTTCTGGAGCATCTCCCCCATCCTCTCTTCCACTATTAGGTTCTTCGTGAGGCCAGCGTCAACATCATCTTCGGCGTCTGCCTCTCCCTCGGATGCAGTGTCCTCCTCATCTGTTCTTGGAACTATGGCAGGCTGCTGGTCTTCCCCGGATTCCTGCTCTTCCATCGCCGAACTTGTCTCTTTGCCCTCTTCTTCCGCCTTTTCCTCTTCGGCCACTCTTTCCATCCTCATTCTATATCTGGCTCTATTCCTGTTTCTAGAGCTCGTGAAGTACAATGATTTCCTTCTCTTCCTCCTCCGCTGGAAACAAGGGCTCCCCACGATGCCTCTAGAGCTCTCCAGTTTGACGTTTGCAACAAGGGTTGCTATTGCATGTAACCAAAATCAAAATAGGACATTGTCAACCGTATTTGGATGCGGGTGTTGTTATTGTGTGCGAACGGAATTCATCCATTTCGGCGTCTTTGTATTATTCAAGAAATAAAGTGCCAGAAAATATGTGCATACGTTGCATGTACTTGTGATATATGTCAGATGTACTTCGCCGCCTGCCAATATATGGCGGCCTTCTGGAATGGTTTCAAATTCGGAAGTGCCGCACAAATCTAATGCTAGTTCAATTTGGAGTAGTTCTTGCAGATTCCCCATAAATGTTGTGCTTCACATATGCATCCACGTGTTTCGTACTGCCTGCCCTGTGCTGTGCATTTTGCCGTCATCGTCGCCATGGGGTCATTCGGTATAAAGGTTGTGTCGGAAAATGATCTTGTGTTGCACACATCCGTGCGAGGTGACTCTTGGAGTGTCAGTGTTTGTGCTGTGCTCTTCTGGCACGGCACGACCTCATTACATTCGGGGTCTTCCTGTTTACTGCTCTCCAGGGTTTTTGCCGTCTTTCCATAAAGGATGGTTTCATGTCATGTTCAGGGTTTGTTTTTCATCCAAAAACAGCACGGCTTCTTGTGGCCTTCTTTATTTGAAAACAGTTTTTCTAGTTG
This sequence comes from Takakia lepidozioides, assembly GCA_030704615.1. Lineage (NCBI taxonomy): Eukaryota > Viridiplantae > Streptophyta > Takakiopsida > Takakiales > Takakiaceae > Takakia > Takakia lepidozioides. Next base: position 96,114,898 of record CM060731.1, on the reverse strand, counting down.
GTGTCTCTCAGCGTGGTTATCTCCGAAGTTCAGTGCATGTCATTCTTGCATCCTTCTGATGCATCGACCGCAGCCTTTGGGTTACTGCTACCCTTGTTGACCTCAATTTTTTTGTGGTGGATCCCCTTTCCAGAATTGCGGGCTATCAAATCGGGGATTCCGTTGTGAATCGAAAGTTTTGGTCAGCGTAGGAAAACAAGTCCAAGGACAGAGATAGACTAGCACATTTCATTCCAATGCAGGTAGTCTTCCAATGACTGCCACTGCAGACGACGATGGGTTTGCAGTTGTTCATGAGGATGAGCTGGTTACAGTGTTCCCACTGGAATTGGGTTCTCTGCTTGTTCAAAAGGAGGTGTACGACGAGGATGGGAATTTGGATTCTGGACATTTGGAGAAACCATTGGTTGGCGAGTGTGGAAGGAAGTGGAGAGTCCTTCCAGGCACATACCGTGTCCTTGGAAAAGAGAGAAGACAATCAGCAGGATCAGTCATTACCCCTGGAACTGCAGCATCGGCGTGCAGCAGAAGGGCACAGTTCATGTGAAAAAAGAGGTGAGCACATCCACTACATTCGTGACTCTTTCAGACTCGTCCTCGGAGGATGTTTCTGAGATTCCTCCGCCAGTGCAGACTCCATTCTTGGATGAATCCGAATCGCAAGAGATAACAAGTGTCATTCCAAAATTGAAAGCCCTCGCAGGGGTGCCTGGGTGCAAGAGCGAGCTGCGTTTTGTTGATTGGGAGTCCCTTCGTGTGCAGCGGGTTCAATACGTGCCAGCAGAGTTTGATGGGGACATCTTGTTTGAGCTCAACCCTCCCACGTCTTCCAATGGACTGGCTGGGCTTCTGCAGGACATGGACAAGAAACATGACGGACACCCTTGGTGCAGGACAAAAACGTCAAACATCCACAACGACATTGGATTGAAATTTCGAAGGTCGGTTTGCGTTGGGCATTGCAAGTGCCTGAATATAACTTGCCCTCGCCTGAGAAACAACGCTCAACCAAACGAGAGTGAGTGGGAAGGTGTGCCATTGAATCCTTTCACCCCAGGACTTGCCCCTCCCAAGACCAATACTTTTGTGTGCAGGTTCTGCAAACTTTCCCCGTCCTGTGTTTCTGTGTGCCACGCTCGTATGTACCAGGTGGCACACCGGTGCAAAACAATGACTCGTGCCTGCATTCATATGGGTGCACACGAGCATCCTGTGTCCAAAGGAAGTTGTAGGGATAGCGTGGACATCGCTAGAAATCTGCTGAAGTAGGAGTTCCACAATGCCCCTTCTGCAACACCTTCTGCTATAGCGCTTGCAGCTAGCAAGGCTTTCCTGGAAAAACACATATTGGGTGAAGGGGACTCGACACAGCCAATGCTGGATGCAGATTCGCTTGATGCAGTGATGGACCATTTCTCCGTGTTGAGCTCTCCCAATATTCGAAACCAGGTGAATGCACTCAGAGTCGGCACAGGCAATGCTGGGTTCATGGACAACATTATGGACCTCAAACGGAGAAGTCGCTATGAATTCATTCAAAACAGTATCTTCCCTGGCCAGGGCTCATCCAAGGTTTATTTGTTCAAGATGTCCGCAGTGGGCGAAGGCAGTGGTGTTAGCATTGTCCGCCGAATGCAACCTGGAGGAGATTTGGCTAAATGTTGGTTGATGTTTGATCACTGCAAACGGGTCAAGGGTTGGACAACCATGGCGTGCCATGTGTATGATCCAGCGTACCAATGTGTGCTCTCAATAGCAATTTGTGATATGCAGTCGGAGGACACTGAATCCCAGATGCTCATGTGGAATTCGCTCCTGGCCGTCATGCAGCGCAACGGAATACAGAAGACAAATTTTGCGGGCTTCATGGCTGATAGTGCACAGGCAAATTTCAATGCAGTGCGACGCGTGTTTGGTTCGGGGGATCCTAAGGTCCCAATGGAAAATAGGGAGCGCACATGCCTCTTCCATTGGAGTCAATCTCTGGCACGTCATACAAAGCGGTGCATTCGCCCTGACCTTCAGTTGGAGCACAGAAGGCTCTGTCTCAAGTACAAAAATGCCAACTCAATGGGAGAAGCTGAGAGCACTTACCAAGCAATCCGGGCTTGGTGGTTCTCCTCTGGTGCTGCTACTGGTATCCACCTGAAGGAGTTGGAGGACTGGTTGGTTTTCTGGCACTTCAGATACAGACAGTGGGGAGCTTTCATGACGACGGTAAGCCTCTCGAATCCCAAAATCAGAAATTTTGCAACATGCCTCTTCATTTGGGGTTCTTGGATTGTCGCTTGAAGAACCTCTTCCATTTCCTTTCGTTCCTCACATTTCCATGCAATGCCTCATGCAAGAAATGTCCTTGGAGGACTTGGCCGACATGCCATCCTGTAATTTGGCGGAGACTCCTGGATGCAGCAATCTACCAAAGCAAGTCGTGACTTGTATGTGGCCACTGCTGATGACATGGTGCGGGCACTCACACAACAAACCAGGTACCGCAATTTTCTGATGGGACGGGGTGGAGGCAAGGGCCCCGTTCGACTTTGTTGATGCTAAGGGCTGCGAGTAGGTCTGGAGACCCATCCAAGATGGCCAAAGCTCTGAACAAGTGCACTGAAGGCTCCCCATTGCAATCCAGGCTCCCTCATTTGGAAGGCGAGGAAAGATTTGGATCATGCAAAAGGAAATTGAACACTCTTCCAGGTTCAGATGGAGATTCCCATCGCCCAGACAGGGTCAATTTCTCTGTGCCAAAGGTGTCTCCAGTGCAGACTAAGTCCTGTGCCGGCCCCTTCCCAGGTGGGTCCTCCTCCTGTGGAGCAGGTGCAGAACATGCAAGCACAGCAGCAGGAATCCCATTGGAGGAGGTGGTGGCCATGGTGCAGGAATCTGATTGCATTGATAGTGAGTGGCATATAGAACGCACCCCACCAGGATCTAGAGTTGCTTGCATGGCAATTCGGACCCCCTCTTTCAAGAAATGCAAATCAAAAATATGCAAAGGCTCCAGGGGGACTCCAGCTCCAACATTCACAGGGTTGTTCCGACCTTATCATAGTGGGGAGTCAAAGGACCACAAGTTCTGGTTCTGCCCAGACGATATGGCACGATGCGTCAAGGGAACAGTTTGTCCTTCGGTGATAATGAAACCCCCTCCCCCCGCAATTTGGCCTGTGAAACTTGGGACGTCGCTGTCAACAACCGAGATAAGCATGCTGGAGGAGGGAGGGTTTTGTCTTGCACGATCCCGAGTGGTGCCCTTGTGCACTGTCGGCACAGATGTGCCACAAGCTCCGGCAATGCCTCCACCCGGTGCCGACTCCCACCCAACAAAAAGAGATGGAAAAACAGTGCGTCGTGTCGCTTCGGGTGCAGATCACGAATGCAAGATGGAATCGGCTAGAATTTTGCAGGCTCGGGTGGCTCGTATCACCGAAGTCCCTGCCCCGGGGTATGGACGGATTTACACAGTGCTGTCTATTGGCTCAATTCTTCATGGCAAAGAATATCAGGTTACCGTGGGGAATTTCCCTACTTGCACTTGTCCGGATTTTGTAACGATGCGTGAGGGCGCTCTCGGCATGAGAGGGAAGTGGGTCCCCTGCAAGCATCAATATTACATATACCTTGTAATTATGTGTTGCGACGGTAAGAGAGACCAATTCATTCACCAAGCCACACTAGGCTACGGAGAAGTCATCACCCTTCTGCAGTGGGACACCTCACGTAGGGCTCAGCCAAATTCTCTTTGAACATATACGAGCCATGCCCACTTCCCATACTGGTTTCAAGGTTACCGTGTGAAGACTTTGCATTTAGGACAAACACATACATTTCGTTCCCGGAACCAGGGCAAATGCACATGCCATTCATTGTAAGCGTCTATCTGTGAATTGAAATAGAGTGTGTCAATCATTCTGAGCTCTATTCTGCCATATTTTCATATTGCTCTTTTTGTGCAGGCATTGTAGACATGGTGCATGGTGGCCCCCTTTGTTTTGTCCACGGTAATAGGCCCTCTTCTTGCTATCCTCGCCTATAGGACCTGCTTCTCCAGCAAATTTGTGCCGCTCACGCTTCCTTGAAGCGTGAGCTCAGCTCACGCTTTGCACCCTAAACGTGAGCTCAGCTCCCAGGCTCACGGGGCTGGGCTCACGCCGTAGCTACGCTGCATGCCTTAATGAGGACTGGAATCACGATAAGAAGAGACGTCGGAAATGGCTGACGAGGGAGATGACAAGGTGCCTTCTTGACAGGCAGACCCACCGCTTCAATGAGTATAAGACAGATAAGTTCGAAGAGTGTCGGCTTCCTTTTTTGGGCACTTAGGAATGATTGTGTGAAGTTTTTGGAACTGTCTCTTGTTTCTATAGAAAGGGACAAAAATGTGAGGAGTGGAGAGCTTTTGGAGAATGGAATGGAGGCACTGGAATTCAAACCAGGATGATGTGGAGATGGATGCACCTGTTGTTTCACTGTCATTAGGAAAATGAGAGGGGACAGGGATATCTCATCTCAGGGTTAGGATGGTTGCTGTTGTTGTGTTCCTTTTCCTTATTTTTGTGTCTTCAGCCAGCAAAACAAGGCGGCCCTGGATGCTAGATCCTTGAGAAGGGATGATGTGGATGGGAAGGAAGGTCAATACTGTTTTGGGGTGTGGATCTGATTTGTAGAGGTGTTCCAAACATATGAATGACTGAAGTTCGCAGTTGAGGAGAAAAAGAGAGCTGACAGGGGGTGTGATTTGAGATCTGTAGAAGGGTAGTGAAGCACCTTGACCAAACAGGATACACTTGGGGAAAGGTAGTGCAAGGACCAGTCACTGGAAAGAGAGAGAGAAAAAGACTAACAGAGGGGCAGATTATCTCTTGTGTGACCAAGGTTGACTTCAATGATGGATGCACTGGATGCCTGGCTGGATGTGCATTGCATTGCATCGTAGACGTGTTGTTGTGGAAAAGTGAGGGAATCACACACAAAGGAGAAAAAGAGAGTGAGAGAAAGAAAAAGTGAAAGAGGGAGAAAGGGTGATGAGAGATGGATAAAAACGAGAGGTAAGGTCAAGAAGACATGAACCCTGAATGGTCAAACTAGTGGGCCTGCAGTCCATGGCAGATCTGAGTTGCCCATCCACCTAGACCGAGCTCTCATTACAAATTGAAAGGGGCTTTACATAGCCAATCACAGCTCGGCACAATCACAGCCCAACACAGTTTGGCACAGCCCGTCACAGCGCACGGAGGGAACGGTTATCATTAGCAGGGAACTACTGTGTGGGAACGACATCTGCAGAGGGAACGTGTTACTTCAGGGGTGACAGTTAGTTAGTTAGGCGGTTGGAACAGCTTGCAGGTAGATTAGGCATAGCAGCACCAGGTAGGGGATCACTTCACGGGGAGCGCTTCTTGTGAAGTGCTTGAGAGGAGATCAGGCGGAGTGCAAAAACGGGTAAGCAAGGATGGAGAGCACGGTGAAGGAGGAAAGATGAACAGTAGATGTTTGTTACATGCAAAGCTATAGTGATATTGTAGGGCAGATTAGAGACACCATGGCATTGGCCTGATACTTGATAAATCATAATCTAATACAATCACACTGTGTAGAGACACATGAGTGAAGTTGTGGAATGAATGGATGAGTGAATGGAACCTGGTAGATACTGAAGCAATCTGATGCTTTAGTATACACAGTAAGGTAAATTGCTAACATGAAGGCAAGAAGAAATACAAATAGGAAGCACAACCATGATTCACTAGCTGTTGGTCATGACTGATTGTTCTGAGCGGGCTGAGTGCTTAGAGATATTGTCGCGCACCTCACTTCCGTAAGCTCCCCTTCAAGTCATAGTTACTCGCTTTGATGCGCGCGCCTGACTCCCAACCGGGCCAACTTGGAGCTTCGGCTGCTCACCGGGACATAACGGTCCCCCTTCGCTTCCCACTACACCCTCCACCTATTTGGGACTAAGAGAATTCCCTTTGGTAGATGGCAGTCCGGAACAGCTCCCCACTCTTTGGTCGCTTTCCGGCTCGCTCGCTTACTCACTAGTTTTTGGTCACCAACGGGCTTGCACCGTTCTCGGGGTCACTACTCCCCTTATATATACTTCTGTAGCTGTCCGCGGGGGTTTCACAACCAGCCATGCCATTTTATGGCGAACCACCACGAAAACCCTCGACTCCCGGTGATGAGTCGCGGTGAGTCTTGGCCCACTCACCACGGCCCCTATGGACCGTGATGAGTCCCAAGACTCCCCACGACTCCCACCACGAGGTCTCCGCCCCCATGGTGAGTCCTATGCCACCCCCACTAAGTCCCGCTAAGCTACCACCACCCCTTGTGGAGCCACCCCCACCGCAACCCGGTGTGCGGGGCTCCACCTAGTGAGCGCCTCCGCTTCCCTGAGTGCCTTGGGCACTCAAGGGTGCTTCAGCCCCCCCATACCTATCGCTGCCGCTGCCCCCAGCCCCTCGTGTGTCCCGACCCCCCTGCCCTCAAGGCAAAGGGCCGCGACATACACCCCTACCAACAGGGAGTCGATGTCCTCATCGACTTGTCCATTTTGTAGAAACGAACATCCAAGTTGTGGCGTCCCACATCAAGGAGTTCGTTTCCGTACCATGGCATCCCATGGCAAAGAACCAAACCCCACACTTGACTCTACTCTCCACTAGCTAGTTCGGCCGACTTCCTCCAAGTCCCGGCCAAGGGTGGAGCCTCTCCAGCTCCTCCCAGTGCACTCTTCTTGGCCTACTTCAAGGCCAAGGAACGATCCTCCCCGAGGATCGAATCGCCTTACTGCAACAACATTGCTTGCGATCGCTCATGAGGCCGCTTTTGGCATCACCTTGAGCAAGGGTTCACCTGGAACCCTCTTTGACTAGGAAGATAGCCTTGAACCAACCGTGCGCCCCAATCACTGCAATTGGGTCCGCCTTGGAATGCTAGCCTGAGGTACGGGAACACGCAGAAGCCGCACTACGACTTCGTCCCGAGGCTACACGATTATAGTACGTGAACGGAAGCACGTAGCTTCCGCGTTAGCCCACACTACAAGGCAACCCCCTCGGTAGCGCAGTTATAGTACGCGCACACGCCAGGTGCGCACTAGCACGTGAACTCCCAAAGAAGTCGCAAGTTTCCTTGCCCCTTGGATGGGGGTCACCCGATTTCGGCACTACGCAAATACACGATTAACCCAATTTATCTCTCCCATTTTTATAAGCTAGCATGCATTCTACACACTAGCCAACCATACCATGCATCACCATTCCAAACAAAATAGGACGCACAACATTTGGAACCCATTTCCTTTATAACAAATTTTTGTACAATACAAGTTTTTGTAATCGGATTCCTAAGCTAGCTAAGCCGGGCTAAGCATGCATTTCCTCCCCCACGCTCCAAGGTTGATGTCCCCATCAACGCTTCTTCCGCTTTTGAGGTCGCCCTTCGAAAGCTGCAACCGCCTCGGATGCGTTTCCCATTTCTGAGGCACGCACCCAAGATGCCTCCACATGATGATAGCCCTTCCATTTGACGAGATACTCCGTTTCTCGGTTCCTGAACCTCCTCGACTTAAGTATTGCCTCCACCTCGTACTCAGGTTCATTTTCATGATCCAACAGCATAGGTGGCGGACGCAACACTTGATGCCGATTCGGACGCGCTTCATCTTTGAAGTAAGGCTTCAAAAAGGAGACATGGAATACTGGGTGCACCTTGCTGTTTGCCGGCAGCTCCAATTCATACACATCCTCATTCATAACCTTCCGAATGCGAAAGGGTCCCGCATACGGAGGTACGAACTTCGGACTCACTTCCGGAGGTAGTCAAATTCTTGATGTTCAACCAGACCTCTGTGCCTGCCTCAAACTTCACTTCCCTCCGCTTCCGATTCGTCTGCCTTTCATACCGTTTCCTAGCTTTGGCAATATTGTACTTTGCGAGCTTCAACAAACGCTCGCGTTCTTCCAATACCGCCGCTACTGCCGGTTCCTCAACGTCCTGGGCGGCCCAACTTGTCGGCACCAGAGGTGCTTTTCCATAGACCAATACGAAAGGGGAAACTCCCGTTGCGGAGTGTTCTGTGTTATTATAACAGAACTCTGCCGCGTCTAAGTGTTCCACCCAGTCTGTTTGGTCTGCCGACACGTAATTCCGCAAGATCTGCTTCACTACGGAATTCACCCTTTCTGTTTGGCCGTCGGTCGTAGGTCGGAAGGCGGTGCTCATCTTCAGCCTCGTCCCCATCTTCTTCCAAAGTGCTCTCCAGAATTTACTCGTAAACTTTGGATCGCGGTCCGAGACAATATCCTTCGGGAGTCCATGATGCTTTAAGACGTGGGCGAAGTAAAGTCGCCATGTCTCCTGCGCCGTTGCCGTCTCCTTGGTGGGGATGAAATGGCCCATTTTACTGAACCTATCTACCACCACCATGATTGCATCGAATCCTTTTGACAACGGCATAGCAGTCATGAAATCCATCGAGACGCTTTCCCAAGTCCCCTCTGGAATCGGCAAGGGTTGTAACAGCCCCGCTTGCTTTTTGTACTCGCTCCGGTTTTGTTGGCATGTGGTGCATGTCTTGACATACTCCTCTGCCTCCTCCCTCAGTTTGGGCCAGAAATACTCTTTCTTCAAGAGTGCCGCAGTGCGCTTGGCTCCGCCGTGGCCCGCAAGCGGGCTATCATGGCATTCTCTCAAGAGGCTATCTCTGATCCCTCCCTTCGGCACGTAGAGACGTTTTTGCTTATACCGGAGCAGTCCATTTTGCAAGTGGAACTGCGATTTAACCCCCATCCTCAAGTCCTGCATCACGGACTTCGCCAGCTCATCCTTCCGGCAAGCCTTCCGGATCTTCCTTTGGAGCGCCGTCTCGCCCTTGTACACCAACAAGAGCTGTGCTTTCTACTTAAAGCATCGGCCACCACGTTGTCTCGTCCCGGTTTGTACTGGATATCCACGTCGAACACCGCCAAAGTATCTTGCCACCTAAGTTGTTTTGGGGACAACTTGGGCTGCGTGGCAAAATACTTCACCGTGACATTGTCCGTGAACACCTTCACTGGGTTGGAACCAACATAGTGGCGCCAAAGCTCAAGACAATGCACCACCGCCTTCATCTCTTTCTCGTGCGTCGGCCACCGTCGCTCCACTTCATTCAGTTTCTTACTTTCGTAAGCCACTGGACGTCCATCTTGCATCAGTACACCCCCAATTGCGAAGTCCGACGCATCTGTATGTATCTCGAACGGACGATCGAACTCCGGGATTTTCAAGACTGGAGCTTCCGCCATCCGCTGCTTCAATTCAGCAAAAGCTTGGCCACAAAAGGTGTTCCATGCCCAGACTTTAGATTTACACAGAAGGTCTGACAGCGGCCCCGCAATCTTGGCAAAATTTCTCACATACTTCCGGTAATAGGAGGCGAGTCCTAGGAAGGATCGCACTCCCGGGACCGAAGTCGGAGGCTCCCAGTCCAAGATCGCCCTCACCTTTCTGTCATCCATTTTGATCCCATCCTGTGTAATCACATGCCCCAAGAACTCCACTTTCGTGACCCCGAATTCGCACTTTGAAGCTTTGGCGTACAGCTTCCCTTCCTGCAACTTTTGGAACACCCTTTTGAGGTGCTCCAGGTGCTCCTCCTTTGTTTTCGAGTACACCAAGATGTCGTCGATGTACACGATCACAAAGTCATCCAACCACTCCTGGAAAAGGCTGTTCATCAGCGTGCTAAAGGTCGCTGGTGCATTGGTGAGCCCAAAAGGCATCACCAAGAACTCATATGAACCATACCTTGTCCTGCACGCGGTCTTCTCCTCATCTCCTTCCGCCACCCGAATTTGGTGATAGCCGGAGCGCAAGTCGATCCGGCTGAAATACTTCGCTCCTGCCAACCGATCGAAGAGGTCGTCGATCCTTGGCAAAGGGTACCGGTTTTTGATAGTCACCTTATTCAGAGCCCTGTAATCGACACACATCCGCAGCGTCCCATCCTTCTTGTCTGCGAATAGCACCGGGGCTCCGTAAGGTGACTTACTCGGCCGGATGTACCCCTTTGACATTAGATCCTTGAGCTGAGTCTTCAGCTCGACCAACTCCCTGTGGCTCAACCGGTAGGGTGCCTTGGCAGGCGGTTCCGATCCCGGTATCACCTCAATCTTGTGGTCAACTCCTCTTCGCGGTGGCAAGCCGCTTGGTAAATCCTCCGGCATCACATCCTGGTATTTCTCCAAAATCCCCTTGATCCAATCTGGGCTCGGCTCCCCATCGCCTTCTCCCTTCACTTCTCTAATGTAAAGCAAAAACTGGGGTCGTGTGCCTCCTCCACGGCCCACTCTCTTGCTGACAGAAGGTTTATTCGCCCTCCCACGGATTTGGGCGTTTCGACACTCGTAAGACCTCGCCACCATTCCCACATGGCAGCGTGACTACTCTCTTGCGGCCATCTATGACCGCTCCGGATTTGCTCAAAAAGGTCATCCCCAAAATGAGATCCACTCCATCGATCTCGCAGATGGTGAAGTTCTCACGTCCCTCCCAACTCCCCAGTTGAAGAGGAACATCAAACGCCAACCTTGTCGCCAACTGTGGTTCTCCTTTGGCAGAACGCACCTCAATAGAGGCCCCCACGTCACTTGTCGGGAGTCCCAACTTTCGCGCCGCCGCCGGCGTCATGAAGGAGTGCGACGCTCCTGTGTCCACCAACAACGACACGTTAGTTCCGGATATTATCCCATCCACGAACAATAACTGACTCCCTTTACGCAGGGCGCCAGTTTCCTGATACAACTCACAAGAATAGTTGCCTACCTTGCAAGTCCTGGCGACCACCGCTTCCACCAAGCGACTGATGGTATCTTCCGACAGCTCCGTGGTTGCCCGAGTCATGTTCAATTGTCGAGGTTTTGTGCACTTCTTGGCCATGTGCCCGGGCTCCCCGCAATTGAAACACACTCCATCAAAGGTCGCCTTCTGTCCGCCATAAGCCGCTCCACCCGCTTTTCCTTTCGAAGCACCGGGTGCCGCCTTGACGTGTGAAGGCCCTCCCTTCGATTTCCACGTGCCATTGTCGCCGCGTGGCCTATCCCACTTCTTTTCCGGTCGGAAGAGTCACCTTCCCGCCGGGTCTTCTTGTGGTTCAGCTCCGTACGGCCTTGTCTCTCACCCCTAGGGACATCCGAGAAACATTCAGCCCTCTCAATTGCCTCGTTCAAAGTCTTGGGTGGCTTCTCCTCCAACTTCCGCCTGGCCCATGGGGCCAGTCCCGCCACAAAGTTGAAGACCATTTCTGGTTCTGCCATGTCCGCGACTTCGAGCAACAGCACATTGAAAGCCTGGACATACCCCCGAATGTCATCTGTTTGCTTCAAATTCCTCATCTTGTCCCGGGCAAGCCAGGACGCGTTGAGGGGCACAAACTGTCTCTTCATCAATTCCTTGAACCCACTCCAGTTCAAGGTTTCCGGGCTTGGGCCTCGGTCGTGAAGGCGTTTCTGCCACCATTGTTGAGCATAGCCCCTCAAATAGGTGGGAGCCACTTCCACCCGATCCTCGTCACTCAACTTGGCCGCCCGGAAGTACTGCTCTAGCTCCAGGAGCCAGGTGTTGAGTGCCTTCCGATTTCGGACGCCCTCGAAGGTGCCGGGTTCCTTAGGCTTCACCTTAAACTTTGCCTTAGTGGAAGTGGCATTAGCCGCCTTCAACACGTCTTTCAACGTCCCGCCAAACTGCGCCAACAACCCTTCCCAAAAGGCTGCCGGCATGGGAGGCATCTGTTGGTCGGTCGGAGCTCTCACGGATTCCTCGGGCTCCGACTCCTCGGATTCCTCCCGCTCTTGAGCGGCCTCGTTTTCAGAAACCTGCGTCGCTTCCTCAAACGGCCGCCTCGGTGACACGTCGCCCCCATCGGGCTCACCAGGATCATCATCTTTTGGGCCGTTCCGCTTTCGCTTTGGCTTGCCCGACCCCATGATGAGGCCAATCCCAAGGACGATCGCGTACTGAACTCTAAGCTCTGATACCAAGTGTCGCGCACCTCACTTCGGTAAGCTCCCCTTCAAGTCATAGTTACTCGCTTTGATGCGCGCGCCTGACTCCCAACCTGGCCGCCCGGGCCAACTTGGAGCTTCGGCTGCTCACCGGGACATAACGGTCCCCCTTCGCTTCCCACTAAACCCTCCACCTATTTGGGACTAGGAGAATTCCCTTTGGTAGATGGCAGTCCGGAACAGCTCCCCACTCTTTGGTCGCTTTCCGGCTCGCTCGCTTACTCACTAGTTTTTGGTCACCAACGGGCTTGCACCGTTCTCGGGGTCACTACTCCCCTTATATATACTTCTGTAGCTGTCCGCGGGGGTTTCACAACCAGCCATGCCATTTTATGGCGAACCACCACGAAAACCCTCGACTCCCGGTGATGAGTCGCGGTGAGTCTTGGCCCACTCACCACGGCCCCTATGGACCGTGATGAGTCCCAAGACTCCCCACGACTCCCACCACGAGGTCTCCGCCCCCATGGTGAGTCCTATGCCACCCCCACTAAGTCCCGCTAAGCTACCACCACCCCTTGTGGAGCCACCCCACCGCAACCCGGTGTGCGGGGCTCCACCTAGTGAGCGCCTCCGCTTCCTGAGTGCCTTGGGCACTCAAGGGTGCTTCAGCCCCCCATACCTATCGCTGCCGCTGCCCCCAGCCCCTCGTGTGTCCCGACCCCCCTGCCCTCAAGGCAAAGGGCCGCGACAGATATCCAACTCTTCTATCTTGGAGTTTCCACCTCGGATAGCGAAGGGATGGGTGAGTAAAAGCCGCTCGACAAGAAGTACAGCCCTCCATCATGAATCAAGACAAAAACAGCTTTTACGCAACCAGCTAACTTGCAGAATTCAACATGGAAATTTAGGGCCGATTCTGATAAAAGGGAAAAACAGGGTGAAATGTGTTGAAGAAGGTGTCTTCACTAGCAGTGTCTGATTTAATCAATTGTGCCGCTGCTGCTGCGGCTTCCAGCTGATCATCTACCCATGCAGGTTTCTTGTAGCTATCTTTCCACAGGGAATCATAGGTAATCTCGAGCTTGAAATCCGGCCATCTGGAAATTTAGGGACAACTATGATAATGGGGAAAAACAGGCTAAAATATGTTGAAGAACCTTCTCGCCAACTCTGCATCTACTGAGAATGGAGGGTCTTTCAATGAAAATATATGTTGCTGAAGGTTCCTCAATAGCTACCATGCCTTTCCCATAACTGGTTTCTTTCCATCGAACTCCCATAACACAACAAGGGCTGGCTCCACCATGTGCACAAAATTCTCGCACTTGGACCAGAAATCATCTGATCGAACGGTCTTTCTGACCTTTCGACTTTTGCTCAGTGACTTGTTCTTCCGAGAGTCCCGCAACGTCCATACGTGGACTTCCCACTGTGGGTCAATAACAGTGTGCTCGAGCGCGGACCTCACAGTCACCAACCTGTCCACCATCAGGAAGTTGGTGGCAAACCGAGTTTCCCCTGGATTCTTTAGGCTGTATTTTGGTTCGTGCCTCCTATATATTGCCAAAGGCATGTGGTGGTTTCGGATGAACTTCACAATAGACTTGGCCTGCTTCACAAGGTCTTTCACCCATTGCTCTTTTCCGCAATCTTCTAACAGTAGGTCGAGGATATGAGCACAACATCCTTGATAATACATGTGAGGGTACTGAGCCAAAAATAACTAGGCCATATTTCTCATGTTCGAGGTATTGTCCGTACAAATTTGCACAATTTTCTCCGGTCCAACAGAGTCACTAGCTTTTGATAGCACCAGAAACTGGTAACGTGCATCCTTCCGTTCCCCGGTTGTGTCAATAGCTCTTATAAATTGTTCCCCCGCTGGACATATGAGCATGATGTTGAATAATGGTCGGTTTGTGACAGAGCTCCAACCATCGGCACATAATGTACTTCCATATTTTCACAATGAATCCCCGGTTCGATCTGTTACTCGTTTTGAAAGGTCAGTCATGGCCTCTTCCAACAATCCCGTACATAGAGCATTGTAAGGAGGTGGTGTGTACGTGCATTTTGACTCCGAATTTGTTCTCACAGTTGAAACAAACGATGGGAGCCGTGCCACGTTGAATGGTATGTTGGCCACATAGAAAAACATTGTCCACTTCTTATCTAACGCCCTCTTCGCTGTCACATTCAATCCCTCCGAAATGGATTGTTGTCGCAGGATTGTACTTCTTTGAGATCCTATTGTATCTTTGTGGTGTGATTGCATCTCGACCCCCCTGTCCCAATGTACCAGATACCTCGCAAGAGTCCCATTGCGTACAACTGAATGGTGCTTCCGGACACAAACGTGCTGCTTCTGCATGAGGGGGATTAATCTCCTGACCGCAATTCGGTGTGCTGCCTTCTGCGAGGTTCCCATCCTCCAATGGCTCCCGAAACAACCCCTCCACATTGCGCGAAATGAGCTTTCACCCGCATGGATGCTTTTGAGCATAAACCCACCCCAGGGTTTCGACCATTGCAATCCCTGTACCCCAAATGAGTCAGCATCCGATCTTTGCGATAATGCAATTTATTCCAACAAAGCTTGCACTCAACACAGTCCCTTGTTTGCAGAACTCTTGTGTACCAAGGGGTCCATTCATTTTTCATTTTGTAGAGGGATCCTACAGTAATAATGAAGAAAAAAAATGGTGGATCCAAGAGTGGATCACACACTTCAAGTGATCATGTGCGGTGTATGCCAACAGAATGGCATGAACAGGAAAGACCTCTCTTGTCGCGCACCTCACTTCGGTAAGCTCCCCATTAAGTCATAGTTGCTAGCTTGATGCGCGCGCCTAACTCCCAACCTGGCCGCCGGGCCAACTTGGAGCTTCGGCTGTTCACTGGGGCATAACGGTCCCCCTTTGAACTCCCAAAGAACCCTCCACCGATTTGGAACCAGCGGGAATTCCCTTTGGTAGTTGGCAGTCCGGAACAGCTCCCCACTCTTTGGTCGCTTTCCGGCTCGCTCGCTTACTCACTAGTTTTTGGTCACCAACGGGCTTGCACCGTTCTCGGGGTCACTACTCCCCTTATATATACTTCTGTAGCTGTCCGCGGGGGTTTCACAACCAGCCATGCCATTTTATGGCGAACCACCACGAAAACCCTCGACTCCCGGTGATGAGTCGCGGTGAGTCTTGGCCCACTCACCACGGCCCCTATGGACCGTGATGAGTCCCAAGACTCCCCACGACTCCCACCACGAGGTCTCCGCCCCCATGGTGAGTCCTATGCCACCCCCACTAAGTCCCGCTAAGCTACCACCACCCTTGTGGAGCCACCCCCACCGCAACCCGGTGTGCGGGGCTCCACCTAGTGAGCGCCTCCGCTTCCTTGAGTGCCTTGGGCACTCAAGGGTGCTTCAGCCCCCCCATACCTATCGCTGCCGCTGCCCCCACCACAGGGGCAGCCCCTCGTGTGTCCCGACCCCCCTGCCCTCAAGGCAAAGGGGCCGCGACATCTCTTGTAGCCTCCTCTTGCGCACCACTCTCATACAAAGAACGGTGTACGTCCCAGCTCACAAAAGTGGATGCCACAAGTGAAGTAAGAAGGTGTCTCCACGAAGAGCTTATATACTGTCCCAGCCTCCAGGCGATTGTTGCCACACACTCGGGCGACCACCAAGTACTCCCAACGGTGTCTGCCACGTCGGCGGCGACCGTCTTTCAGCGGTCGCCCCACCCCCACCCACTCCCCGCAAGGCCACCGGCGGAAGGCAAAAGCCCCGCCCCCCCTGGCGACCGCCACTATGGCGACCGTTTGTGGTGGTCGCCCAACCCGCCACAATCCCCTTGCGGGCGACCGAACCGGGCCTAGGCGCCCAAGCCCTAGCCCCAACACACCCCCTCCCCTCCCGCCCTGGGCGAAAGCATCGCCAGGCGACCGATGGGGGCGGTCGCCCCACCCACAAGCCAACCCGTCACAAATACAGGCGGCGACCGCCCATAGCGGTCGCCCGGCCGGGCACCTCGCCTCACCCCCCTCCCGCTAGGTGACCACCAATACGGTCACCCTGGGCAACAAAAAGAGAAAAAAAAATTGGACCGCCAACGGGCGGTCGTCCGCCACGCCTCCCTAGTCGCCGAGAGAAACATTTTTATTTTATTTTAAACAAACTTGGTACCTGCGGTCCGGATTTTCTATTAAGAAATTGAAACGGGTTTAGGGTTTAGGGTTTAGAGTTTGGGGTTTAACCGTGTACCCTTTCAACCAATTTTCATAGACCTGATAATTGACAGGTACTCATGAGAAGGTATGTCTATGTCCAACACACTCGCAAAAATTGAAAGCAATCCAAAATCATTTGAACATCGAACGATGGGTTCACCCTTTGAATCAATTTTGATTGACCTGATACTTTCAAGGATCCCAACATAATCAATGTCAGTAGTGACTGGGTTTGCATCTCAAGCATTGCTATGGCTTTATGTTGTAAAAATCACTACCACCACACAGTCGCACGTCATTTTCTCCTTGTCGAACCTCTCCACCCTGTAATGGCTACCTTTCACCCACATTGAACGGAAAGAGGTGGCCACACTCGGACAGCCCAGACCAAGAGCCACTAGATCAGGAGAACAAGCTTGTCCCTGCGTCATTGCATCACGAATGGTTGGCTCGATCCAATTGCCAAAGGGCACTACCTACTGCAAATAATCTGGGTACCTCAATCGTTCCCTTGTCCTTGAGATCGACGCCATTGTGCTTCATAGTCCCTCCTGAGCCTAGATACCCTTTCACAATGTGTTTGGTATTGTCTGGAAAGTGTACACGGACAAATTAGATACATGCTGAAAATTGTTGTAAAACTGAAAGAGCAGTGTGCAGCAAACAAACACTATTTTCTACTAGCTTTCCCACTTTGGAGTTTCTCTACCTCGCCAAAGAGCTACCAAGAAACATGAAAAGTAGTACCTAGATGCAATGTTGTTCACATACATGATCCATGGTTGCATCTCAGGTGTGTTCTCCCACACAAACATATTGGCAAGTCGCAGTTCAATGATCTGTCAACCTCCGTTTTCTAGAACCGTGTCTCTCAAGAACGACACCTTCCTCTCTTGGATCCCCATTCTCTTCCCAAATTCTTCTGTATACCAACCCTGGCGTCCTTGGCATGTGCTCCTTCACAAATCCCAGGGCCTCATTGAGACAGTATGCTCAGCCATGCTACCTTCAGGTCAAGCAGCTAGTTGTTGCACGCATCCCTTCAGAATCTTTAAGTACCTCTCTATGGGAAACATGGATCTTATATGAACTGGTCCACATATGACGATCTCTCCAACCAAGTGGTACACGAGGTGCGTGGTGGGGTTCAAAAAGGTTGGGGGAAACTCCTTTCAATCAAGCACAGTGTCTCTGCCTCGTCAACCAACATTCCATCGAAACCCGCTGGGTTAAAAGCCTGGCTATTTATCCTCTGGAACAACTTGCTCAATCTTAGGACTGCCTTTCGTGGACCCATGGGCAACAATCCTCCTCTCATCGCCACTGGCAGAACGTGCTCCATGATTATGTGAAAATTAGGAAATTTTAGTAGATGGAGATCAAGCTGCTCCCCAGTCTCACTAGCAGCCCAGCGAATGTTGGAGGCGACCTTGGAAGGGGGTTGAAAACGACGAACGACATGCACAAATTCCTGCTTTTCCTCCTTAGTTAAGACATAAGGTGCCAACGGCATTAACACTTTGTCATGTCTCCCAGGGATCTCTTGTACCCAGAGATCCTTGCAAATGCCTATAAACTCGAGGTCCTTCCGCACTTCAGGGGTGAGAGAGAGAAGACTCTGGCCAAGGCCGGGGTAACTAAGAGCCACTTTGCCTTGTAGCTATTGCCCCTTTTCAGGGGTGGGCCCTATAAAAGCCTGTGTCCAGGGGACACCTAGTGACCGACGGAAAGAGGGTGCCTGGTGGGCAGGGGGTACCGCATGGTACCCAAGGGTACTCCTGGCGTACCCCATGGGTACCCAGCCGAACCTAGTGCCCATAATATCTAGGAGGTAGAGGGGGGATTGGCTTCAAGTTGACGTTTGTTGGTAATAATAGCTGTGAGCGAACGGAGTGCCGTGAGGTGTATGGCTTTAAAACATTTATGAATAGAGGTGATTAGGAGTTTAAAATTATTATGGAGTGCACGGATGCTGTCATTATGAATGCCTCCTCTAGTGCCGGCAGTGATGACGGTGAGTGGGCCTGTGTTCCAACCGCGTTGGCGGATAGCCAGGATCTGGCGTTTTTCAAGGGTGGAGTGGGGAAGTGGTCATGGCAAAATGTAAATTCGATGAAGTGGATGGTGAGGGCTAGGTTAGGGTTAGTGGGTGGGGAAGCATTTATTGGAAGTCTTTGAACTAGTAAGATGTCGGGGCAGAGTCTGGCAGCATGTGCAGGATGCGTGGGGTTGGCAGATACACGGGAGGAGCCAAGTAGGCACCGTATGGTCAGGGGGTCTACCTTGGTAAGTGCCAGCATTGATGAGTGAAAACCATCTGGTTTCATTGCGTTTTAATAGAAGTTTGTGGATATGCCATACGGCCTGATTGCGTCTAGAAATACGGAGCCCGTGGATGACGGGGTGGGGGCATTTGCTAAGAAGATGAGGCCATGTATCGCTTGCCGCGTGGATGTGGGAGCAGAGTGGGCAGTTGGGGGATGGGTAGGAGTTGGGCCAGAAGGTGTGTTTACGCTGGTGGCCCATGTACTGGACGTATCTGAATTTTAGGGTTTTTTTTATTTGAACATCTGATGAGGCTTGGGTGTGCCAGAAGTAGTTGGATAGTTTATGGTGGAGTACAGTGGATTGAGTCCATTTTTGGATATGTTGTTTGGTGTGGCTGAGAGAGGCCGTCGCTTGTTTGTTGGTTTCTTTGGTCAGGGTAGTGAGAAGGTGTCGCGGCCCTTTGCCTTGAGGGCAGGGGGTCGGGACACATGAGGGACTGCCCCTGTGGTGGGGGCAGCGGCAGCGATAGGTATGGGGGGCTGAAGCACCCTTGAGTGCCCAAGGCACTCAGGGAAGCGGAGGAGCTCACTAGGTGGAGCCCCGCACACCGGGTTGCGGTGGGGGTGGCTCCACAAGGGGTGGTGGTAGCTTAGCGGGACTTAGTGGGGGTGGCATAGGACTCACCATGGGGGCGGAGACCTCGTGGTGGGAGTCGTCGGGAGTCTTGGGACTCATCACGGTCCATAGGGGCCGTGGTGAGTGGGCCAAGACTCACTGCGACTCATCACCGGGAGTCGAGGGTTTTCGTGGTGGTTCGCCATAAAATGGCATGGCTGATTGTGAAACCCCCGCGGACAGCTATATATAGGGAGTAGTAACCCCGAGAACGGTGCAAACCCGTTGGTGACCAAAAACTAGTGAGTAAGCGAGCGAGCCGGAAAGCGACCAAAGAGTGGGGAGCTGTTCCGGACTGCCAACTACCAAAGGGAATTCCCGTTGGTTCCAAATCGGTGGAGGGTTCTTTGGGAGAACAAAGGGGGACCGTTATGCCCCAGTGAGCAGCCGAAGCTCCAAGTTGGCCCGGCGGCCAGGTTGGGAGTCAGGCGCGCGCATCAAAGCGAGTAACTATGACCTGAGGGGGAGCTTACCGAAGTGAGGTGCGCGACACTTGGTATCAGAGCTTAGAGTTCAGTACGTGATCGTCCTTGGGATTGGCCTCATCATGGGGTCGGGCAAGCCAAACCGAAAGCGGAACGGCCCAAAAGATGATTATCCTGGTGAGCCCGATGGGGGCGACGTGTCACCGAGGTGGCCGTTTGAGGAAGCGATGCATGTTTCCGAAAACGAGGCCGCTCAAGAGCGGGAGGAATCCGAGGAGTCGGAGCGGGAGGAATCCGAGGAGTCGGAGCCCGAGGAATCCTTGAGAGCTCCGACAAACCAAGAGATGCCTCCCATGCCGGCAGCCTTTTGGGAAGGGTTGTTGGCGCACTTTGGCGGGACGTTGAAAGATGTGTTGAAGGCGGCTAATGCCACTTCCACTAAGGCAAAGTTGTGAAGCCTAAGGAACCCGGCACCTTCGAGGGCGTCCGAAATCGGAAGGCACTCAACACCTGGCTCCTAGTTGAGTGACGAGGATCGGGTGGAAGTGGCTCCCACCTATTTGAGGGGCTATGCTCAACAATGGTGGCAGAAACGCTTCACGACCGAGGTCCAAGCCCGGAAACCTTGAAATGGAGCGGGTTGAAGGAATTGATGAAGAGACAGTTTGTGCCCCTCAATGCGTCTTGGCTTGCCCGGGACAAGATGAGGAATTTGAAGCAAATAGACGACATTCGGGGATATGTCCAGGCTTTCAATGTGCTTTTGCTCGAAGTCGCGGACATGGCAGAACCGGAAATGGTCTTCAACTTTGTGGCGGGACTGGCCCCATGGGCCAGGCGGAAGTTGGAGGAGAAGCCACCTAAGACTTTGAACGAGGCAATTGAGAGGGCTGAATGTTTCTCAGATGTCCCTAGGGGTGAAAGACAAGGCCGTACGGAGCTGAACCACAAGAAGACCCGGCGGGAAGGTGACTCCTTCCGACCGGAAAAGAAGTGGGATAGGCCACGCGGCGACAATGGCACGTGGAAATCGAAGGGAGGGCCATCACAAGTCAAGGCGGCACCCGGTGCTTCGAAAGGAAAAGCGGGTGGAGCGGCCTATGGCGGACAGAAGGCGACCTTTGATGGAGTGTGTTTCAATTGCAGGGAGCCCGGGCACATGGCCAAGAAGTGCACGAAACCTCGACAATTGAACATGACTCGGGCAACCACGGGGCTGTCGGAAGATACCATCAGTCGCTTGGTGGAAGCGGTGGTCGCCAAGACTTGCAAGGTAGGCAACTATTCTTGTGAGTTGTATCAGGAAACTGGCGCCCTGCGTAAAGGGAGTCAGTTATTGTTCGTGGATGGGATAATATCCGGAACTAACGTGTCGTTGTTGGTGGACACAGGAGCGTCGCACTCCTTCAAGACGCCGGCGGCGGCGCGAAAGTTGGGACTCCCGACAAGTGACGTGGGGGCCTCTATTGAGGTGGGTTCTGCTAAAGGAGAACCACAATTGGCGACAAGGTTGGCATTCGATGTTCCTCTTCAACTGGATATGAAGTTGGCCGCTGCCAAGATGTTGGAGGCAACCCACAGCAACATTGGCAGGGTGCTGGGGGGCATGGTGTACCCAGCCAAGCTTCGAATTCCCCTTTGCCGCTTGGTGTCATTGCAGGTGGTGAGACCTGCCCTCCCAGGCGATATCGACAAGCTAAAATTCTCTTTCCGGGATGGATATCGAATGGGGTCTGCCGCGTTTTACGTTTCCATTGAGAACGACCACGGAGCTTCTCGTGCCCACACTTCCGATGAGGTGGACAAATGGGGTCCCCATTGGCAAAGGCGAAATGAGGAGTTCGAGAGATCGATTGCTACTGATCCTCTTTTCCAGCACTTGTCCGGAAAGATGTTTTACGTGTGGGACGACAATCATCGCCTCCTAGCATGGATGGAGCACATAGCCAAAGCCCACCCCAACGACCTCGATTGGCATTTCGCCGTGGAGTGTGTTGTGCTGAAGGTTGCGGGGCCAAAAGATCGCAGTCTTCTCAAAGCTGCAATGGCGGACATCAACTCGTAAGTTACAATGCCTCTTACTTTTGGACCCAAAATTTGTAAGTCATTTCATTGCGAATCCTCATATTTGTTGAAAATTCCCATTTCAGTATTGTTTGATGGAAATGTGGCATTGCAGGGTGACTGAGAATGCCTTCATTGCCACCAACTTGTCCCATATGCTCTTCCGAGTGAAGGATGTCGGGAAGTAGGGGGTGCAAGAGTTTGCCAATTTGCTCAGTGTCGACCTCCTGCGCAAGTCGAAGGCAAAGGCAGACAGAACCTGGTATAGGCTGAGCATGGACGCCATGGTGGACTACATATTTCGGGTAAAGCTCCTGACTGTTTTGTTGAGCTAATCTGTCTCTCCTCCCCCAATAGAAGAAAAAGTGTTGAGCAGGATCTCTAATCTTATGTGCGCATTCTTGACAGACAAAAATTCAGCAGGATTTGGCACATGCGCGGAGGTTCTACATGGAGTCAGAGGAGAAGAATCTAACCCTCCCGGCACTCGAATCGTATGTCAAAGCTGTGGAGGCCAGGGCCCGCATAAAGTACAAGTCGCGGATGGTAAAGTACGTGGCCATAGCTGATCCCGCCCTTGGTGCCGACTTTCTGGTGGAGGTGGGGAAGCACTACTCCCGCGCTCTGAAGCCCACGATGACATTGGAGAAGCTCCATCGGCTAGCCACATCCTGTGTGGATGCAACAGAAAAGGTGATACATTCTTAACCAAATTGTGGTGGCAACAACTCGTTTTTGTGGTGTTTGGCACTTACGAATATGCTGGGTGGTTGGACAGACCCGGTGGCTCCAAATCTGGAATGGCTCCCAAAGTACAAGGGACATGTGGAGCTTCCCCAAACCGGACAAACTGTCTGACCCCACATTCGACATGTGGATGAACCGCATGACATGGTGGTTTCAGGTACTTCCCCACGCTTCGTTTGGTGCTTCTACTCTTTAGGGGGTGGATTCCTTGTATTTTTTGAGGAAAGCGATCTGATGGAGAATCTCCACAGGTGACGACGAATGCGCAAGAGCAGCTGGACACACAAGCACATCAGTTCAAGATGGAGATTTCTCCTGCAGCAGAGAGCCTACGCGACTATGTGACGAGGTACTTTCTGTTGTACAAAACTGACCTATTCTTTCGGGAGATACCCCATGCCCGCCGGAGCCACGAGTTCACCGACCAGCCGAACGCGGACAAAGCAGCAATGCGCCTTCTGTACAGGTACATACGCGATGCCTTCCTTTCAAGTCCTTGCATTTAAGGATGTTAGAGGCCTCATGTGGCGCATAAAAATTGGTCCTTGGAAAAATGGCGCCGAATTTCCAGTCCAGGGCTCCCAAAATGGCTAAGTCCCTAGAGTGGCTGGCACCGAAAACCAAAATTCGGCGCCATTTTTCCAGTTCAAGGCCCAGTCAGTTCTGGGACTTAGCCATTTTCGGGCCGGACCTGGGAAAATGGCGCCAAATTTCCAGTTCAGGGCTCCCAAAATGGCCAAGTCCCTAGGGTGGCTGGCACCGAAAACCAAAATTCGGCGCCATTTTTCCAATTCCAGGGCCAGTCAGTTCAGGGACTTAGCCATTTTTGGACCGGACTTGGGAAAATGGCGCCGAATTTCCAGTTCAGGGCTCCCAAAATGGCTAAGTCCCTAGGGTGGCTGGCATCGAAAACCGAAATTCGGCGCCATTTTTCCAATTCCAGGGCCAGTCAGTTCAGGGACTTAGCCATTTTCGGCCTGGACCTGGGAAAATGGCGCCGAATTTCCAGTTCTGGGCTCCCAAAATGGCTAAGTCCCTAGGGTGGCTGGCACCGAAAACCGAAATTCAGCGCCATTTTTTCCAGTTCTAGGCCCAGTCAGTTCCGCCCCAACCTGGGAAAATGGTGCCGAATTTCCAGTTCAAGGACCTCATTCTGTGTTTTTCATGAATGCAGGTACTGCAAGTTCTCCCTTTTGGAGAAAGGTCATCTGTCTTTCGAGCCACCATTCTTCCTCGCATGGAGGAACCCTGGGGCTGACTCCATGTACACTGACGTGCATCTGGAACATTTGCGTGATTGCCCTTGGTATGTGGACCTTCCGCCCGGCTCCCTCGACCCATCCGAGTTTCAATTGAAGCTGGATGCTGAGGCCCGACGAAACCGGGCTCCGCTGCCTCCGCTGGGTCCAAGAGAGTCAAAAGCGCTTGCGAACTCCAGGAAAGCGGCAGAGCTTGCTCAGGCAGGATTTCAGGAGAAATTGAATGAGAAGAATAAAGGCCAAAGGAAAAGGACAAGGAAACAGGTGAGTACAGTAACACCCAAAAAAAAGAAAACCATCGGGGCATCGGAGGAGGTGCAAGAGGGGACCCAAGGGAGTGACTCGGACGACGACTTTGTTCAAGGTCCTGCGACTGCTGCTGCTGCTACCAAGTCACCGGTCGTCCGGGTTCCCAAGTCAGTTCGGAGTGGGACTGGCTCTGCCAAGAAATTGGCATTTGAGGGCGAGCCTACACGGCGGTATTCGGCGGTGACGTTTACGCACAGGCCAAAGCTAGAACCTCCAACCATCATCCAATGCGTCAATGAGAGCTTCCTTGACGCTCTCGCTGCCAGGGCGAAGAAGGTGACACACAGCAAGTCTCTGGCGGAGCAGAAGGGGAAAGCCAAGAAGAGGGCTGCCGGTACAGAGCCTAAAGACACCCCTGGTTTTGAAGCCATGATGGAATTCTTCACGGCTATGAGCACGGATTGCAAGAGCACTCGGGGGGGGGGGGGGGTTGAGGTGGAGAGAGCTTGCGATATAATTCTCCTCGACATTCCAGATGGGGAGCTGCTAGAGGGCCTGGATGGTGTGCCCAATTGGAACAGGTTTACTGAGGACTACAGGAAAGCCGGGTTTGGGCTGGCGGGGATGCTCCTGGATGACGGTGGATGTGTGGTTGTCCTTGCCACAAGAGGGAAGGCCACAGAGAATGCGGTGGCAAGATGTCGCGGCCCTTTGCCTTGAGGGCAGGGGGTCGGGACACATGAGGGGCTGCCCCTGTGGTGGGGGCAGCGGCAGCGATAGGTATGGGGGGCTGAAGCACCCTTGAGTGCCCAAGGCACTCAGGGAAGCGGAGGAGCTCACTAGGTGGAGCCCCGCACACCGGGTTGCGGTGGGGGTGGCTCCACAAGGGGTGGTGGTAGCTTAGCGGGACTTAGTGGGGGTGGCATAGGACTCACCATGGGGGCGGAGACCTCGTGGTGGGAGTCATGGGGAGTCTTGGGACTCATCACGGTCCATAGGGGCCGTGGTGAGTGGGCCAAAGACTCACCGCGACTCATCACCGGGAGTCGAGGGTTTTCGTGGTGGTTCGCCATAAAATGGCATGGCTGATTGTGAAACCCCCGCAGACAGCTACAGAAGTATATATAGGGAGTAGTAACCCCGAGAACGGTGCAAACCCGTTGGTGACCAAAAACTAGTGAGTAAGCGAGCGAGCCGGAAAGCGACCAAAGAGTGGGGAGCTGTTCCGGACTGCCAACTACCAAAGGGAATTCCCGCTGGTTCCAAATCGGTGGAGGGTTCTTTGGGAGAACAAAGGGGGACCGTTATGCCCCGGTGAGCAGCCGAAGCTCCAAGTTGGCCCGGCGGCCAGGTTGGGAGTCAGGCGCGCGCATCAAAGCGAGTAACTATGACCTGAGGGGGAGCTTACCGAAGTGAGGTGCGCGACACTTGGTATCAGAGCTTAGAGTTCAGTACATGGTCGTCCTTGGGATTGGCCTCATCATGAGGTCGGGCAAGCCAAACCGAAAGCGGAACGGCCCAAAAGATGATGATCCTGGTGAGCCCGATGGGGGCGACGCGTCACCGAGGCGGCCGTTTGAGGAAGCGATGCATGTTTCCGAAAACGAGGCCGCTCAAGAGCGGGAGGAATCCGAGGAGTCGGAGCCCGAGGAATCCTTGAGAGCTCCGACAAACCAAGAGATGCCTCCCATGCCGGCAGCCTTTTGGGAAGGGTTGTTGGCGCAGTTTGGCGGGACGTTGAAAGACGTGTTGAAGGTGGCTAATGCCACTTCCACTAAGGCAAAGTTTAAGGTGAAGCCTAAGGAACCTGGCACCTTCGAGGGCGTCCGAAATCGGAAGGCATTCAACACCTGGCTCCTGGAGCTAGAGCAGTACTTCCGGGCGGCCAAGTTGAGTGACGAGGATCGGGTGGAAGTGGCTCCCACCTATTTGAGGGGCTATGCTCAACAATGGTGGCAGAAACGTCTTCACGACCGAGGTCCAAGCCCGGAAACCTTGAACTGGAGTGGGTTCAAGGAATTGATGAAGAGACAGTTTGTGCCTCTCAACGCGTCCTGGCTTGCCCGGGACAAGATGAGGAATTTGAAGCAAATAGACGACATTCGGGGATATGTCCAGGCTTTCAATGTGCTTTTGCTCGAAGTCGCGGACATGGCAGAACCGGAAATGGTCTTCAACTTTGTGGCGGGACTGGCCCCATGGGCCAGGCGGAAGTTGGAGGAGAAGCCACCCAAGACTTTGAACAGGCAATTGAGAGGGCTGAATGTTTCTCGGATGTCCCTAGGTGTGAGAGACAAGGCCGTACGGAGCTGAACCACAAGAAGACCCGGCGGGAAGGTGACTCCTTCCGATCGGAAAAGAAGTGGGATAGGCCACGCGGCGACAATGGCACGTGGAAATCGAAGGTAGGGCCTTCACACGTCAAGGCGGCACCCGGTGCTTCGAAAGGAAAAGCGGGTGGAGCGGCTTATGGCGGACAGAAGGCGACCTTTGATGGAGTGTGTTTCAATTGCGGGGAGCCCGGGCACATGGCCAAGAAGTGCACGAAACCTCGACAATTGAACATGACTCGGGCAACCACGGAGCTGTCGGAAGATACCATCAGTCGCTTGGTGGAAGCGGTGGTCGCCAGGACTTGCAAGGTAGGCAACTATTCTTGTGAGTTGTATCAGGAAACTGGCGCCCTGCGTAAAGGGAGTCAGTTATTGTTCGTGGATGGGATAATATCCGGAACTAACCTGTCGTTGTTGGTGGACATAGGAGCGTCGCACTCCTTCATGACGCCGACGGCGGCGCGAAAGTTGGGACTCCCGACAAGTGACGTGGGGGCCTCTATTGAGGTGGGTTCTGCCAAAGGAGAACCACAGATGGCGACAAGGTTGGCGTTTGATGTTCCTCTTCAATGGGGAGTTGGGAGGGACGTGAGAACTTCACCATCTGCGAGATCGATGGAGTGGATCTCATTTTGGGGATGACCTTTTTGAGCAAATCCGGAGCGGTCGTAGATGGCCGCAAAAGAGTAGTCACGCTGCCATGTGGGAATGGTGGCGAGGTCTTACGAGTGTCGGAAACGCCCAAATCCGTGGGAGGGCGAATAAACCTTCTGTCAGCAAGGGAGTGGGCCATGGAGGAGGCACACGAGCCCCAGTTTTTGCTTTACATTAGAGAAGTGAAAGGAGAAGGCGATGGGGAGCCGAGCCCAGATTGGATCAAGGGGATTTTGGAGAAATACCAGGATGTGATGCCGGAGGATTTACCAAGCGGCTTGACACCGCGAAGAGGAGTTGACCACAAGATTGAGGTGATACCGGGATCGGAACCGCCTGCCAAGGCACCCTACCGGTTGAGCCACAGGGAGTTGGTCGAGCTGAAGACTCAGCTCAAGGATCTAATGTCAAAGGAGTTGGCCGAGTAAGTCACCTTACGGAGCCCCGGTGCTATTCGCAGACAAGAAGGATGGGACGCTGCGGATGTGTGTCGATTACAGGGCTTTGAATAAGGTGACTATTAAAAACCGGTACCCTTTGCCAAGGATCGACGACCTTTTCGACCGGTTGGCAGGAGCGAAGTATTTCAGCCGGATCGACTTGCGCTCCGGCTATCATCAAATTCGGGTGGCGGAAGGAGATGAGGAGAAGACCGCGTGCAGGACAAGGTATGGTTCATATGAGTTCTTGGTGATGCCTTTTGGGCTCACCAATGCACCTGCAACCTTTAGCACGCTGATGAACAGCCTTTTTCAAGAGTGGTTGGATGACTTTGTGATCGTGTACATCGACGACATCTTGGTGTACTCGAAAACAAAGGAGGAGCACCTGGAGCACCTCAAAAGGGTGTTCCAAAAGTTGCGGGAAGGGAAGCTGTACGCCAAAGCTTCAAAGTGCGAATTCGGGGTCACGAAAGTGGAGTTCTTGGGGCATGTGATTACACAGGATGGGATCAAAATGGATGACAGAAAGGTGAGGGCAATTTGGACTGGAGCCTCCGACTTCGGTCCCGGGAGTGCGATCCTTCCTAGGACTCGCCTCCTATTACCGGAAGTATGTGAGAAATTTCACCAAAATCGTGGGTCCGCTGTCAGACCTTCTGTGTAAATCTAAAATCTGGGCATGGAACACCTTTTGTGGCCAAGCTTTTGCTGAATTGAAGCAGCGGATGGCGGAAGCTCCAGTCTTGAAAATCCCGGAGTTCGATCGTCCGTTCGAGATACATACAGATGCGTCGGACTTCGCAATTGGGGGTGTACTGATGCAAGATGGACGTCCAGTGGCTTACAAAAGTAAGAAACTGAATGAAGTGGAGCGACGGTGGCCGACGCACGAGAAAGAGATGAAGGCGGTGGTGCACTGTCTTGAGCTTTGGCACCACTATGTCGGTTCCAACCCAGTGAAGGTGTTCACGGACAATGTCACGGTGAAGTATTTTGCCACGCAGCCCAAGTTGTCCCCAAAACAACTTAGGTGGCAAGATACTTTGGCGGTGTTCGACGTGGATATCCAGTACAAACCGGGACGAGACAACGTGGTGGCCGATGCTTTAAGTAGAAAGCAGCAGCTCTTGTTGGTGTACAAGGGCGAGACGGCGCTCCAAAGGAAGATCCGAAAGGCTTGCCGGAAGGATGAGCTGGCGAAGTCCGTGATGCAGGACTTGAGGATGGGGGTTAAATTGCAGTTCCACTTGCAAAATGGACTGCTCCGGTATAAGCAAAAACGTCTCTACGTGCCGAAGGGAGGGATCAGAGATAGCCTCTTGAGAGAATGCCATGATAGCCCGCTTGCGGGCCACGGCGGAGCCAAGCGCACTGCGGCACTCTTGAAGAAAGAGTATTTCTGGCCCAAACTGAGGGAGGAGGCAGAGGAGTATGTCAAGACATGCACCACATGCCAACAAAACCGGAGCGAGTACAAAAAGCAAGCGGGGCTGTTACAACCCTTGCCGATTCCAGAGGGGACTTGGGAAAGCGTCTCGATGGATTTCATGACTGCTATGCCGCTGTCAAAAGGATTCGATGCAATCATGGTGGTGGTGGATAGGTTCAGTAAAATGGGTCATTTCATCCCCACCAAGGAGACGGCTTCGGCGCAGGAAATAAGGCGACTTTACTTCGCCCACGTCTTAAAGCATCATGGAGTCCCGAGGGATATTGTCTCGGACCGCGATCCAAAGTTTACCAGTAAATTTTGGAGGGCACTTTGGAAGAAGATGGGGACGAGGCTGAAGATGAGCACCACCTTCCGACCTACGACCGACGGCCAAACAGAAAGAGTGAATTCCGTAGTGAAGCGGATCTTGCGGAATTACGTGTCGGCAGACCAAACAAACTGGGTGGAACACTTAAACGCGGCAGAGTTCTGTTATAATAACACAGAACACTCCGCAACGGGAGTTTCCCCTTTCGTATTGGTCTATGGAAAAGCACCTCTGGTGCCGACAAGTTGGGCCGCCCAGGACGTTGAGGAACCGGCAGTAACGGCGGTACTAGAAGAACGCGAGCGTTTGTTGAAGCTCGCAAAGTACAACATTGCCAAAGCTAGGAAACGGTATGAAAGGCAGGCGAATCGGAAGTGGAGGGAAGTGAAGTTTGAGGCAGGCACGGAGGTTTGGTTAAACATCAAGAATTTCCGACTACCTCCGGAAGTGAGTCCGAAGTTCGTACCTCCGTATGCGGGACCCTTTCGCATTCGGAAGGTTATGAATGAGGATGTGTATGAATTGGAGCTGCCGGCAAACAGCAAGGTGCACCCAGTATTCCATGTCTCCCTTTTGAAGCCTTACTTCAAAGATGAAGCGCGTCCGAATCGGCATCAAGTGTTGCGTCCGCCACCTATGCTGTTGGATCATGAAAATGAACCTGAGTACGAGGTGGAGGCAATACTTAAGTCGAGGAGGTTCAAGAACCGAGAAACGGAGTATCTCGTCAAATGGAAGGGCTATCATCATGTGGAGGCATCTTGGGTGCGTGCCTCAGAAATGGGAAACGCATCTGAGGCGGTTGCAGCTTTCGAAGGGCGACCTCAAAAGCGGAAGAAGCGTTGATGGGGACATCAACCTTGGAGCGTGGGGGAGGAAATGCATGCTTAGCCTGGCTTAGCTAGCTTAGGAATCCGATTGCAAAAACTTGTATTGTACAAAACGTGCTATAAATGAAATGGCTTCCAAATGTTGTGCGTCCTATTTTGTTTGGAATGGTGATGCATGGTATGGTTGGCTAGTGTGTAGAATGCATGCTAGCTTATAAAAGTGGGAGAGGTAAATTGGGTTAATCATGTGTTTGCGTAGTGCCGAAATCGGGTGACCCCCATCCAAGGGGCAAGGAAACTTGCGCCTTCTTTGGGAGTTCACGTGCTAGTGCGCACTTGGCGCGTGTGCATACTATAACTGCGCTACCGAGGGGGTTGCCTTGTAGTGCGGGCTAACACGGAAGCTACGTGCTTCCATTCACGTACTATAATCGTGTAGCCTCGGGACGAAGTCGTAGTGCGGCTTCGACGTGTTCCCGTACCTCAGGCCAGCATTCCAAGGCGGACCCAATTGTAGTGATTGGGGCGCACAGTTGGTTTAAGGTTATCTTCCTAGTCAAAGAGGGTTCCAAGTGAACCCTTGCTCAAGGTGATGCCAAAAGCGGCATCATGAGCGGTCGCAAGCAATGTTGTTGCAGTAAGGCGATTTGATCCTCGGGGAGGATCGTTCCTTGACCTTGAAGAAGGCCAAGAAGAGTGCACTGGGAGGAGCTTGAGAGGCTCCACCCTTGGCCGGGACTTGAAGGAAGTCGGCCGAACTAGCTAGTGGAGAGTAGAGTCAAGTGTGGGGTTTGGTTCTTTGCCATGGGATGCCATGGTACGGAAACAAACTCCTTGATGTGGGACGCCACAACTTGGATGTTCGTTTCTACAAAATGGACAAGTCGATGAGGACATCGACTCCCTGTTGGTAGGGGTGTGTGTCGCGGCCCTTTGCCTTGAGGGCAGGGGGTCGGGACACATGAGGGGCTGCCCCTGTGGTGGGGGCAGCGGCAGCGATAGGTATGGGGGGCTGAAGCACCCTTGAGTGCCCAAGGCACTCAGGGAAGCGGAGGCGCTCACTAGGTGGAGCCCCGCACACCGGGTTGCGGTGGGGGTGGCTCCACAAGGGGTGGTGGTAGCTTAGCGGGACTTAGTGGGGGTGGCATAGGACTCACCATGGGGGTGGAGACCTCATGGTGGGAGTCGTGGGGAGTCTTGGGACTCATCACGGTCCATAGGGGCCGTGGTGAGTGGGCCAAAGACTCACCGCGACTCATCACCGGGAGTCGAGGGTTTTCGTGGTGGTTCGCCATAAAATGGCATGGCTGGTTGTGAAACCCCCGCAGACAGCTACAGAAGTATATATAGGGAGTAGTAACCCCGAGAACAGTGCAAGCCCGTTGGTGACCAAAAACTAGTGAGTAAGCGAGCGAGCCGGAAAGCGACCAAAGAGTGGGGAGCTGTTCCGGACTGCCAACTACCAAAGGGAATTCCCGCTGGTTCCAAATCGGTGGAGGGTTCTTTGGGAGAACAAAGGGGGACCGTTATGCCCCGGTGAGCAGCCGAAGCTCCAAGTTGGCCCGGCGGCCAGGTTGGGAGTCAGGCGCGCGCATCAAAGCGAGTAACTATGACCTGAGGGGGAGCTTACCGAAGTGAGGTGCGCGACACAAGATGGACACCAAAAAGTGTCACCCCGGTCCTCCTCAGAAAATGGTTCTGCATCAATACACAGGGGTTGCGAATAGAGAGCCAAAGTGTAAGTTATCAATCTATTGCATTCACCTCATATTGTGGTGTATCTAAACTAGATCCCGGAGTTGATCCCTCTTTTGTTGGATGTGCTGACATTGGTGTTTGAGGCATATTGCTTTGTGAAGAGAGGGTCTACATTCAAATTCCGCAACGACGGTCGTCTTGTTGATGCCGCTGTGGACCCTGTTACCTACGATGTCCTCTACAACTATGTGCCCCACTCCAGTATGCCGAAGGACACAAAGACAGGCAAACCGTGGCGGTACAGCCGGACCCGGAGCCCTACTTTCATCCAAACCCTCATGGAGACGTGCTCGGATGTCCAAGGGCGGATTCTTGACCTCACATGTGGCACGGGTAAGCCTTCACGTACTCAGTTTGTCCCCTGGCCTGATTGCAATTGCATGCCGCAAGCTATTAACCGCCCGCTTTGTTCTCAGGTGCTTCAATGTGGGCAGGGACGTTGTCCGGCATGCATGTGTTCACCTTCGAGCTAGATACTGCCCTCCACAACTCGGAACTTGCAGCGGCTGAACGTCTGCCCAAAGAGGAAGAGGCATCCTCGGAGGATGAGGAAAAATCCGAGAAGGAGCAGGGGGAGGAACAAGTTGGGATCGAGGCCGAGGAGCCCCCGGTTTACGAGTGAGTGGTCGCATTGTAAGTTGCCTCCAGATTTCGTTAGGCACCTCCCTTCGCTCTCTTATTTCATTGAAAACCCTTTCTGCTTCTGCTGGTATTGACATTCTTGAAGTGGATTTGTTCTTACTGTAGGATGCCAAGTACTGCAGCAAGGACGTCTACACCGGAGTTCATGGGCAGGAGGAACGTGCCTTTTTTTGCCAGGGGGGATTTCATGCCTAGTCCAGAAAGGGACTACATCCTTCCTACTTATGTTGCCCGGCTTGCTTCGGTGTCCATTAGGAGGTGTTCCGAACGTAGTCGTGTACAGCAGATTTTAGACGAGGCAAGCCTCAAGAAAATGAAGATGAGGGAGGAGGCAACAGCTATTAGAGCCCGTCGGGCTCGTAGATTTGTCTTGGATTCTGCTGAGGAAAGTGGGGGAGAAGAGGCAGAAGATTCCCAGGAGGTGAGGTGGACAGTCCCCCAAGGAGAGGACGGAATTTTTGAGAGGCATAGTGCAACCGATGCATCACAGAGCTCGGAGGATGGGGGGGATGAGGGGGATGAGGAAGAAGGAGGGCCAAGTTCCTCAGAAGGTGTAGGAGAGTAGTTCCCATTCCTGCTATGTTAGTTAGGACACACTTGTATAGACGTGGCTTGCCACAAAATTTGCAATAAAATGTTGCATTTCATTGCTATGACGAGTCCACATGACCCTATTTCCGTGCCTCCTAACCCTATTTCTGTGGACACACAATGGCCCGCTCATGCTTTTTTTTTTTCCACTCATGCTCATGCCGCTCATGAAATAGCAGCTCCCCTGTGAATGCCACCCTCATGCCACCCAATTTGCTTTCAACTTTGGAATGACACTTGTGATCTCCTGCACATTACTCTCCTGCACTGGGGCATCAATATGCGGACCCGAAATCTCAGATACATCGTCACCGGAGGAATCGAACAAGGTTATGAACGTCGCAAAGGGTGTAGCTTCATGCTTCACCACTACAGCCCTTTGGTCGAGAACGACGGAGGCCGCTGTATCAGGCATCACATTAATGGAGCCACTAGATTGTCTTCTTTGAGCACCAACGACCCTATATCTTCCAGCAGGAACTCTCCATTCCCTGCAGGATCTCGACATAGTCGGCTTCTGGAACAATGTACTTTCAACTTTTCCACCTGCATCGTACATCTCCTTCTCCACAAGCAACGATCCGATTTCAAATTTAAATCTTCTTGCCAAGACATCCTCCCCAACCACAACAAATCCTTCGTCATCCACAGATGCACTGAAGGGAATAGACTCCTCGTCTGAATGAAAACGGGCCGCACAATCCACAGAAAGGAGGTCATGGTGACAACTCAAGAGATAGTCTGGCGCAACTTACTACAGGAGAAAATGTTGATGTCTCCAAAGAAGGCAAGGATGTGCAACATGCTGTTGGTTGACAGAAAACGACGTTTGCGAAGTGCGAACAGCATGAAACGTGTTCCATCCAAAATTCGGGATGATGCAATGATAAACTGTTCATGAAGGAATGACAGCACGGACCGCACTCTACCTAGCTGACACCAGCCACTGCATATTCGATAGTCCACACTAGCCATCAATTTGTATAGCAAAAGGGCACAAAATGGCAGGCTGGCCATGATTACATATGTCCAACACGAAGGCAGTCTTTGTAGTTTGATGACGTTCCCAATGCGATTTTGCGGAAGCCATGTTATGGAGATCGCAGGTGCCCTAACTCCATTTAACGCGTGCCATAAAGACAAATTGGGATCCTTGCAGATGTCACACCCAGATACTCTCACGTCACACTCCACAAGGTAGTGCGCCCATGTGCAATGTCATTTTATCAGGCAACCCTTTACGATTGAGCCTTTGCTAGCCGTCAAGTAACCGCCACAGCGGAAAGTACAATTAATGAACATTAGATTCTTTGGAAATCCGCAAGCGAGACTATGTTGGTCTTGTAATGGTCGTGGAAGTGCCACCCTATTGAATCCTATTACAATCAACAGAAGGGAAATTAGCTCGAGGGTCACCCCAATGGACTGTTTATGTGTAGGGTAAGCAACCCACGCGAGGTGCTTCACAGGTGTGAGCCCCTTGCCACGAGGGCAGAGCCCGAGGGGCAGGGGCGAGAACCAGTGAAGCAACGCGCATGGGTTGCTTACCCCTGCGACGTAAAGAATTGAAAAAAAAAAAAGTGCCTTGCCAGGCTGGCGAGTAGCGTTATGGAGTGTAAGCCACTCGCGCGACTGGCTTACACTCCGTAACGCTACTCGCTTGCCTGGCACTTTATTCCACGAAATAAGCCCAGTCGAAATATAAAGGAGTTTTTTTGAAAATTCTTTATGGGAATGTATGAGACATGGACGGTGCACCCTTTTAAACTTTTTCATATTCCACGTTCGTGGGTGCTCCCTACAAATCTAACTGCACCCCAAAATTGCCCCCCACCAACCAGATGTGGATGGACGTTGTTTGTTAGTGTGGATGGGCTCGCACGCAAAAAGGTGTAGTGTTGTGGTTCCTGCACGAAGCCACCACATTTGCATTCGATCAAACCGTCAAGCTGTAGAGTTGCAGAGCAAGAGGGCGGGAGAGCATCAGAAGAAGGAGACAATCCCTGTACTTCACGAGTGCACGAGAGAGAAAGAAAGCAAGAGATAGAATGAGGCAGCGGAAGCTTAAATAATAAAAATGACCACTGGGCAGAGAATCTGCTCCAAATCCCAGGGATCCAAGAATTACCTGCAAGGGCAACGGGGAACGCCTTGAGAACGCACCTGATCATTGGGAACCCCGGGAACCTGTTCCCGCGCGGGGGGACCCACTGCCCCTGCCCGACGGATGAAAACAATAGAGGTGGATGAAATCGCAGTTCATCCGCCAGCCAAAACGTGTGTGGTACTGCCGCGACCTACCCTGCCTGGTGGGCCCAGCCGATTCTTCCTCGAGGCTCTTTTAGGATATAATTAAATAATGGAGCAAGGGCTTTCCTACCTTAGAATAAGTCATCCCCTACCTCTCTCCCTTTCACTGTTCACTACTGTAGCCTAAAAACTAGGATAGAGTAGTTTGTACCCAAAACCTCTTTGCCGCTGTCTCGGCGTGTAGCTCGGGGTTCGGGGCTCCTCACTCTCAGAGACCCGATCCAAAAGAGAGGCCACTCTCTAAGCTATCTCCTCCCCGGCTCTCGGATTTTTCCTACCATTAGATCTGTTGATACAGCAAAAATCAAAGCTAAGGGGCTATCCCCAATAAACAATAGAGAAGGGTTTAAAAAAACCCCTTAAACACCCCCCCCACGGGGGCGTCCGCTGGGTAAAAGCTCCTTGGACGCGTGGCAGAGCCCGCTTAGGCGCGGCCGCATGTGCGGGTTACCCAGCGGTCCGTCTAGTGTATGTCTGTTACGCCATCCAGCGGTCCGCCGCCATTCGCGGCCGCCCGGCGGTCCTGCGCGCGGGGCTCTCAGCCTGCCCGCATGCTTCTGCTCTGCCGCGCGTGTGTGTCCTTTCCTTAAGTGCGACAGTCAACGCAAGCCCGCGCCCTCGGTGCATGGCTGCGGGGGCCCAGCGCACAAAGTTCCCTCGCCTCTTAAGAGTATGGCGACTCTATCCTTGCTTGAGCGGGCCTCAATGGCGCCTCATAATGGGAATCAACAACAAAAAACAAAAGAATGAAGCCCCACCCCCTACTCTAAGATCTCCCTATCTTTTAGGGGGGCTTAGTGAGTTAGTATAGCCACCCTGGCCCTCCTAGATACTAACCACCTTGCTGGTCCTCTCTTTCCGGAACCTTTTCACTTTAAAAACTCAAAAGCACAACAATAAAGAAATATATATGATCCTATGGATCTATGGCGCCTAAGAGGCCTTCTCACTCTTAGCCTTTAAGGAAGTTTCATTCTCCTTAACACATATACCATGTCATATGACTTCAACCCACAATGGAGTCCTTGCTCCTTTAACAAATGAACCTTTCTCTCTCAACTAAGCTCTCATCTTTCCTTAGAGGGTTAGTTTTTCACATATAAGAGACAGCCTCTCATAGGCCTGTCTTGCAAACTCAAATGGAGTAGCAAAGCAAATATCAAAGCAAAGTAAAGTAAGTGGTTTATCAACCTTAGGAGCAATGTGAGCTTGGGATGCTCTAATGGCTCAATGGTGTGGCTCTTGTGAGGCCCTTTCTCTAGGTGCATGACAACATTGTCCACCCATAACACTCTACTCGTCCCAAGTCTCTCCAATCTACTCTCTAGTGATCACGAACTTCCTTCTTTATCAAAGCAAATGGCCTCAAGGCCCACAATGAGCTAGCTTCCTCGCCTTAGCTCTCAAAATCAACTCATTCCTAACTAGGGAGCTTCAAGCTCCACTCCCTAGGACCTAGGCTCCCTCTAGCAAACTAAACTACAACAAAGCAAGAGCAAAGCAAAAGAAAGGAACTAGGTGAAGAAACAAGGAAGCCTTGCCCTTCTTTTATACTGTTTTTGGGGCTCTTAAAATATTGTAGGATAGTCTTAAACTAATATAAACTAGAGGGAGATATAATTAAAAAAAACTACTAAAGTTCAATAAACAAATATTTGGATGGAACTCATCCGGAAAACCGGTCAAAGGGATTTTCCTCATCCTATTTGTCCGCTAGGTGGCGGTTATGATCCGCTCAACCTTTTAAGGCGAATTTGAGCCTTTTCCTCCAATGAAATCCATAGAAAATAATTTAAATCGGTCGCCGCAAATGCTGTAGCCTCGTAATTCGGTGCCATTGATAACCTTAACCATAAATCACAAAACTTGGTGATAAATTATGATTAGGTGCTCCGTAATTGAATATAAATCCTCAGGTCAATCGGAGTTAAAAACCAATTCCAAACGCCGTTCTCTATGGATCCGCCGTGTAGGAAGTCTGCTGCTTCCCTGGAAATTCTCCTAATGGTGATGCCCATGGAGTCTTGAATCCTGCCACTTGATCTTGTACCCTCGGAAGTCACCTCCAACTACCCATTTGCACCGTCTGGCTGGCCATGCTCCGCTCCGAAGTCGTCCGTTCCGCCGTTGTTCCGATGCACCGTCTTGCTGTTGTTGCGATATTTCATCGCTATACAATGTCCTAATTCTAATTTGCTGCTGTCACCGTGTGGACCTACTGGATAAGTGAAAGGGGAGAATAGACAGATCGTAACCCGTCCTTACAGTCGCCCTTGTACAGTTCAAACAATTTCCAAGTTGCTGCTAGTTGTACCGTGTTGGTAGCCTACTATGTTGTCATTGCAGCGTTCCTACTGTCGTTTTGAGTGCCACTCGATGCTCATCTCAGACTTAATCTAATTCCTAAGTGCTTCACCAGCAGTTCCCAAGTAACTAACAACTTGTGATAATTTGGCAGCACAATGCCGAAACAGCCTGGCTAAGGATAAAAAACGATCCGAAAATAAAATTGTACCCATTTATGCATCTACATCCGCCCCCAACAAGGTAATGTCTGCTGGCAAGGCCTTTTGGTACCCTTGAATTGCTGAGAGAGACAACAACTCAGGATACTGGTGTGTGAGCAAGGCAATGTGGCGCATAGAAATACGCCGAGCTATCTCATCGTTCTCCACATACAAGTACTTTCGTACTTTAATCCCAGCTTGCAACACTCTTGCAAGCCCAGTGCCCATGCCTCCAAACAGGTCTAGCAAACAAATCCCTGAGTCGGGTGGTTGCCAGGTAATGGGCACTGTGTCCAATGGAGCTAACTAAGGAGGTCCAGGTGATGAGACTGAATTTCCCTCACCTACCAATGGAAAGGCCTCCTGCCATGCTTGTTGCACACACTGGTTTGCTACTCGCTGCAAATCCCCAACTGTACCCCACAGTGAGGGAGCAACTAAGCCTTGTATGCCAATTGTCTCTCCTCATCAGGTGGTGGGCTATCCTCCGCATGGCTATTGCCCTCCAAGAGCTCACCACCCCAAGCCACCACCCCTGAGAATGCAGCCAATGTGGGCATCATGTTCCTATGATCCACCGCTGCATTCCCAATAAACCGCACTGGGAGCAGTGCACGTCGGCCATCCCCTGACTGCCACTCAGGAATATAGGACGCCATTTCCTCCCAAAAATCCAGAGCAAATCCCATGGGGTACAACACCGCCCCACCAACAAGCACATCGTATGACATCGCGTCCGTAACAATGGCTTTGGCTCTCATGACTGAGCCGTCCGTAGGATGATATGGCTGTAGTCGTATGAAGAGCTTATGGCATGTGATACCTCGCGCCTTCTCTGAACCACCCAAAGATGTCTGAATTTGGAAGGGGCAAGGCTCTAAGTCTGCCTCTATAAGGCCCAAGCCTGCAATTACTGCTCTCCCCAACATCAATGGCTGTGCTCCCGAATCCAACAAGACTCGCAGTGGCCTATACCTCCTCCCGGCTAGGCCACTCAACTAAAACACTGCATCCTGATTGTCCACCAGGACTATTCCAGGAGTCGCCATGCTACGCTCAATGGCTGGCCTAGTTGGCAACTCCTGCAACCGTGCAACTGCCACTTGTCATGGCGCAGCTGTGGCTGTCCTCACCATTGAATCCAAGGCATCCATGCATTACACATTATCTACTATCCCCGCAGATAGTGCTGATGCATCACCACTCTCACAGAGTGCAGTTGCTAGTCAAAACGTTGTAGCTGGCCGAACCCCCGGCATTGCAATTGTCATTGTAGAAAACAATGGAGCTTGGCAAATTGTTGTAGCCGCCCCCAACAATGTATTGGCTACACCTTGCTTTACAGCACCACCCACTGGCATTTCCCGAGCTACACCAACTCTTCTTAATGACACTCATGGCTCTACCTCTGACACGCTTGGACGAGCGGGTGCCATTGATGGCGTGGGTGACACTGTCTCAGCCAATGTAAAGGACTATGGAAGCCTTGTCTGACGACTTGCTTCCCCCCTTTGTGGATCAAAATCCACATCCACTCCTCTTGGCTCAGGAGCATGCGTTGCTACTCGAGTGACAGCAGCTGCAGAATCAAGTATATGCAATGGCCCTGCAAGTGCGGCTCCACACATGAAGCCCATACCAATCTGGTCTTCCCTAGGCATAGGAGGTTGTGAAGGTGGAGCTTGAACCTCAGGCCTTGGATCTGGCGGAACATGAATAGTGGCCATGGCAGCAAGATGTTGCTCTAGCTAGGCAAGCCTATCCACCATGCCTTGGTTATGACCTTGACCCTGACCCTGTGCTCCTTGATTTTGGTTACGACCTCCACCATGACCTCTGCCTTTTCTACCTCTCTGGATTACATTGCCTCGTCCTCGGCCACCACTGTTCCCTTGGAACTGACCTGGCCGTAGCTCAGGATGCAAATAATAACAATGGGCCTCCTCATGCCCATACTTGCCACAATGCCCACACTGTGGTTCTGTAGGCTGTGCCTGTGCCGACCCTTTGCCTCTTTCTGGGCAATCCTTCTTCAAATGTGGTCCTCCACAATCCCAACATGACACACCCATCTATTGCTGGCCTGAAAATGAAGGAAGAGACCTTTGTATCTTAGATCCCCTCTGGCATTCCCTGGACTTCATCTGAGCCCCCTTGTTGCCTTGAGCACGTTGGGTGGTTGGTTGTTGTTGGCTAGGAGCCCCACTTTCTTGTGCTTCCTTGCCAAACCCCACCATAACCACTCGCTCCTCCACCATGTTGAGCTTTATCCGCTCTGCTAGCAATTCCGTAACCCCTTGGATTACACTTATGAAGCGCCTCATGCGAGTGTAAGCCTCCCGCAAACTCTCAGTGGGCTTGCGCTGGAACTCTTGCAAACTCCGCAACTTCTCTGTCCTCACCCCCTGGTAGTTCCTTCTCAATTCTTGGAAGAACTCCACAACCGGATTGAAGGCAGGCAGTACAGGTGTTGGTGTTGCGGCAAGAGCTGGAGTGGATGTCCCAGCTCCTGATCCACTTGTTCCACTGCTACTTGCAGAAGCTGCTGGTGTAGCTGCTGGTGTGGTTGTGCCACTGTGCCTCTATTGATAGAGACGTAATTAGGTGACCAATATTGTCGCCACTCCTCAATCTGTATCTCATGTCCCCGCCTAAACTCATGGTAATCATCCATGGGCGGCCCCTCAAGGTGCTGGAATAGCCCCTTCCACGCCATAAAGGGCGTAAATAGTTGTGGATTGTGAATCTGCTACAAATCATACCAACTGTCAAACTCATGTATGAAGTCATCAAGCTCGATGGTGCCCACAACTCCAGAGTACCTACGTGGCCCCTCGGTAGCTCTATACATCTCCTCCATCGTGTCCCACAACAATGGCACAGAAATGGCTTGCACCCTTGGCGAGAATCCTCTTGACTCTGAGTCTGAACCTTCCTCAGAAGACACTGAAGGTGAAGATGGCCTAAACCGCACAACTCGTATTGTACACCCACTAGTATCGCTGGTCCTTATACCGGCACTCCCCTCAGCAACTGGTGGCACCTCCGTGATGAAAACTCACAACCCAACTGGCTGTCAACCTGTCTTTAATCCCCTTTTGGTAACCAGTAAGAGAACTTGTTGCAGCTTATGGCTTAGACTACTAGGTTCGTAACATAAACCTGCACCTGTACTTGCATCCACCGCAAGCACTCATAGGTTGGCTGGTCATCACCCCAGCCTCACCACCGACAACACACTCTAGGATTGGCCGGTGATCAAATCCGGACCAACCACCTATAAAAACAAGCGCCCAAACCAAACTAGCAGGGCGCAGAGTCAAGCATGCAGGTGTGGGGGAGATCCAAACACATGCAAATCAAAACAACAATGCCCCCACACCAAAAATCACTCCACACTGATGCTTCTGCAAAGACACCCAGCCCAAACCCGGACTGACTCTTGCCTCCACCTACGGAAAGGTTTTGGCCTACAGAGAGGGTGAAAGACTACGGGGAAGAGAGACTAAAGCAATTCCTAATCCCAGAATGCTCTCATCCCACCACTCTCCCTCCTGTCTCTACCCACTCGCTTGGATGGTCGTAGCAAGTATCCTTCAAATATCCCTCAATCAATCCTTCAAGAGCTCTTCAACATTGTCCACCAAACTCCTTGAAGGGTCCTCCAATACTCCTCCAAGGACCCCAAAGATCCTCCAAACAATCCTCCAAAGGCCCTTAAATTTTAGTAAGTCATTTCAATGTTGATACCTTAACGGAGGTATAGTCTAAGGTTGCTAGGGTCCCTTATATTAATGATACCTTTACAGAGGTAAACAAGTTTCACAAGGATAGCTCAATGTTTTTTTTTTACCTCTTCTTCACAAAGAAACCCTAAATAAGCAATCACAATGACCATGTGTTTTTTTTCCACCTCATCTTCAATAACACAAACCTGAACAAGTTCCACAATAAACCGCTCATTTTGTTACACATCTTCTTCACAAACAAAGCCTAAATAAGCTTGAAGATGACCATCTGTTTAATTTTCACCTCATTTACATTAACAAAAACCATTGCCTGTGACAGGTGGATGCACATTAACTTCAGAAAAATGGCCGACGGAAAAAAGGACGGAAACCAGTTTAAAAATAGACACGTGGAAGTCAGGGCGCGACACACAGCTGAGAAGGAAGTGCAAGAACAGGTGTCATCAAGAAAGAGGACAAGAATGGCCGTCAAAGTACCTACTTAGCGCGTCAATTCGGATGAATGGCGGGCCCATTAATGAATACAGAAAAAGGGGAACGGAACGGCAAGTACAGAAAAGCGAAATTCTTGTCATATGTGTAATCCTAGTGGACAGTCCAGCAGGGAAAGTTCACTAAAGAAAATTAAATCAAAAATCCAGTCACAGCGGTTACAGCCAATCAAAAGCCAGAGAAGGGATCAAGAAATTGGAGGGGTCATATTTTGGGGCTTCTTCTTGCCCATCCTCATTATTTTTAACCTCTCCTTCAATATTTTATCCATCCATCATCCATCCACCATGGATGAAATACTGGAAACATCAGATAGCTTGACAATGAGCATCCAAACTTTTCTTGCCTCTTGTTTATGCAAGAATCCCTAAGTAAGATTCATGATGACTCACCCAGCCTTTTTTTTTTCACCTCTTCTTCAATAAGAAAACCTTAGTAAGTTTCACAATGACCATTCCATTCTTTCTATACCTCTTTTTTTAAGCGCTATAACTGCTTCCACGACAATAGGACCTCTCTAAACAGAGGACTCGGGTATGGGGCCTGCTTCTTCCTCCACTAAACCCCTGGGCTCACGCTTAGAGGGCAAAGCGTGAGCTGAGCTCCTGGGCTCACGCGGCTAGGCTCACGCCATAGCTGCACTCCCTCTGTTAGTATACCAAACATGAGCTTGTCCCTTTTACTAGACCTTTGTTGAGGCATCACCATATGTGAACCCTAATCTCTGCCGCGTCCAAGTGCTCCACCCAGTCTGATTGGTCTGCCGACACGTAATTCCGCAAGATCTGCTTCACCACGGAATTCACTCTGAAGAAGAGGTGAAAAAAGAAATCAGATGGTCATTATGAATGTTTATTTAGGGTTTGTTTGTGAAGAAGAGGTGAAAAAATTGAGCTCTCATTCTCAAACTTGTTAAGGTTTCTGTTATTGAAGAAGAGGTGAAAAAAATATCAGATGGTCATCATGAATGCTTATTTAGGGTTTGTTTGTGAAGAAGAGTTGAGCTCTATCATTGTCAAACTTCTTCAGGTTTCTGTTATTGAAGAAGAGGTGAAAAAAAAACCAGATGGTCATCATGAATGCTTATTTAGGGAATAAATTAGGGATTGTTTGTGAAGAAGAGGTGAAAAAAAAACTTGAGCTCCACCATTGTCAAACTTCTTCGAGTTTCTGTTATTGAGGAAGAGGTGAAAAAAAAGCAGATGGTCATCATGAATGCTTATTTAGGGTTTGTTTGTGAAGAAGAGGTGAAAAAAATTGAGCTCTATCATTGTCAATCTTGTTCAGGTTTCTCTTGTTGAAAAAGAGGTGAAAAAAAAATCAGATTGTCATCATGAATAAATTAGGGATTGTTTGTGAAGAAGAGGTGGAAAAAAAACTTGAGCTCTATCATTGTCAAACTTCTTCAGGTTTCTGTTATTGAAGAAGAGGTGAAAAAAAACCAGATGGTCATCATGAATGCTTATTTAGGGTTTGTTTGTGAAGAAGAGGTGAAAAAAATTGAGCTTTATCATTGTCAATCTTGTTCAGGTTTCTGTTGATGGAAAAGAGGTGAAAAAAAAATCAGATGTCATCATGAATAAATTAGGGTTTGTTTGTGAAGAAGAGGTGAAACAAAAACTTGAGCTCTATCATTGTCAAACTTCTTCAGGTTTCTATTATTGAAGAAGAGGTGAAAAAAAAATCATATGGTCATCATGAATGCTTATTTAGGGTTTGTTTGTATAGAGGACGTGGAAAACAAATGAGCTGTCATTGTGAAACTTGTTGAGGTGCATGTTATTCAAGAAGAAGTGGAAAAAAAAACAGATGGTCATCATGAAGCTCATTTACGCAATGCTTCTGTAGAGGCTGTGAAAAAATAAAATGAGCTTTCATACTGACACTTGTCCATGTTTGGCAGGCCTGCGAACAAATATATATATTTGTTTTTTTTTGTTTTTTTGGCCCGGGGCAATGTTGGGGGTGGGGGCAGAAGTGGTGTGTGACGTTGACGTACACAATTTTAGAGGCTCGTAAACCAAACCCGATGAAAAAAAATACTACCTTTTATAACGAGACATCGTCTGCTTGTCCAGATTTAAGAACTGAGTATACATATTCTACAAACAAGGCAGCCCTTTCCGACATTGCAAAAAATCGCAACATATGCAACACTACTCGATATTGCCAATGTCTCGCTGCAAAAGTGTCCGTACCTCACCAGGACCAAGTGTCGTCTGGTGAATGATTCGGTCTCTTTTGGGATCACAATACATCCTGCGCAAAAAGATGTAGTAAAGATAATTGCAGGGAACCCATTTCCCTCTCCTTCCTAGAGCTTCCTCACGCATGAACACGAAGTCGGGACAGGTACACCCCGGAAAATTTCCCACCGTCACCTGATAGGCCCTGTCGTGCAAAACAGACCCAGATGTGACCAAAGTATAAACCCGTCCATACCCAGGTTACATAGTTCCTGTTACCCGAGCCTGAAGTAGTCTGGCCGATTCCACCTTCGCATCGTGATCAGGCCCCGAAGCCACCCGATGCACTGTTTTGCCATTCCTTCTCGTGGGATGCGAAGTATCGTCTGAGGAGGTACCATAGCGGCAAGGCCACCAAGAGTCGACGCCACAGATCGGTGCAGACGAAAGCCGGCATCCTCCAACTTGCCAATCTCCAGTGCTGTTAGGGAGGTTCCCACCCACACTGGCCAAATGGTGGGTGGGGGAGGCTTAGCAATGCAGGAGTCGCGGACGGCACCATTCACACAACGAGCCATATCGTCCGGGCAGAAACAGATTGTGCATCTTCGACTCCTTCGACATATATGGCCGAATCAAACCTGTGAACGTCGGAGCTGGAGTACCCGCTTAGCCTTTGGCTATCCTGGACTTACACTTTTCATAACTAATGGCCCTCACTGCAGCGCAACCAACTCTAGACCCTG
Organism: Takakia lepidozioides; assembly: GCA_030704615.1. NCBI lineage: Eukaryota > Viridiplantae > Streptophyta > Takakiopsida > Takakiales > Takakiaceae > Takakia > Takakia lepidozioides. The sequence goes on along the minus strand of CM060731.1, from coordinate 96,069,990 downwards.
GAGTAATTCGCTCGATGTGCCATTCGGAGTCAGCACAAGGTGACTCCTGTGAATCCCCTCTGACAATCAGGCTAGCTGACCAGCGGAAGATCCGACCAGTGGGTCACATAGCCAATGTCAAGATGAAGACAGGAGGCTACACGTATGCAGTAGACTTCCAAATCATAGACTTTCCCATCGACGAATATTCGTATGCACTCCTATTAGGGAGGCCATGGTTGGTCTAGTCCAGGGCACGAACGGACTGGGGGACAGGTACCATTACTTATAGGGTAAGACCTTACACTACTACTGTTGCATTTCTTTCTGGAGCACCTCACAAAGAAACGGATGAGGATGAGCTCAGCATGATTGGCTCTGAAGAGGAGTCTGTAGACTTGAGTGAGGAGGATTTGTGGTTAGAGGGAGAGCTCCTCCCCACCTCACACGCCCACCAAGTTTTAGCAACAGCTACCGCGCCCCACAGGGAGGTTAAGCGAAGAAAGGTAGGACTAGAAGACGCAGTCAAGTCTCTAGGACCAGGATTGTATGAATGCGAGTCTGATGCACACTGCATCGCCTAGTTGTTCAGAGAAAACCAAGGCAGGGAAGTGATGGTACACTCGGTATCAACCGAGGCACTTCCGGAGTTCGAGTCATTGACCGAACTCTTTTCCATATCCGCCGAACGGGTTGGTCTGCAGGAACAGGAGATTCCTCAGGAGGAAAACGGCGAGATTCTGGATATGAGAATTGTAGAGGAGGTCGACCTAGAAGGGATGTCATGAAACATAGCGCCCCTTACATTCCCTATTTGCAGCAAGGATCAAATGGATCTCGATTTGAGCCGAGGTCGTGTTTCACATCGGAACCAACGATGCAGTTGATCGACATGGCAGTTGGAGGAGAGTCACCAAAGATGGTGAAGGTGGGAGCCCACTTGACAACAGAGCAGGCCTTGGAGTATCAGACACTATTCAAGGAATTTCAGGACATCTTTGCATGGTCCTACACCGAATTGAAGGGAGTGCCTTCTTACGTGGCAATGCATTCATTCCCTTGATTCCGGGAGCCATCCCAAGACGACAACGCGAGAGAAGGGTGAACCCCAACTTAGCACTGCTCATTAAAGCAAAGATTGAAAAGTTATTAGTCGCAAAATTTATTTTCCCAGTGGAAACATCAGCATGGGTGTCTCCGATGGTGATCGTCCGAAAGAAGAATGGAGGCCTAAGGGTATGCGTGGACTTCCGCCCCCTTAACAAGGTAACACACAAGGATCATTTTCCCTTGCCATTCATAGATACTTTGGTGGAAGAAGTAGCAGGGAAGGAGCTCTACTCTTTCATGGATGGATTCTCAGGGTACAATCAGGTGTTGACTGACCCAAAGGATGTGTTGAAAACCACCTTTACTTCACCATGGGGCACCTTTGTCTATACACGGATGCCCTTTGGCCTGTGCAACGCACCCCTGACGTTTCGGAGGGTCATGACGTATGCCTTCTCAGACATTGTGAGAAGAAATTTGGTCATCTTCTTAGATGACTTTTGTTGCAATGGGGATGCAAAAGATCAAGTTGCAGCATTATGGGAGTGCTTCATCCGGTGCAGGGAGAATGGGATCTCTCTCAACCCAATGAAGTGCGTGTTTCAGTCACACATGGACTGCTACTAGGGCACATAGTGTCCAAAGATGGCGTGGCGACAGATCCAACAAAGGTGAGCGCCATAGTCGAATTGCCCGCACCAGAGACATCATCTAAGGTGAAAGGGTTCCTTGGCCACACAGGGTGATATAGGAAATTTATGGACAAGTATGCAACAGAGGCCTTACCTCTGACTCGATTATTGAAGAAGAACCAAGTATTTTCCTGGGATACAGGGTGTCAAGAGTCTTTCGAGACACTCAAGCAGCGCTTGGCGTCCGCTCCCGTTTTGGCCACTCCCGACTGGAACATGCCTTTCCATGTTTACGTTGATGCTTCAGCGGTGGCCGTAGGCTGTGCCCTGTGCCAACCAGATGTTGATGGCCATGATCATCCGATATCCTTCGCTAGTCGACAGCTGACATTCGCTGAAACGAGGTATAGCACCACGGAGCGGGAGGCTCTGGGAATGATTTTTGCCGTAAAGAAGTATCGGCATTATTTGTTGGAGACACCTTTCACTTTTTTTGTTGATCACATGGCATTACGATACCTGATCAACAAACCCAATTTGACGGGGAGAATAGCCAGGTGGGTTATTCTGCTTCAGGATTTTGACTACAAGGTAGTCTACAAGCCCGGAAGGCTTAATGCTCAGGCCGATCACCTTTCCCGATTGTCGGAGGAAATAGGGGACGAGCCTATTGACGATGACTTTCCGGATGCATTTTTGTTCTCCATAGAGACCGTTCCTCCATGGTATGAACACATAGCTCAGTATTTAAGCACCTTGGAATTTCCCCCAGGATTGGATCGACATGCGCGACGACGACTTCGACTGCGTAGCATGAAGTTTGCTCTTGTGGGAGGGCAACTTTATAGAAGGGGATTGGATGGACTCTTGAGGCGATGCGTCACCCCGGAGGAGGTTTCCCAAATTTTAGAGTCAGCCCATGATAGCATGTGTGGAGGACACTTTGAAGGGCGGTTCACAGTGCAGAAGGATTTGAGGGCAGGATACTACTGGCCCTCCATGTTCAAAGATGCGCACATGCATGTGCAAAAATGCGACTCTTGTCAGAGGTACGCCAAGCGGGATAACAGGCTCGGAATGCCGTTAGTTCCCACTCTCCCCCTTGCTCCGTTTGAGAAGTGGGGAATCGACAATGTAGGGGAAGTGCACCCTGCATCGAGTCAAAAAAATTGCTACATCATTGTAGCCACTGAGTATCTGACCAAGTGGGCAGAAGCCAAAGCGGTTAAGAGGGCCAACGCATAGGTAACCGCCTCTTTCATTTATGAATATATCATTTCCCGATTCGGATGCCCAAAAGAGATAGTGAGTGACAGAGGATCTCACTTCATCAATGACGTCATCGAGGAAATGATGGTGGCATTCTCCATCAAACATCGAAAGGCGACCCCTTATAATCCACAAACAAGTGGGCAGGTGGAGCGCGCCAACCAAACCCTGTGCAACATTCTCTCCAAGACAATCAGGGAGCACAAGAGGGATTGGACACCAGTTAATTTTGGCCTTGTGGGCATTTCGCGACCCATAAGGTAACTACTTGACATACCCCCTTTTCATTGGTTTATGGGTTAGAGTCCATCATGCCGATCGAGACATCCCATCTCTACGATTAGCCATTACCGAACGGTTGGCAACATCCGAGTCATTAAAGGAACGACTCGAGATGTTGGAAGGACTGGATGAACTCCGGCAAGCAGCAGCCCAGCACATTGAGGCAGTACAACGACGAAGGAAGGCTCGTTTCGATGCTAAGCGCAAAAAAAATAAAATTGATCCAGGAGATCTGGTACTATTATTCGATAGTCGGAACGAGGAGTTCAAAGCCAAGTTTGACTCATACTGGATGGGCCCTTATCTCGTCAAGACAGTCTTTGACAACGGCTCATTACAACTAGAGACATTAAGGGGAGTGGAGTTCCCCAATCTGGGGGCTGCTATTTCATGAGCGGCATGAGCATGAGCGGAAAAAAAAAAAGCATGAGCAGACCATTGTGAGTCCACGAAATAGGGTTGGAGGCACGGAAATAGGGTCATGTGAAGTTGGAATGTGGCACCAGTGGACTTAAAATGCAACATTTTATTGCAAATTTTGTGGCAAGCCACGTCTATACAAGTGTGTTCTAACTGTCATAGCCGGAATGGGCACTACTCTCCTACACCCTCCGAGGAAACTTGCCCCACCTTCTTCCTCATCCCCCTCATCCCCCCTCATCCTCCGAGCTCTGTGATGCATCAGTTCCACTATGCCTCTCAAAAATCCCGTCCTCTCCTTGGGGGACTGTCCACCTCACCTCCTGGGAATCTTCTGCGTTTTCCTCCCACTTTCCTCAGCAGAATCCAACACAAATCTACGAGCCGACGGGCTCTAATAGCTGCTGCCTCCTCCCTCATCTTCATTTTCTTGAGGCTTGCCTCGTCTAAAATCTGCTGTACACGACTACGTTCGGAACACCTCCTAATGGACACCGAAGCAAGCCGGGCAGCATAAGTAGGCAGGATGTACTCCCTTTCTGGACTAGGCATGAAATCTCCCCTGGCAAAAAAAGGCACGTTCCTCCTGCCCATGAACTCCGGTGTAGACGTCCCTCCGGCAGTACTTGGCATCCTACAGTAAGAACAAATCCACTTGAAGAATGTCAATACCAGCACAACCGAAAGGGTTTTCAATGAAATAAGAGAGCGGAGGGAGGTGCCTCACAAAATCTGGAGGCAACTTACAATGCCACCACTCACTCGTAAACCGGGGGCTACTCGGCCTCGATCCCAACTTCCTCCCCCTGCTCCTTCTCGGATTTTTCCTCATCCTCCGAGGATGCCTCTTCCTCTTTCGGCAGACGTTCAGCCGCTGCAAGTTCCGAGTTGTGGAGGGCAGTATCTGGCTCGAAGGCGAACACATGCCTGTCGGACAACGTCCCTGCCCACATTGAAGCACCTGAGGAACAAAGCGGGCGGTTAAATAGCTTGCGGCATGCAATTGCAATGGGGCCAGGGGACAAACTGAGCACGTGAAGGCTTACCCGTGCCGCATGTGAGGTCCAGAATCCGCCCTTGGACATCCGAGCACGTCTCCATGAGGGTTTGGATGAAAGCAGGGCTTCGGGTCCGGCTTTTTTGTACCGCCACGGTTTGCCTGTCTTTGTGTCCTTCGGCATACTAGAGTGGGGCACATAGTTGTAGAGGACATCGTAGGTTACAGGGTCCACAGCGCATCAACAAGACGACCGTCGTTGCGGAATTTGAACGTAGACCCTCTCTTCACAAAGCAATATGCCTCAAACACCAATGTCTGCACATCCAACAAAGAAGGGATCAATTCCAGGGTCTACTTAACATACACCACAATATGAAGTGAATGCAATAGATTGATAACTTACACTTTGGCCCTCTGTTCGCAAACCCCTGCGTACTGATGCAGAACCATTTTCTGAGGAGGACCGGGGTGACACTTTTCGGTGTCCACCTTGCCACTGCATTCTCTGTGGTCTTCCCTCTCGTGGCAAGGACAACACACATCCACCGTCATCCAGAAGCATCCCCGCCAGCCCAAACCCGGCTTTCCAGTAGTCCTCAGTAAACCTGTTCCAGGTGGGCACACCATCCAGGCCCTCCAGCAGCTCCCCATCTGGAATGTCGAGGAGAATCATGTCGCAAGCTCTCTCCACCTCAACCCCCCCCCGAGTGCTCTTGCAATTCGTGCTCACAGCCGTGAAGAATTCCATCATGGCTTCAAAACAGGGGTGTCTTTAGGCTCTGTACCGGCAGCCCTCTTCTTGGCTTTTCCCTTCTGCTCCGCCAGAGACTTGTTGTGTGCCACCTTCTTCGCCCTGGCAGGCGAGAGCGTCAAGGAAGCTCTCATTGACGCATTGGATGATGGTTGGAGGTTCTAGCTTTGGCCTGTGCGTAAACGTCACCGCCGGAATACCGCCGTGTAGGCTCGCCCTCAAATGCCAACTTCTTGGCAGAGCCAGTCCCACTCCGAACTGACTTGGGAACCCGGACGGACCGGTGACTGGGGTAGGAGCAACAGCAGTCGCAGGGACCTTGAACAAAATCGGCGTCGGAGTCACTCTCTTGGGTCCCCTCCTGCGCCTCCTCGATGCCCCGATGGTTTTCTTCTTTTTGGGTGTTACTGCAAGTCACCTGTTCCTTGTCCTTTTCCTTGACCTTTACTCTTCTCATGCAATTTCTCTTGAATTCCTGCCTGAGCAAGCTCTGCCGCTTTCCTGGAGTTCGCAAGCGCTTTTGCCTCTTTTGCACCCAACGGAGGCAGCGGAGCCCGGTTTCGTCGGAATTCAGCATCCAGCTTCAATTGAAACTCGGATGGGTCGAGCGAGCCGGGCGGAAGGTCCACATACCAAGGGCAATCACGCAAATGTTCCAGATGCCACTCCTTCACAATATCGTCAGTGTACATGGAGTCAGCCCCAGGGTTCCTCCATGCCAGGAAGAATGGTGGCTCGAAAGACAGATGACCTTTCTCCAAAAGCGAGAACTTACAGTACCTGCATTCATGAAAAACCCAATGAGGTCCGAAAATGGCTAACTCCCTGAACGGCAATAGGGCCTACAACTGGAATATGGCGCCGAATTTCCACTTCAGGGCCACCCAGTGTAGGGACTTAGCCCGAAAATGGCTAAGTCCCTGGACGGCAATACGGCCTGGAACTGGAAAACGGCGCCGAATTTCCACTTCCGGGCCAGCCACCCTAGGGACTTACACAAAAAATGGCTAAGTCCCTGGACGGCAATAGGGCCTAGAACTGGAATACGGCGCCGAATTTCCAGTTCCGGGCCAGCCACCCTAGGGACTTAGACCTAAAATGGCTAAGTCCCTGGACGGCAATAGGGCCTGGAACTGGAATATGGCGCCGAATTTCCACTTCAGGGCCAGCCAGTCTAGGGACTTAGCCGGAAAAATGGCTAAGTCCCTGGACGGCAATAGGGCCTAGAACTGGAATACGGCGCCGAATTTCCAGTTCCGGGCCAGCCACCCTAGGGACTTAGACCGAAAATGGCTAAGTCCCTGGACGGCAATAGGGCCTGGAACTGGAATATGGCGCCGAATTTCCACTTCATGGCCAGCCAGTCTAGGGACTTAGCCCGAAAATGGCTAAGTCCCTGGACGGCAATAGGGCCTAGAACTGGAAAACGGCGCCGAATTTCCAGTTCCGGGCCAGCCACACTAGGGACTTAGCCCGAAAATGGCTAAGTCCCTGAACGGCAATAGGGCCTGGAACTGGAAAATGGCGCCGAATTTCCAGTTCCGGGCCAGCCAGTCTAGGGACTTTGCCATTTTCGGAGCCCTGACTGGAAATTCGGCGCCATTTTCCCTAACACCACTTAGGCCTCTAACATCCTGAAATGCCAGGACTTGAAAGAAAGGCAGCGCGTATGTACCTGTACAGAAGGCGCATTGCTGCTTTGTCCGCGTTCGGCTGGTCGGTGAACTCGTGGCTCCGGCGAGCATCTGCTATCTCCCGAAAGAATAGGTTGGTTTTGTAGAGCAGAAAGTACCTCGTCACATAGTCACGCAGGCTCTCTGCTGCAGGAGATATCTCCATCTTGAACTGATGTGCTTGTGTGTCCAGCTGCTCTTGCGCATTCGTCGTCACCTGTGGAGATTGTCCATCAGATCGCTTTCCTCAAAAAATACAATGAATCAACCCCCTACTAGAGTACAAGCCCCAAACGAAGCGTGGGGAAGTACCTGAAACCACCATGTCATGCGGTTCATCCACATGTCGAATGTGGGGTCAGAGAGTTTGTCCGGTTTGGGGAAGCTCCACATGTCCCTGGTACTTTGGGAACCATTCCAGATTTGGAGCCACCGGGTCTGTCCAACCACCCAGCATATTCGTAAGCGCCAAACACCACAAAAAGGAGTTGTTGCCACCACAATTTGGTTAAGAATGTATCACCTTTTCTGTTGCATCCACACAGGATGTGGCTAGACGATGGAGCTTCTCCAATGTCATCGTGGGCTTCAGAGCGCGAGAGTAGTGCTTTCCCACCTCCACCAGAAAGTCGGCACCAAGGGCGGGATCAGCTATGGCCACGTACTTTACCATCCGCGACTTGTACTTTATGCGGGCCCTCACCTCCGCAGCTTTGACATACGATTCGAGTTCCGGGAGGGTTGGATTCTTCTCCTCTGACTCCATGTAGAACCTCCGCGCATGTGCCAAATCCTGCTGTATTTTCGTCTGTCGAAAAGCAGCACATAAGATTAGAGATCCTGCTCAACACAATTTCTTCTATTGGGGGAGGAGAGACAAATTAGCTCAACAAAACTGCAGGAGCTTTACCCGAAATATGTAGTCCACCATGGCGTCGACGCTCAGCCTATACCAGGTTCTGTCTGCCTTTGCCTCCGACTTGCGCAGGAGGTCGGCACTGAGGGAATTGGCAAACTCTTCCACCCCCTGCCTCCCGACATCCTTCACTCGGAAGAGCATATGGGACAAGTTGGTGGCAATGAAGGCATTCTCAGTCACCCTGCAGTGCCACATTTCCATCAAACAATACTGAAATGGGAATTTTCATCATATATGAGGATTCGCAATGAAATGACTTCCAAATTCAAAGTCCAAAAGCGAGAGGGGTTGTAGCTTACGAGTTGATGTCGGCCATTGCAGCTTTGAGAAGACTGCGATCTTTGGGCCCCGCAACCTTCAGCACAACACAATCGACGGCGAAATGCCAATCGAGATCGTTGGGGTGGGCTTGGGCAATGTGCTCCATCCATGCCAGGAGGCGATGATTGCCGTCCCACACGTAGAACATCTTACCGGACATGTGCTGGAAAAGAGGATCACTAGCAATCGATCTCTCGAACTCCTCATTTCGCGTTTGCCAATGGGGACCCCATTTGTCCACCTCATCGGAAGTGTGGGCACGGGAAGCTCCGTGGTCGTTCTCAATGGAAACGTAAAAGGCGGCAGACCCCATTCGATATCCATCCCGGAAAGAGAATTTCAGCTTGTCGATATCGCCTGGGAGGGCAGGTCTCACCACCTGCAATGACACCAAGCGGCAAAGGGGAATTCGAAGCTTGGCCGGGTACACCATGCCCCCCAGCACCCTGCCAATGTTGCTGTGGGTTGCCTCCAACATCTTGGCAGCGGCCAACTTCATATCCGCCTCAGACATGACGTCTGCTGCAGAGGGGTTTTCCGGCAGCCCACCAAGACCGCCAAATCCAGCCTGTATGCTCCGGGTTTGGGGCCTGGGGATGTCCGGGAGAATGTCATCCTGGTCAGAAACATCCATGTCGTCCTCCTCAACAGGGTCAGCCACCTGCGAAACCACCTCCAGCACTCTCGTCGTCTCTACTGCCCTCTCCCTGGCTTCACCTCGAACTTGCACAATCGGTGCTCTTTCAGGTGTTCTTTCCTCTCCTCCACTCTCCACCGTATGGGTAATTGCGGGGGCTGCACTTGCCCGCGATGGTCTAACCGGTGTGCTACTGCCTCTCTGTGGTGTCTTGTAGGGATCCACCGTCTCTGTGTGTCCCTCGCTTACATTGGCATCTGTCATTTGGGCACCCCGGGCCTCTTCAGCTGCCTTTTGTCTTTCCTCCTTGCTAGCATTCTGTCTCGTCTGTTCTTTTGCCCTCTCTTTTGCCCTCTCACGGGCTTTCTGTTTCTTACTAGGGCTAGCAACAGGGGAGCCCTCCAGGACGACCACCTTTGATTGAGGCGAACTGACACCCTCGCGCGCACTGCTCACTCCCCCCTCCGCAGCCCGTGACTGCTCTCTCGCCGGGGATTGCATGTGCTTAGCTTTCTTCTTTTTCTTTGCGTGGGCGGGCCCTACTGCATGTGCATGAACAACCTCCATTGCCGGATCTGCTGTCCTCATGTCCTCACGCCCTTCACCTGCCATGCCGCCTGCACCAACCTCCCCAATGCCTACTCTATCGTAATCTCGTTGCAAGTCCTCCCGTCCACCAACAAAAGATTTAAGTTTGCCCTCTCGCCCCAAGTTGGGCGATTCAAACATGCGATGAGTTGGAGCTGTCGATGATACCACCAGCGTGCCGGGCTCGTCGTCACTCTGTGATTGACAAAAATCGTGAACACCAACAGTGGTGCAAAAAGCAGCAGCGCAACCACCATAGCAGCAATCATGTAGCAAAAATGAAAACATAACAAGTTTAGGAAGTATGGAGAGCCATGCAACAACAATGAAAACAAATGCAACCATTGCCTAAGAATGACATGCACAAGCAGCCTTCTCCAGAGCTGCCGGATTTGCACACGCATTGCAAACAATCTAAGGTTCAGTCAACTATCTAAAGTTCACTCATAAAGCAAAGCCAGGATGAAGATGCAGAAACAAAGCGAGGTAACGAAGCGAAAGCAAAAAAGAAATCGAACAAACCGAAAGCAGAAGTGGCTTGCCTGAGAGTACTCGGCTTCAGTTGGCGCAGGTTGTGAGCAAGACACTGGAATCTCCTGCTGGAGCTTCAGTTTGGCCATGCGAGAGATTGGCCGTCGTCCGTAGTACAGAGCTTTCAACTTCCGCCGCGGTCTGGATCTGAGGTCTCTCTCAGGAGAGCCACGCCCTTCAGGCGGCATAAGTCCCAGCCAAAAAGATCTCCTTTTTTGGGGTACATGCCTGGAATACCATGTTAAGCCAAGTATAGCATGAGATTTAGGGTACGTGTCCAGGAAGCCATGCGTCGCCAGCCCGAATAATAAGCGACGGCCGTCGACATTTATTGCCCAACTGCGCAATTAAATGTCGGATGAAGCCCTCCATGTCGGAAGAAAATAGACGAAAACAGTCCCGGAATTTCCCTCACGCAGGTAATTCGGAAGCGCGCGGATGGAAATCCGGCGCCGAATTTCCATCCGCGCAGGTAGGGCGGTTCGCCAAATTTCCTTCAAGCAGGTAATTCGGATGCGCGCGGATGGAAATCCGGCGCAGAATTTCCATCCGCGCAGGTAATTCGGATGCGCGCGGATGGAAATCCGGCGCCGAATTTCCATCCGCGTAGGATGGCGGTGCGCCAAATTTCCTTCAAGCAGGTAATTCGGATGCGCGCGGATGGAAATCCGGCGCCGAATTTCCATCCGCGCAGGTAATTCGGATGCGCGCGGATGGAAATCCGGCGCCGAATTTCCATCCGCGCAGGTAATTCGGATGCGCCCGGATGGAAATCCGGCGCCGAATTTCCATCCGCGCAGGTAATTCGGATGCGCCCGGATGGAAATCCGGCGCCGAATTTCCATCCGCGCAGGTAGGGCGGTGCGCCAATTTCCTTCAAGCAGGTAATTCGGATGCGCGCGGATGGAAATCCGGCGCCGAATTTCCATCCGCGTAGGATGGCGGTGCGCCAAATTTCCTTCAAGCAGGTAATTCGGATGCGCGCGGATGGAAATCCGGCGCCGAATTTCCATCCGCGCAGGTAATTCGGATGCGCGCGGATGGAAATCCGGCGCCGAATTTCCATCCGCGCAGGTAATTCGGATGCGCCCGGATGGAAATCCGGCGCCGAATTTCCATCCGCGCAGGTAGGGCGGTGCGCCAAATTTCCTTCAAGCAGGTAATTCGGATGCGCGCGGATGGAATCCGGCGCCGAATTTCCATCCGCGCAGGTAATTCGGATGCGCGCGGATGGAAATCCGGCGCCGAATTTCCATCCGCGCAGGTAATTCGGATGCGCGCGGATGGAAATCCGGCGCCGAATTTCCATCCGCGTAGGATGGCGGTGCGCCAAATTCCTTCAAGCAGGTAATTCGGATGCGCGCGGATGGAAATCCGGCGCCGAATTTCCATCCGCGCAGGTAATTCGGATGCGCCCGGATGGAAATCCGGCGCCGAATTTCCATCCGCGCAGGTAGGGCGGTGCGCCAAATTTCCTTCAAGCAGGTAATTCGGATGCGCGCGGATGGAAATTCGGCGCCGAATTTCCATCCGCGCAGGTAGGGCGGTTCGCCAAATTTCCTTCAAGCAGGTAATTCGGCGCCGAATTTCCATCCTGCAGGTAAGTCGGATCGGTGCCATATGGATATTCGGCGCCGAATTTCGATTCGCCATTTATTTCTGAGCGAGGAATTACCTCCGTGCAGGTAATTCCCATATAAGAATTACCTTCGTGCAGGTAATTCACATACAAGAATTACCTTCATGCAGGTAATTTCCAGATGAGAATTACCTTTGTGCAGGTAATTCTGGACGAGGAATAAACATCGATTGGAATTACCTGCAGGAAGGTAATTGTCATCTGGAAATTACCTGCACAAAGGTAATTCTTGTATGCGAATTACCTGCACGAAGGTAATTCTTATATGGGAATTACCTGCACGAAGGTAATTCCTCGCTCAGAAATAAATGGCGAGTGGAAATCCGGCGCCGAATATCCATACGGCACCGATCCGACTTACCTGCTGGATGGAAATTCGGCGCCGAATTTCCATTCATCCACGATTCGAATTACCTGCAGGATGGAAATTCGGCGCCGAATATCCATATGGCACCGATCCGACTTACCTGCTGGATGAAAATTCGGCGCCGAATTTCCATTCATCCATGATTCGAATTACCTGCAGGATGGAAATTCGGCGCCGAATATCCATATGGCACCGATCCGACTTACCTGCTGGATGGAAATTCGGCGCCGAATTTCCATTCATCCATGATTCGAATTACCTGCAGGATGGAAATTCGGCGCCGAATATCCATATGGCACCGATCCGACTTACCTGCTGGATGGAAATTCGGCGCCGAATTTCCATTCATCCAGGATTCGAATTACCTGCAGGATGGAAATTCGGCGCCGAATTTCCATATGGCACCGATCCGACTTACCTGCTGGATGGAAATTCGGCGCCGAATTTCCATTCATCCAGGATTCGAATTACCTGCAGGATGGAAATTCGGCGCCGAATATCCATATGGCACCGATCCGACTTACCTGCTGGATGGAAATTCGGCGCCGAATTTCCATTCATCCAGGATTCGAATTACCTGCAGGATGGAAATTCGGCGCCGAATATCCATATGGCACCGATCCGACTTACCTGCTGGATGGAAATTCGGCGCCGAATTTCCATTCATCCACGATTCGAATTACCTGCAGGATGGAAATTCGGCGCCGAATATCCATATGGCACCGATCCGACTTACCTGCTGGATGGAAATTCGGCGCCGAATTTCCATTCATCCACGATTCGAATTACCTGCAGGATGGAAATTCGGCGCCGAATATCCATATGGCACCGATCCGACTTACCTGCTGGATGGAAATTCGGCGCCGAATCTCCATCCATCCGAGATTCCACTTACCTGCTGGATGGAAATTCGGCGCCGAATCTCCATCCGGGGGATGGTCTCTGTCGGAGAGGTGCCGCCTCTCCGCCGCTCTGTTGGATATTCGGTGCCGAATTTCCGTCCCGGGGGTTGAAATATGACTGCCAGGTTCCGACCTCTCCCCCCTCCCCGACTTCATTGGAACGGCCCCGAATTGAAATTCGGCGCCGTTTTCTCATCTGTGGAGGTTTTTATGTCGGCCAGTTTTCGCTCTGACACGCCGACAACACTTCCTTTGGGGGGGCCCGGATGGAAATTCGGCGCCGAATGGCCGTCCAGGGGATGTTCTCTGTCGCACACTGGCCGGCCTCTGTGCCCCAGGCGACTTCATCCGGGCGTCCCCTGTTCGATATTCGTTGCCGAATTTCCGTCCGGGGGTTGAAATGTGACAGCCAACTGCAGGCCACTCCCCCCTCCCCGACTGCATCCGAATCGCCCCGGATGGAAATTCGGCGCCGTTTTTCCATCTGGGGATGTTTTTATGCCGTCCAGTTTTCGGCCTGACCCCCCGACACGACTCCCTTTGGGGGGACCGGATGGAAATTCGGCGCCGAATCTCCATCCAGAAGATGTTATCTGTCGCACACACTCCGGCCTCTGCGCCCGAGGCGACTTCATCCGGGCTTCCTCTGTTGGATGTTGGGTGCCGAATTTCCATTCGGGGGTAGTAATGTGACGGCACGGTGCCGGCTTATCCCCTTCAGCCGTCATCATCCGGACGGCCCCCCACTTTCTGACTGCATACCGTTGGCAGTTATTGCGCAAAGACGAGGGGCCGCATTCCGGAGACAAGGTTCATTAACACTCTGACTGTGGATTTTTGAGATAGTTGGCTCCCTGGATTTGGATCAGGCTTCGTCGCTCGGACAAATCGGCATCGCATTCATTCCCATCGCTGCACCCCCTTCTACCAGGGAGCTTCCCCGCACGCCATCCTGGCAGTCTTGTGTGCACATCTCCCATGGCGGAAAACCCGAGCGCTACAGTGTACTGCCCTCCTCACGAGCATAGAGCTTCATTTCCGTGCAGAGGGGACACCTGCCGGGTGATGGAGAAATATCTGTGCGTTCGATACCACCTGAAACCGGGGTCGGTTTTTTTGGAGGAGGAAAGGAAGGACTCAAACGGCCTTGTTGTCGAGAGTATTGTTGTGCTCCACGATGATTTCGGCGATGGCAGGGAATGGCGAGTTCCACCATCGGACAGCGTCATATACAGGGCTGTTGGGGACTTCATTTGCCCGCCAAATGCACCGTCTATCCTGGCGCCTTCCACGAAACAATCCGCGAATCAGAGAGTGGGTACCTCAAAGAGAGAAGTCCGCAACGAAGTAAATCCAGAGCCGAACCCATCCATGAAGACGACCGAGAACCGGGTTGTTCACAACCTGTCCGACTCAGACGAGGTCATGGAAGTTCCGAGGTCGTCCTGGAGATCAGGCAAGTCCTCAATGGACGTCAGTGGAGGAGGGAGTCATATTCCCAGCACGAGCACCGCAGTTCGATCTATTCTAGAAATTCTGCGAGGGCTTCACCTGGAGGGACACCGGTCGGAGCTGGCCGGGCTGGACTACAGCAAGTTCGCAATTAAATCGGTTACATGCCTTCCCGCCGACGTCGACGGTAATGTCTTCTTTGAGTTCCCTCCTCGGGCGGACTACTCGAGGGCGTCCGGAATGTTGACAGATATGGATAGAAAACATGACGGTCATCCTTGGTGCGTTACCAAAACCACCAGCATGAAGATGCTTGATGGTGTGCGGGTGCGCTACGTTGTTTGTGCGGGCGCGTTGCGGTGTTTCTCCCCAACTTGCTTCCACTTTAAATCCAGAGGTCACAGGAACGAGACCGATTGGACAGGCACAGCTCACCAACCATTTCGAGCTCAGGAGAAGGTTCCGAACTCCACATTTAAGTGTGCGCATTGCAAAGAACCACCACACTGCATGTCTGTTTGTAATGCCAAGCAGTTCTATGTGTTGCACCGTTTCCCTGACCTCACCCGAGCTTGCATACACGTTGGTTCCCATTGTCACAAATTGGCGAGGGGGAACTCGCGGGAGGCTGCCCACGAAGCAGAGCAGCTCGTTCAGGAGGAGGTTAAGTTGAGACCGGGTGCCAAACCCAAACAGATACAGCTCCAAGCCGCCCATAAGATGGCATTGGCCAGAATTATGTCGGAAGACGGCTCGGATAGAGTTCCTCTCGACGAGAAGGAAATGGAGGCATTGCTCGAGTCGGTGTCCCACGTATGTTCACCGAATGTCCGAAACCACATTGTCTCTTGCAAACAGAAAATTGGGCGTGGCTCGGATATGCACTCCATTCTGGAGGTGAAGCGACGATGTGGATATGACTACATTCATGGAAGTAGGTTTCCAGGACAAGGGACTGAGGCAGATCGTTGTTTCGTATTCAAAATGTCCACGTGTGGACCTGGCAGTGGCGTCGAACTGGTCGACAGGATGACGAGTGGGAACTTGTCAAACAGTTGGGTCATGTTCGACCATATCAAGCGAATTACAAATCACCAGTGGGTGACAATGGGTGCACATGTCTACGACACCCACTGCAGGATGCTAATGACAATTGCTATTTGTGAGATGAAAGGAGAGGACACACAATCGGAGATGCTTCTTTGGCAGGGAATAAACGAACAGATGGCCAAGGCGGGATTGCCCCCTCCCAATTTCCGTGGTTTCATGGCGGACAACGCACAAGCAAATTGGGCTGCCATCCGAAGGGTGTACGGGCAAGACCCCAATGTTCCCATGGAAGGCAAGGAGAGATCTTGTGGGTTCCACTTTCTGCAGAGCCTTTCGCAGTACACAACCAGGCTCGTGGCGCCAGATTTCAGAGAGGAGCACCGTTCCATGTGCCTTGCGTGGAAGCGCGCTCCCACCTTGGATGATGCAGAGACACAGTTTGCATGCATACGGGCTTGGTGGACATCGTCAGGTGCTGTAAGGAAATCAGACGAAGGAGCAATGGTCAGTTGGCTAGCATGGTGGCATTATCGTTTCCTCCAGTTCGGCGACTATATGCGGGAGGTGAGTTGCACGAATTCGCGTCCCGTTGGATATTATTCTTGGCCATATTTGTAACTTGCTTGTAACCTCAACATGTGCTTGTGCAGGAAATGTGTCTCGACTCCGACACCGACATGCCCACGACAAACATGGCCGAATCAGTGCACTCTTCCTGGCGTGCCTCCTCTGCGGCGCATCTGGTGGACATCCTCACTGCCACAACGGAGGACATTGTGAGGTCAATTATGCAGCAATGCAGGTACAACGAGTTCTTGAAAGGGAAACAGTGGGGCTTGGGGCCGGACAGGCAGGAAATGCTGATGCGGACTGCCTCCAGATCGAAGAATCCTCGGAAGTGGGCGGCGGCCTTGCGAGAGGGCCTTCGGGACACGCCATTGCTGCGAAGATGCCAACATTTGGAAGGAGATGTTCATACCCGTCCAGTGAGACGAAGACTTGACGAGGCACCTGGCGGAGAAGAGGATTCATGGCGAGCTGACAAGAATATTCGCACGCTCCCTCGTGGTCCGGTGATGTTGTCCGAGGAGGTCTCGTCGAGCACCGGAAGTCCTGCACGTTCAAGATCGCCATCTCCTTTGAGCACAGGGCGCGTGCCCCGGCAACATAACGAGCCATCTGTAGTAAAGCAATACAACATTCCCATTGTGGAGACAAGAGTGTCGGAGTCACAGTGGAGAATTGCGAGGACATTGCCGGCATTTCGAGGGAAGTGTTGCGCCATCCGGGTGGATACGAGAGCACGCTGTGGTGAGATGATTCGGAGGAACCCACACGGTGCTGTACCTGCACCTTGTTTCAGCGGCAGATTTTTGACTCCCACATTTGCTCACGCCACAACGCAGACATTTTGGTTCTGTAGGCACGACATAATGACCTGTGTATTTGGCAAGCCCAAGTACGGGATTCAGGGAATGCCGGAGCCTCCGGGCGTCTGGCCTGTTGCACCGGGTTGCAGCCTCTCTCAGAATGAGGCGGATGCTCTATCTGCAGCAGGATTTCGAATGGTGCAACGCACAGACATCCCGGCCCACGCATTTCCGGTTCCTCAGACCCAGCCATTGCATACTGCTCGGTCCAGTAGAGACGGATTGGACAATTCTGCACATCCCACAATGCGATTCGGAAGAGTGAAGAGACGACACCCTCCCAACAAGTTGAATGAGACTCGGATTGCCAATGCTCTTGGGATGGCTTGCACTATTCAGAGCTCCGTGGACGTACCCCCACCCGGCCTTGGGCGTGTGTATCGGATGGCAACGGCCGGCTCGGCTGTACGCGACGATGTATACACAATTACGATTGGAGTGGAGCCGACTTGCAACTGTACGGACTTCTCGTTGATGGAAGCAAAGAAGGGTTCGAAGTATTATCCGTGCAAGCATCTGTATTACATTTACCTGAAGAGGTTGAGGATGAACGTGACTATTGATGACTTTATTCATGCACCGGCGTTGAGCGTGAACGAGCTGCACAAACTCCTTCTTAGGGATTCCAGAAATCATTGATGGGGCAAACGGAATCCTCCATATGGATATTTTCAAATGCATTTTGCTGTATCAGACTTTTTTTTGCAGTGTAATGAAATGCACCCCAAAACTCCTGGAATGAGGCAATATTCCATTCAAACTGAGATCCAACAGAAGCAGTTCTGGGGCCATTTCTGGAAAAATGGCGCCGAATTTCTCTTTTTGGGCCGAAAACTCGCTAAGTCCCAACATGCACTGGTACCTGTGTTTGGGAAAATGGCGCCGAATTTCTCTTTTTGGGGCCGAAAACTGGCTAAGTCCCAACATGCACTGGTACCGTGTCTGGAAAAATGGCGCCGAATTTCTCTTTTTTGGGCCGAAAACTGGCTAAGTCCGAACATGCACTGGAAAAATGGCGCCGAATTACCTGTCATGAGGGGACCTATAGCCGCGGAATTCGGCACCATTTTTCGCCAGAGAGACCTATTGCCGCGAAATACGTCGCCGTTTTTTCAGGTTACGGACCCTATTACCGCGAAATTCGGCGCCATATTTGCACATGTCGCTAGGAATTGGCATGAGCGGAAGACAAAATATCATGAGCACAACTGTCAAAAGTGCAATTTTCCCTTCAAGGGGCCGAATAATATATTTGTTTTTTCTGACACATTGCATTAAATTATTGTTTTTTATTGTTTTTTATTGTTTTTTATTTTCGAAATTTGTACTTCTGCTCATGAAAACCGATTGTGTTACTACTCTGCTCATGCCGCTCATGCCGCTCATGCTCATGAAATAGCAAACCTCCCCAATCTGGCGAACGGTGTCCGGTGCAAGCACTATTACATGTGAGTTCCATTAACCAATGAACTAATTCCCCCCACTAAGGGAGAGATCTTCAGGATTTCGTCCCGGTTTGTCGGAAGGAAATGTTGGTATTTCCTATTCATTGACTCATTGGTTATTGGAGCTCCACAACGAGGTGGAGTGCGGGGCAACTAAGTTGCAATAATCCAATGAAACTTCTCCAATGGGAAGAAGTCAGTAGGGCTCTTACCCAAGTAGGTTATTGACACCTTTTCTTGGAGTTCCAGGGGTAGATCTTGGGATGCGGGGCAACGTAGTTGCATTAAAGAGGTGGTTTGTTCTCCAGAGTGAATTTTCGGGTAGTTATTGGAATCCACAAGGACAGACCTTGGGATGCGGGGCACATAGAGTGCAGTAATCTAACCCACCTTGTAGAATTAGAATTCGTTTGATATGGCATAAGCTATGAAAGCTATGACCATCCAATTGCCAAGTAGAAGACTTCATACATCTTCGTTATTAATCACGTGTTGTGAGTTTATTTTCTTCTTTACTAAGTGAAGAACCATAGGTGCAGGAATGAGAACAATGGGTTGGCTAATATATGCACTCTTGTTCAATGCACACTGTCGATCATCATTTGTTTATTTATCACATAATATATCTGTGTCTGCTCAAGCATATCTCGAGAAAAAGTAAATGCTTGTTGTATCAAGCATTCTGCAGTATACTGATGCTCCCTGCATGGAGCACAACGACTTCCCGCACGGGGATTCTAACCTTAAACCTTTTGTCATTTTCACCTTACCCCGCTGCAGCATTCCTCGTAGAGAGAGAGAAATCAGAAGCAGTGAGGGGGTAAAAGGTGAGTTGTAGAGCAGTGGTTGTTGCTCCCCTCACATGAGTGAAGGGCGTCAGGCACAGGAAAACCCAGAAGGGCCTGTGACCTCTTTAGATAGAATGATACATTGTTCCAGAGTATGGTCCCCTAAGGTTCAGAATGGATCCAATCGTTTCTTAGGTCAAGAATTTCATCATGAGCTCTGCGAAATCCATGAGAGGTCATTAACCAAGTTAGATTGTAGTTAGAAATGGTGCGTCTATTTCATGGGTAGGGTCCTCGGGTATCCAATCTTTTCTGTTATTACAGGAGCCAAGAATTAGGACTCCCAGAAGCATCCTGTTTAGGAGCATTTAGGCCCGTCCGAGCTCGAGTCGAGGCCCCAACATGTTACAATGAGCTGTGCACATCCATGAGAGGTCCCTGCAAGCCATGTCAAGTAGGGTAGAACCAAAGATCCTCTAAACAATCCTCCAAGGGCCCTCAAATATCCTCCAAACAATCCTCCAAAGGCCCTTAACTTTCACTAAGTCATTTCAATGTTGATACCTTAACGAAGGTATAGTCTGAGGTTGCTAGGGTCCCTTATATCAATGATACCTTTACAGAGGTACAGTCTGAGATTAGGGTTCATATATGGTGAAACCTCAACAGAGGTCTAGTAAAAGGGACAAGCTCATATTTGGTATACTAACAGAGGTATAGTCTCACATTAGGGTTCACATATGGTGATACCTCGTATAGTCAGAGGGACAACTCTTGTTTGGTATTGTAGATGCATATTTGGTACACTTTTCTTTTCAGATCGTTTTTTATCATAAGACAAGCGGTTTCGGCATTGTACTGCCAAAACAGGTTAGTTTGTTAGTTGTGTGGAAATCGTTGGTAAAGCACGTAGGAAATTAGACAGTGTCTGCGACGATCATGGAGTGGAACTCTGGCGTCAAGATGACCGTAGGAAGCTGCATCGAGAGCAGATTAGGCTGCCAATTCGGTACCAGAAATGGCAAGTTAATCCTGTTCAAACGAAACAGGACGACTGTTCCAGTCCCAGATTGCGATCTCTCTTTTCTCCCGCCTTTCAAGTCCAGTAGGAACACACGGCGAGGAGCTTGGCAATTGGTGGAAATGACATGTAAAGCGATGAAATATCGCAACAAAGCAATTAGCCGCATCGGAATGACAACAGGTCAGGACGACTTCAAACGGCGAAGCGTGGACTTGTTAGTGGTGCGGGACAACTGGAGGGGACTCCGGACAACCTATGACTCAGTGGCAGGGTCAAAGACCCCAGAGCCATCACCAGGGATTTGATTTCCAAAAATACCACAAAATCTGTGTGTAGCGAAAATACGACGAAAGCCAAAAGCGCAACTTTTTACCACCGATGGAGCTGAGAATTTACAGGATGATACGGGGATATAATTGTAGTTTGTCACCAAGTTTGGTGATTTATGGAGCTGATTAGCAGCGGGGCAAAATTATTGAGTCGACTGAGCCCGGGTGTTGCGCCTAGAGAGTAGGCACTCCATTACTAAAAGCGTGGAGGCAGCTGTGGCCCAGCCACAACGTACGGGGAGTGGGGCCCCAGCGCTAACCTTAAGTCGTACTGAGATCAAGTACATCAGCCGCGTGGCTCAGGCGTGCGAGCAGGGTGCGGTCTTTACCCGCGGGATAACTAAGAGCTGAGACAGACCGGCGGACGCCGGCGTTAACCGCAACGGTCCACGGCTTGGACCGCTACGCGCGGATCTGCGTCCCGCCACGTGGCGGGGGCGTTTTACCCAGCGGACAATACGTCTGCAAATTCCCTTTAAGGGGGGTATTCTTACCTTTAGCTATTAGATTCAATTTATACCCCTCTAAGGGTTAGGAGCCATTATCTAAGGCGCCAGTGGTAGATAAAATCTAGGATTTTGGGAGGACGTAGCCTTGGAGGGAAGTGTTCTTATGACTCCAAGAGAGAGCCAAGCGGGTCTGTGAGCAGTGAGCTAGAGGCGGAGACCTCGAGAGACAAGGGATGAGAGAAAATACTCTGTCCTAAAAACTCGGCTACAGTGCACATTTGTGTCAGAGCCCAAGGTAGATGATGACTTTTTCCATGGAGGGAAAGCGCACCAGCGCCTTAAAATAATGTAAAGGGGTGAAATGTGGCTTGGACCCACCAGTGGTTATTTTATTATTTACACATGCTTGTTCTGGACTAACGAATGTAGTGGCAGGGATGAGCTCTCAGTGAGATTCATTCATCCGATAGGGCCGCGGCAGGGAACGGTTCCTGGGTGTTCCTCGGTTCTCATTGGGTTCCCACAAGGTTCCCAAGGGCATCTTTAGGCGCCAAGGGTATCTTTGGATTCCCTATAGGATTTCCCATAGGGGAGGTATTTTTCTTGATTTCCTTAATTTCTTTTATTTTCCAACATTTCTGATTTGCAAAATTGCTTAAATAGGATAGATGCAGGTGGTGCACGTTATAGCCTGAAGGGCGTTGATTAAACTGATTGAACTTATTGAGTTGAGAGGCTTAGAACCACCTTATTGAACTTGGTGAACCGATTGGATTATGATAGGTATTTTGGCCACTCCTTTACTAAGACAAAGTATTTTAGGCACTGGGGTAGGAAGCGTTGGCCCTTCCACCAGAGATGACTTGAACTTGAGCACTCGGTGAAGGAGGGGCATTGGGAGAGGAAGATTTTCCCTCTTCTTCCTAGGCTCGGCAGGTGCCTTGTAAAGGGATTAAAACATGTCCTGGCTATAGGCGGCTCGGGGACCTAGGCGGTAGGAATTAGACAATAAAACACAAAGACTTGGAAGGCAGTTACTAAGTAGATTGTAGGCTACCATAGGACTTAGAAACGCAAACTCGCCCTGTGAAGAGAAGTACGTGATTTCTCTTTGCCGGTAGGACTTAGATAGTGATCATAGCCACCATGTACGACCACGGACCCCCTGCACTAATCGAAGTCGGGTAGGCAGTTCAGTGAGCCCAATCTACACCGCAACTTACCACGACCCCCCTAGACTAATATGCCGTCACCCTGACCACGCGCGCTCAGGGCTCGTCAGGTATACTATCAGAGGTATAGTCTGAGCATATAGTACTAGGGTTTGTAATGAAGAGCTAAAATGCAAGCTGTCCTTGACTCTATGCTTCTACTCAAGCAAAATATGGTCTCTAGGTGGTGATAAGAGACATCTTCTTGCTCTCTTCCATCCCAATGTGCAACCAAGAGTGGTCCAACTCAACTTGCAAGTCATTGGCCACCAAATCAATCCCCCTTCTAGTCCTTGGGATTTGATTGCAAACTACCATGTCTCCATTGCCGAACAATCATGCATTTGTCTCCTCATCACTTGACAATTAACACAAATTATCTCAATGCGTAGGAGCAATGCTTGTCATTTACAATAATGCTCCCTAAGCAATCCGCCTTGGATCCCACTCTCACGCCATATGCTTCATTTGGGGTCTTGCACTAATCCATCATCCATGTGCTCCCCTTGGTCATTTGAATGCATATTCCATGACCTCTGGCCTATGTGTTGCTCTTCTTCCTTATAACATGAATCAATACCTCTCCACTTCATACACAAATGGATCTCAAGGCCTTCACTTCTTGCTAGTTCAAGAGCTCCCCTTCTCAAACTTGAACTTACAAACTCAAGAGAGCATGCTCCACACATGCACCACTTGCTTGGTCAACTATCCACCACAAAGCTCACACTACCAAGAGCATGAATAGCCAAGTATTGCCTCTCCCTCTTGTCACATTACATAGTTAGGGTGAAGCTATGCTTACATTGAATGATGATCTCCATTCAAAGATTTCCCACCATAGGTTCTCCAAGCCCTTCCAATGGCGCCCTAGGCTTGGCTCCACACCACCATGATTGGAAGATTTCTTCACATGCTCATTTTCAAAACCTCTTGAGCTTCTTAATGCTCTCCAAGTGCTTGCCCTTGTTGGGGCCTTGTTGTCTTCAAGCCCAACTCTTTGGCTTCTCTTCCACAACATCCACACTTTGAACTTGCTTAACCCTAGATTGATAGTGAAATGAGCACTAACAATCCTTTAGTTGCTCTCCACAAGTCATGGCACACACCATTGACTCCATAATGCATACAAAGGATTCTCAAACCCTAGAATCTTTGCTTCCACACACACAAGACTTCCTCCTTGCAATCCTTGCAAAATCTTGTGACTCAAGAGCTTTCTTCTCAAGCTCTCCAATTCCTTGGCATACAAGTGCAAAACTGATCCTTACACTGCGCACTTACAAGCATAAAGAGATCTTCTTGTAGTGATAAAAGATGATAAATGATAGAAGTGAAAGACAATGAAAGCTCTCAAAGCATGAAGCAATTACACTAAGAACAAGCCCCCTAGTCCTTCCAAGTGAAATCCACTCTATCACATAAACTAAGTCAAGCCAAGGGCACCTTTGCTAAAGGAATCCACCCTACAAAGCTCTCAACACACTTCCTCTCAACACCTAGAGCTATGAATGTGAGAGAGGCTCATGGAGGCTCAACTACAAGAAGATGAGCCCTCCTCCACACTCACAAAGGGAAAACCCATCCCCATGTCCCAAGTGAGGCTTGATACCTCACTTGATATATGAGACCAAATGAAGTCCCAACACACCAAATACAAATATAAATATCCAAAATGTCCTAATTAACTAGAAGTAGATAATTCTAGTTAACCATGACTAAAACCATAACAAAGAGGTCAAGGCTGAAGGCCTTCATTGGGGTTCAGAACTGCAATCATATCATGCCAAACAGCAAGAATGTCATGTCTTGTTGCAATTCCATTTCACAGGTTATCAAGAAGGCGCCAAAGAAGAAGATCGCAAAGAGGTTAAGGCTGAAGGCGTTCGTTAAGCTTGTGAACTACAATTATATGTTGCCAAAAACGTGCATGTGTTGTCGCATGTTCGCTTTACAAAGCAATCGCCAGGGATTCCCCACGGAGATGGTGGTGATGATAGATTGGTCATTTGCAATATATACACTTTCAAGGTTGAGGAGAAAGGCAGTGTTAACACCAGAGAGACTGGAAACGTGCTTCAAGAAAGTTGAAACTCGTAAGGTATTTATGTATTCGGGCAGTTGTAAGGTTGAGTGGACCAAAAACGGCAGATCCTGCTCCATGAAAGTCCATGACCAAAAAAACAAAAGTTGAGGATACTATCCAAAATATATTTTTAGTGATAGATAATGGTATACTGAACATATTTAGTAAAGAGTCCTACCCCAAATATTAAATATATAATTTATTAAATAGTTTAGTCTTTTATTTAGAGAAATTATGAAAAACTAAAAATTAGAGTTTACAAAAAAAATTCAATATGCCACCTAGCCATTGAAGATTATAGGTTTTTATACCTCTAGAAAAAAAATGACACCCAAAATCCAAAAAACAAGATGAGCTATGGACTTTTCAAAAAACGTCTATTTTATATATATATATTAGTCCATATGAGTAAATGACAAATGATTTTTCCACTTCAAATCCATACCTATGATGTGGACCAAAATGGCCACCTTATATCCAAATTTTAGTGGAATTCACCAATGGCACATATGAGAACTTGAGTCCATTGTAATTCCATTCACTGCGGTAACAGTCCACAATGACGGTGTTCAAAAGTCCATAGCGGAGTCATTTCTTATCGGATTCATGATTGGAGAGTTGCTATGGGTGCGTATTGAAGCTTCTGGTTTTAATGAGTTAATTCAAATTCAATTGATAACACCATCAGTTGCAGTCATCTAAAACTGTGCTGGTAACGTCCATTTTGGTCCAGTCAACCCTGCATTCACCCATTCATGGACGTTGGCGAGTATTTCTTTTTGTTTCAACTTCATTCTTAGACTAAGCATCACTGTCGAGGGCATTGCTTGTGATCATGACAGTTTATCTTGGGGCCGTTCCATTGATGATAGGAAACCAAGGCAGTGCTGGAGGACCGTGGCAAAAAAAGCAAGAACGGGTGGTTTCTCCCGAACTACGATTGTGAGGAAGAGGGTGGCAAATAGAGCTGCGCTGGGGAGACTGTAATACCAGGTCCATGAACTGTGCGGACCAGACGTTGCACTGTCCAATTTCCAGATTTCTGGTGTCTTCATTTTGGTCAAGTCGTCGAGAGATTCTCCAATTTGGAGATTTAAGGGGGTCTCCCTCCCAACATCGGCCTCATCACAACGTTATCCCATGGATGTACTGGACTGGTTGTTGTAAGCTTTACAGTGTAATTGGAGTTTCTAAGATCAGCTCTTCAATATCGTGGCTGGGATGAGGACCTAGTAAGCCATCCAATTGGGCGGAGGTTCAATTCCTCCGCAAGTGAGCTATTCCCTTGTCACTACAATCTCAGATATGTGCGTGGTGGTTGGTGAATTTTCTTTTTTGGGGAGTCTTGCTTTATGCCTGCAGAATTCACGGTGATGTGGACGTGACTTGAGGGCGCCATTGCTCGTGGTGAGGTGGTTTCAGATTTGGTGCAAGACATTGCAATAGGCCCCTCTCAATTTGCGACCTCATACATGGTGTTTTGGGAGCACGGTCGTCTTTTCCGCATTCGTGCTCTTGACATGAAGCGCAAAACAACGTTTGATTCTGGCTTGTGTGCCATATATTGGTAAGACTCCGTGTGGGGCAAGGGAGATACACGACCTACCATGAGCACACTCAACTACATTGGGGAGCTTGAGAACACACTCCAACTTCAGTATACAAGATACCAACCTCTTATCTTCAAGGGAAGGTGGTTCCAACCACATGTTACGGGGCCCTCCGCAACACTAGTGGAAGATGAGTGTGGTTTCTTGCGCGTCAATGTAGATAGGTTCATGAGTGCTCATCGTCCCTCCGATGAGCCTTTTGCATGGCCTTCAGGCATGGAGCAACAAATCCCGATCTGGACATCCACAAATCAAAAGTGGTTGTGGCTGTGGCACATTTTGCAATCGATTGGAGTACGTAACACTCCGTTGTTTTTGCTAGCATCGCCAGGATGTGCTCATGCACAAGCTGCTTGCGAGAAGGAAAGCGCACCTTATCACATTGTCGTAAAACTAATCGCCGCAACCAACTGCATGGTCTCAACAACTGACATATGCATGCAAATCGTGCTGCAATGGTTTGTCATGGATACCACTGTACCCCTTCAACTTATTGGCATTGACTCTTCCCAGCATCTCTTTGTTAATGGTTTGTAACATGACGGTGTTGTTATCATACATCTTCTGTATGACATAAGGTCCTTTCCATGGTGATTTTAAGCTTAGAAACTTTAATCTTCCCCTTTTTCTGCAACCAGAGAACCAAATCTCCCGTCTTAAAAGTCTTTAATTTGCCTTCATCAAACTGTTCATTCCTCTTCATCTGAATTCTGGTCATGTTATCAGCTGCATTAGCACGTACTTCTTCCACATGGTATAATTCATGTTTCCTGACCTTAATCGAATCTTCCAATTCCATTCTCTTTCCCCATTCCGTTCTCATGGTAGGTAACAAGAATTCCACTGGAAGTAAAGCTTCCATACCATAAACTAATTGGAATGGTGTATACTTAGTGGTGACTTTATATAAAAATCTGTATGACCACAAAGCTGTCAGCAGCTTTGTATCCCAATCCGTTCTGTTTGCATTGACTATCTTAGCCAAGATAGTACATAGTATTTTGTTGGTAGCCTCTGCCTGCCCATTACCCTGTGGGTAATACGTTGTACTATTCCTATGCACAATCATGAACCCTTTAGTCAATAGTTCAATGGTCTCATTGGGGGCTGCTATTTCATGAGCCATGAGCCATGAGCAGAGTCGTAAGTGTCGAAAAAAACATGAGCAGGACTATTTTCCGGAAATGAGTGTCCGCGGGAATAGGGTTTAGGGTGTCACGGTCATAGGGGGAGAAGGACCTCCCGATGAAGGAGGTTCGGCAATGTTTTTTAGAATTACATATTGAAAGGCAATGTTTCGCGAATGGTAGGGTGGTACTGATCTGTACAATGGGGGCCCATTTAAGCCTACTGTCGCGCGGCTTTTACTCACCCATCCCTTCGCTATTCGAGGCGGAAACTCCAAGATTGAAGAGTTGGAAATCTCTAAGTACTCAGCCCGCGCAGAACAATCAGTCATGACCTACAGCTAGTGTATCATGGGGGTGTTTCCTATTTGTTTCCCTTTTGGTATTCATGTTAACTATCTTACCATTGATAATTAAGTATCAGTTTGCTTTATCAATCTATTGGATTCCATCAACTCATCCATTCATTCCACAGCTTCACTCAGATCTCTCTACACAGTGTGATTGTATCGTAAAAGTATCCGATTATGATTTATCAGGTATCAGGCCGAAGCCATTGTGTCTCTAATCTCCTCTACAATATCATTACAGCCTTGCATATATCAAGCATCTACTCATCATCTCTCTATCTTCACTTCCGTTCTTCATCTTTGCCCGATCCCCTCTCCTCTATCACCAAGAAGTCCTCCTCCGAATGATGTCCCTCCATTCCCCGTTTCTCCCTTTATCTTCCTTTCCGCGGTTCTAACCGTTTCCCTCACTAACCGTGTCTGTGAACTAACATGTTCCCTTCGCAGGTGTTGTTCCCCACAGTCGTTCCCTGTCCTACTCTTCGTTCCCTATGATCGTGACAGCTGTGTCAAGCTGTGACTGGCTGTGTGAAACTGTGACGGGCTGTGACTGGCTGTGCGACTGTGTTTGGCTGTGTCGGGTTGTGACTGGCTGTGTGGCTGTGCCGGGCTGTGTCGGCTGTGTCTGCTGTGACGACTGTGACGGGCTGTGTTGGCTGTGTCGGCTGTGACGACTGTGACGGGCTGTGTTGGCTGTGTTGGCTGTGACGACTGTGACGGGCTGTGTAACCCCACTCTACAGTGCGCTGCTGTCACCCCTAAGGCTCCTGTTGGTCTCAGTCTGTGCAAAAATTAAGGGTACCCTACAGATCCCGTATAAGTGTCTAAGTCCCCGACAGTCCTCTAACATTACCCCTTCCCCCCTCAAAAAGCCGTGTCCTCACGGTTTACTGATTTCGACTAGCAAACCTTTGTGAGTGAGCACCTTCTTGACGTTGAGAGTTTCATGGCGGATTGTGTGTACGAGCCCGAGATCTGTCTCTGGTTGACGGAGATGGTTGATCACTACCTGGATAAGTGAGGCCCTCTGGAGGCTGATATCGAGGTAACATTTCCGGCATAGGAGACCCCCTTCGCTTCTTCTCTGCCATCTGAACTGCATAGTCTTCTCCCATGTCAAAAGAATTCGGTGAAGAAACAGTTGTATCAGAATCCTCATCGCTTCTCAGGTGTTTTAATTTTTGAACTTTTTGTGGAATCATCTGGGGCATACAATGCTGTCCTACCATGTCTGGAAGTTTGTATTTTACAACTTGGTGTAACCGCTGAACAACAAAATTGGTGTAGACACTGAGCTCCTTGTCTGTCCAGGTGAGTGGGGTACCAATTACTGGTGCAGCGTGCAAGTATTTCCATGCCACATGTCCCTTATAGAAAATGTCATCAATGCCAAATTTCTGTGTTGACAGATGGTTCCAGGCCGCTTGAAACCATGAACGAATTGAGAATCCTTTTGCATCATAACTTTTGGGTCATATAGGTACATATGAGGTGGCACCGAAGGTAATACCCAATGATCTCCACTGGAATAACTCAGAAAGCGTGTTTGCATCTTTTGTTGCTCAATGTGGTAACGTACCAGAAAACAAGCAGCGTAGTATAACCCGCACCCCATGACAATACTTGCTATCTCCTTGGTCTTGGTATAAATGAGTCCATGTACAACCTGGAAAGCAATCAATTCCCTCAACATGGTACCTGCTTCGTGCCAGTATTGTGCAAAGTGATGATCTTCAATATGTCGATTGTTCGGAAGAACTTTAGTCCTAGTTGCCACTGGCAGCCATATACGCATGATTTGGTAGTAATGTGCGAATGACTGCGGAGGACTAAATTCTTTCCAAGCCAAATCCAACATGATGGGAATTTGGTTGAAGGGCATAATCATAGCCCTACTGTACTCCCTGGCAGCTGGAGTTTTAGGTGGTTAAAAGCGGCATTGCCCCATACCTCCGGCTGTGGTGGCTGTGGTGTGGTTGTAGTAACCACAGGTTCAGCTATTGGTACAGTGACTTGTTGTGGTGGTGGTGGTACTGGCTCTTGTATCATTGGCATCTCCTACCCCTCCTGTGAAGACTGAAAAGCCAAAGTTCTGGCTTGTAAATAAGAAGCCATTAGCTGTTCCTAAGGGATATAGACTCTTTGGTCGATGTTTGAAGTGAGGTCTTCCACTTGAGTCTGGAGTCCGTCTACATCCTCTTGTAGGGGGCTGCTATTTCATGAGCGGCATGAGCATGAGCGGAAAACAAAAAAAGCATGAGCAGACCATTGTGAGTCCACGGAAATAGGGTTAGGAGGCACGGAAATAGGGTCATGTGAAGTTGGAATGTGGCACCAGTGGACTTGAAATGCAACATTTTATTGCAAATTTTGTGGCAAGCCACGTCTATACAAGTGTGTTCTAACTGTCATAGCCGGAATGGGCACTACTCTCCTACACCTCCGAGGAACTTGCCCCACCTTCTTCCTCATCCCCTCATCCCCCTCATCCTCCGAGCTCTGTGATGCATCAGTTCCACTATGCCTCTCAAAAATCCCGTCCTCTCCTTGGGGGACTGTCCACCTCACCTCCTGGGAATCTTCTGCGTCTTCTCCCCCACTTTCCTCAGCAGAATCCAACACAAATCTACGAGCTCGACGGGCTCTAATAGCTGCTGCCTCCTCTCCCTCATCTTCATTTTCTTGAGGCTTGCCTCGTCTAAAATCTGCTGTACACGACTACGTTCGGAACACCTCCTAATGGACACCGAAGCAAGCCGGGCAGCATAAGTAGGAAGGATGTACTCCCTTTCTGGACTAGGCATGAAATCCCCCCTGGCAAAAAAAGGCACGTTCCTCCTGTCCATGAACTCCGGTGTAGACGTCCCTCCGGCAGTACTTGGCATCCTACAGTAAGAACAAATCCACTTGAAGAATGTCAATACCAGCACAACCAGAAAGGGTTTTCAATGAAATAAGAGAGCGGAGGGAGGTGCCTCACAAAATCTGGAGGCAACTTACAATGCCACCACTCACTCGTAAACCGGGGGCTCCTCGGCCTCGATCCCAACTTCCTCCCCCTGCTCCTTCTCGGATTTTTCCTCATCCTCCGAGGATGCCTCTTCCTCTTTCGGCAGACGTTCAGCCGCTGCAAGTTCCGAGTTGTGGAGGGCAGTATCTGGCTCGAAGGCGAACACATGCCTGTCGGACAACGTCCCTGCCCACATTGAAGCACCTGAGGAACAAAGCGGGCGGTTAATAGCTTGCGGCATGCAATTGCAATGGGGCCAGGGACAAACTGAGCACGTGAAGGCTTACCCGTGCCGCATGTGAGGTCCAGAATCCGCCCTTGGACATCCGAGCACGTCTCCATGAGGGTTTGGATGAAAGCAGGGCTCCGGGTCCGGCTGTACCGCCACGGTTTGCCTGTCTTGTCCTTCGGCATACTAGAGTGGGGCACATAGTTGTAGAGGACATCGTAGGTTACAGGGTCCACAGCGGCATCAACAAGACGACCGTCGTGCGGAATTTGAACGTAGACCCTCGCTTCACAAAGCAATATGCCTCAAACACCAATGTCTGCACATCCAACAAAGAAGGGATCAATTCCAGGGTCTACTTAACATACACCACAATATGAAGTGAATGCAATAGATTGATAACTTACACTTTGGCCCTCTGTTCGCAACCCCTGCGTACTGATGCAGAACCATTTCTGAGGAGGACCGGGGTGACACTTTTCGGTGTCCACCTTGCCACCGCATTCTCTGTGGTCTTCCCTCTCGTGGCAAGGACAACCACACATCCACCGTCATCCAGAAGCATCCCCGCCAGCCCAAACCCGGCTTTCCAGTAGTCCTCAGTAAACCTGTTCCAGGTGGGCACACCATCCACGCCCTCCAGCAGCTCCCCATCTGGAATGTCGAGGAGAATCATGTCGCAAGCTCTCTCCACCTCAACCCCCCCCGAGTGCTCTTGCAATTCGTGCTCACAGCCGTGAAGAATTCCATCATGGCTTCAAAACCAGGGGTGTCTTTAGGCTCTGTACCGGCAGCCCTCTTCTTGGCTTTCCCCCTTCTGCTCCGCCAGAGACTTGTTGTGTGCCACCTCTTCGCCCTGGCAGCAAGAGCGTCAAGGAAGCTCTCATTGACGCATTGGATGATGGTTGAGGTTCTAGCTTTTGGCCTGTGCGTAAACGTCACCGCCGAATACCGCCGTGTAGGCTCGCCCTCAAATGCCAACTTCTTGGCAGAGCCGTCCCACTCCGAACTGACTTGGGAACCCGACGACGGTGACTGGGTAGGAGCAACAGCAGTCGCAGGACCTTGAACAAAATCGGCGTCGGAGTCACTCTCTTGGGTCCCCTCCTGCGCCTCCTCCGATGCCCGATGGTTTTTTCTTTTTGGGGTGTTACTGCAGTCACCTGTTTCCTTGTCCTTTTCCTTTGACCTTTACTCTTCTCATGCAATTTCTCCTGAATTCCTGCCTGAGCAAGCTCTGCCGCTTTCCTGGAGTTCGCAAGCGCTTTTGCCTCTTTTGCACCCAACGGAGCAGCGGAGCCCGGTTTCGTCGGAATTCAGCATCCAGCTTCAATTGAAACTCGGATGGGTCGAGCGAGCCGGGCGGAAGGTCCACATACCAAGGGCAATCACGCAAATGTTCCAGATGCCACTCCTTCACAATATCGTCAGTGTACATGGAGTCAGCCCCAGGGTTCCTCCATGCCAGGAAGAATGGTGGCTCGAAAACGAGACCTTTCTCCAAAGCGAGAACTTACAGTACCTGCATTCATGAAAAACACAATGAGGTCCGAAAATGGCTAAGTCTCTGAACGGCAATAGGGCCTACAACTGGAATATGGCGCCGAATTTCCACTTCAGGGCCACCCAGTCTAGGGACTTAGCCCGAAAATGGCTATCCCTCGACGGCAATAGGGCCTAGAACTGGAAAACGGCGCCGAATTTCCAGTTCCGGGCCAGCCAGTCTAGGGACTTAGCCCGAAAATGGCTAAGTCCCTGGACGGCAATAGGGCCTAGAACTGGAAAACGGCGCCGAATTTCCAGTTCCGGGCCAGCCACACTAGGGACTTAGGCCGAAAATGGCTAACTCCCTGAACGGCAATAGGCCTAAAACTGGAATATGGCGCCGAATTCCACTTCAGGGCAGCCAGTCTAGGGACTTGGGCCGAAAATGGGTAAGTCCCTGAACGGCAATAGGGCCTGGAACTGGAAAATGGCCCGAATTTCCAGTTCCGGGCCAGCCAGTCTAGGGACTTAGCCATTTTTTGGAGCCTGACTGGAAATTCGGCGCCATTTTCCCTACAACCACTTGAGGCCTCTAACATCCTGCAATGCCAGGACTTGAAAGAAAGGCAGCGCGTATGTACCTGTACAGAAGGCGCATTGCTTGCTTTGGTCCGCGTTCGCTGGTCCGGTGAAGACTCTTGGCTCCGTCGAGCATCTTTCTATCTCACGAAAAGAATAGGTTGGTTGTGTAGAGCAGAGAAAGTACCTCGTCACATAGTCACGTAGGCTCTCTGCTGCCGGAGATATCTCCATCTTGAACTGATGTGCTTGTTGTGTCCAGCTGCTCTTGCGCATTCGGTCGTAACCTGTGGAGAGGTCATCAGATCGCGTCTCCAAAAAATACATGAATCACCCCCCTACTAGAGTACAAGCCCCAAACGAAGCGTGGGGAGTACCTGAAAACACCATGTCATGCGGTTCATCCACATGTCGAATGTGGGTGGGGTCAGGAGTTTGTCCGGTTGGGGAAAGCTCCACATGTCCCTGGTACTTTGGGAACCATTCCAGATTTGGAGCCACCGGGTCTGTCCAAACCACCCAGCATATTCGTAAGCGCCAAACACCACAAAAGGAGTGTGTTTGCCACCACCAATTGGTTAAGAATGTATCACCTTTCTGTTGCATCCACACAGGATGTGGCTAGACGATGGAGCTTCTCCAATGTCATCGTGGGCTTCAGAGCGCGAGAGTAGTGCTTCCCCACCTCACCAGAAAGTCGGCACCAAGGCGGGATCAGCTATGGCCACGACTTTACCATCCGCGACTTGTACTTTATGCGGGCCCTCACCTCCGCAGCTTTGACATACGATTCGAGTTCCGGGAGGGTTGGATTCTTCTCCTCTGACTCCATGTAGAACCTCCGCGCATGTGCAAATCCTGCTGTATTTTCGTATTTCGAAAAGGCCGCCACATAAGATCTAGAGATCCTGCTCAACACAATTTCTTCTATTGGGGAGGAGAGACAAATTAGCTCAACAAAACTGTGAGGAGCTTTACCCGAAATATGTAGTCCACCATGGCGTCGACGCTCAGCCTATACAGGTTCTGTCTGCCTTGCCTCCGACTTGCGCAGGGAGTCGGCACTGAGGGAATTGGCAAACTCTTGCACCCCCTGCTTCCCGACATCCTTCACTCGGAAGAGCATATGGACAAGTTCGTGGCAATGAAGGCATTCTCAGTCACCCTGCAGTGCCACATTTCCATCAAACAATACTGAAATGGGAATTTTCATCATATATGAGGATTCGCAATGAAATGACTTCCAAATTCAAAAGTCCAAAAGCGAGAGGGGTTGTAGCTTACGAGTTGATGTCGGCCATTGCAGCTTTGAGAAGACTGCGATCTTTGGGCCCCGCAAACCTCAGCACAACACAATCGACGGGGAAATGCAATCGAGATCGTTGGGGTGGGCTTGCGCAATGTGCTCCATCCATGCCAGGAGGCGATGATTGCCGTCCCACACGGAGAGTCTGCTCCTCTCTGAGTTTGTACATATCTAACTGTTGTTGTAAAGCCTCCATTCGCTTTGCTGAGGTTTCAACCAAATTTGCATAGGCAGCAAGCAGATTAGTGGCTTCATTCCAAGCCTTGTTAGTGACAGAGATTTCATTTCTATTGGCCATGATTGTTTGTTGCAACTCCAGATGTGTCTTCTTGGTCAGCTTCAACCTGTCGGTATTGCTTGAAAAAGTATCCTCATTGCGACAGATTGTATTCTTTATATCGACAATGAGTTTCAATTGCTCAACATTTTCTGCCTCTGCCTTCGTACATCTTTCCGCTTGACTGTTTATTTTTGTTGTAGATTGGTCAAGCATAGTTGTGAGTGTAGCACATTGGATGGCCATCCTGTAATGCACTGTCTGCAACTCCGTATGTAGTGCATTCACTTGTTGCAACTTGCTTTCATGCTCCACTTGCATTTGTATAGCTGTTGCTTATGTGCTTCGTGCAACTGGTCTTGCTGCGAGAGCCTGCCTCAATCAATTGTTCCTTGGCCAATTGCAAAAACGCTTCTGTACTCTCCAAGTCTTTGTTGCATCTTGAGAGTGACCTCTTCATCGACCTTATTTTGCACACTCTGTGGCAAGTCGAGCCTCAAACTCCTTCCTGAGGTTCCTCCCTCAAAGCTGCCAATTGAGTAGTGGGAACATGTGATTTGACATAAGTACCAACAAATTAAGTGTCCTGTTTATGGAACTCATAAGCATCGCCTGTGAGGGTCCATCTTGGTGAGCTTGCTGCTGTTCTCCTTGATCCTCCAACAGTAGATGTGATGCCTTACGAACCACTCAGGCCATTTGCCCCACCAGATTTCTTCCTGAACCACTCCATCCGTCACGGGTGCTGCAGTTGTCTTGGCAGTCTACCCGTGGTACCTCCGTCACATGTGTGTGTATTATATGCGCCGCAGGGTTTCCCCTGGACAACCGTTGCACCCCGGAATCACTGTGTCCTTGACCATACCAGAATATTCATAGAGAAGGTCCCCCTTCTCAATTTCTGCCACCACATGTTCTGTAGTGGGAATTCTAACCCTTCTTTTTCTAAATCAATTATTTCTGGTTTGAACTGCATGGACAACTTGTGGGAACTTTGTGACAAGCCGATCATCTGGCTGTGATGGCTGTGATACTGAAGTAACTTCCTCTTCCCTCTCTGAAGGTCCTGCTTCCAGTAATAGCAGTTCTCTGTGCGTTCTGTGCCACTTCTGCACAAGAGCTTGGGAAACATTATCATGCGGATTCGGTTGAAGCCAGTGGATCCGCCACTACAGTCTTTCCCCGTCTCTGTCTCTTAGTCTCGGGTTGCCTGCCAGTCCACCCTCACTGTGTGAGAGCCTTGCTCTTCCATTGCAGTGGTTTCTGGCTCAAACACTCCATCTCCTTTATTTCTCGCGCATCTCAGTATGCCAGAATCAAGAATATTTTGAGCAATATTGGGCCAGACACTATGATAGGAGACTTTGCGCAATACCCTGTAATCTTTCATCTCCTCTACCAGTGCGTTGTACATTATGTCCGCCCATTCTACCTCTTCTCCTCTCAGGCTTTGAGTATTCTTCTGTCAAGGATCTGCTCAAATACTGTTGGTTCTGTTTCATGGCAAACAGACGTTCAATACCTGGCCTACCTCTCTTAGCCCTGGGTACACGGCCTGTGGTACAAGCATAACCCTGAGTTTTAAAGAAACTCCCTTCTTGGAATAAGTCCCCTATTTGCAGTCTTGCCCTGTGCTCCTCCACATGCACCTGGCCTGCTGCGCAATCGAAACAATTGCTGTATGGTATAGGGGAGTAATTAGTAATTCAACTCCCTTCACCGTTGTTGCTCTTGTCCTTGGCTCAAAGTTCTGGAGGAATTGTAACATGTACTGTCTATGGTGCAATGTCCAATCTTTGCTTTTGCAATCCTTCCATCGCAGCTCTTTCAGTAACCTTCACCGCCTGTGGAGTAGCAATCGTTTGTTTCTGCAGGATTGTGGTGCTCTTCACCCTGATTTATTTCCATTCCTCTCACTCTCTTCATTCTAGACCCTCAGAAATGTTTTGGCTGTAACAATGAAGAAATGCCTGTAGTGCACAAGCAAAAACGTATGGTGTGCCACAAAACGCTATGGGTAATTTCTTGTAAGCCTGCGGGGCTTGCAAGCATCGATCAAGAGAAAAGATCCGTTATGTTCTTTCGTCCCTATGCCAAGGCGTAAGTAATATTGCGAGCGTATAGTCTGTTAGTTCCTCCATAGCTTCAAAGCTATCGCATTGATGGTTTGTCCCGTCGCGACGCCCGTTACTTAGAACGACGCCGACTCTTGGCTTAATTTCCCTCCAATTTTCTATCCCTTCTCTGCTTTCGATTGGCTGTAACCGCTGTGACTGGATTTTAGATTTAATTTTCTTTAGTGGACTTTCGCTTGTTGGACTGTCCATAGGAAAACACATGCATGTGCAAGAATTCGTTTTCTGTACTTGCCGTTTGTTCTGTTGCCCCTTTTCTGTATTCATTAATGGGCCCGCCATTCATCCAAATTGACGCGTGATTAGGTATTTTGACGGCCATTCTTGTCCTCTTTCTTGATGAGATCTGTTCTTGCACTTCCTCTCAGCTGTGTTGCGCCCTGACTTCCACGTGTCCCCTTCTAACTGACTTCCGTCCTTTCTTCCGACGGCCATTCCCTGAGTATCCTGCGTCCACTGTCACTGATTCTATGGATTGTGTAACCCTAGTAGGCTGTGTTAAGCTGTGACAGGTGTGTCATACTGTGGTATGCCGTGATAGCTGTGATACATGTGGTAGCTGTGATGTGGATAGGCTGTATGTAACATGTGTGGTAGGCTGTGTGATATGTGTGAATGATGTGTCGAGCCTTGATGGGCTGTGCTGTGATAGGCTGTGTCGTGCCTTGATGGGCTTGTGTGATAGGCTTGTGTCGCGGCATTGATGGATGGGTGTGATAGGCTATGTCGCGCCTTGATGGGCTGTGATAGGCTGTGTCGCCGCCCTGATGGGCTGTGATAGGCTGTGTCGCACATTGATGGGCTGTGATGGTGATAGGTGTGTCGCGCCTTGATGGGCTTGTGATAGGTTGTGTCGCGCTTGTTCTGCCCGCCCCGGTCATATATGCTTGGCCTAGCGACAAGGGATCCATATTCCGTTGGTAACACTGGCGCAGCCCGTGACGGCCTTTGCGTTTCAACCTGCAAATCATGCTGTAATGGTTTGTCATGGATACCACTGTACCCCTTCAAATTATTGGCATTGACTCTTCCCAACATTTCTTTTGTTAATGCTTGTAAACATGGCGTGTTGTTATCATTACATCTTGTATGACATAAGGTTATTCCATGGTGATTTACGCTTAGAATGTTAATCTTTCCTTTCTTCTGCAACCATAGAACCAAATCTCCCGTCTTAAAAGTCTTTAACTTGCCTTCATTAAACTGTTCCTTCCTCTTCATCTGAATTCTGGTCATATTATCAGCTGCATCAGCACGTACTTCTTCCACATGGTATAATTCATGTTTCCTGACCTTAATGGAATCTTGCAATTCCATTCTCTTTCCCCATTTCCGTTCTCATGGTAGGTAACAGGAATTCCACTGTAAAGCTTCCATACCATAAACTAATTGGAATGGTGTATACTTAATGGTGACTTTATATGAAGTCCTGTATGACCACAAAGCTGTCAGCAGCTTTGTATCCCAATCCGTTCTGTTTGCATTGACTATCTTAGTCAAGATAGTACATAGTATTTTGTTGGTAGCCTCTGCCTGCCCATTACCCTGTGGGTAATATGTGTACTCTTTCTATGCACAATCATGAACTCTTTAGTCAATAATTCAATGGTCTCATTAATAAAGTGACTTCCCTGATCACTGATAAATTCCAAGGGACAGCCAAATCGTGTAAGTATGTTCTCATACAGGAAACCTTGCTGTGGACTTTGCTGTGTTGTCCCTCAAAGCTTTAGCTTCCACCCACTTCGTAGTATAATCAGTGGCTGTAATTATGTACCTGTTCTGTGTATTCTTGGCTGGTGGGTTTAATTGGTCCAACAAAGTCTAGTCCCCATTTCTGAAATGGTTCCGTAGGCATTGTAGGATGCAAAGCCATCTTCCCAGATCTCTGCAAAGGTCCTAGCCTCTGACATTCATCACAACTCTGACAATACTGTGTACATCTTTGAACAAAGTAGGCCACCAGTAACCTGCATGTAGTATTTCCTACTGGTAGTCTCTTCTCCAAAATGACCTCCTGCCACTCCTTTATGAACTTCCTCCAAAACTTTATCAACTTCATGGTGGTATAAGCATCGCTTCAGCACTCCATCTGGTCCTAGCTTATACATTCTGCTCCCTACCATAGTGTAAGGTAGAGCCTTGATAGCAATTCTCTTTCTCTGCTCCTTTCCATAACTTGGTGGGCACTGACCATGAGCAAGGTAGTATCTGATTGGCCACTGCCAATCTAACCAGTCATCTGCACTTCCCTGCACCTCCACTTCAAATAGACTCGCATCTGGTAATTGATCATCTATTCCTGTGGCTGGTTCTCCTGTTGATAACCGTGACAAGTGATCCGCCACAAGATGCAGTCTCCCAGGCTTGTAAACAACCTCGAACTCAAACTCGTGCAAGATTATCAACCATCTTGCTATTCTTCCGCTTATCAGAGGTTTGTTTACCAGGTATATCAGAGCCTGGTGATCCACATAGAACATAAACTTCTTGCCCAACAGGTAATGCCTGAATTTCTTCACTGCATAGATCATTGCCAATGCTTCTCTTTCCGTTGTGCTATAATTTCTTTCGGCATTGTTCATCAATCGGCTAGCATAGTACACAGGTGAATCTATCCTTCCTGTTACATTTTGGGCTAACACTGCTCCTAGTGCTTCTCTAGAAGCATCACAGTGAACATGAAATATTTCCTGCCAGTGAGGACTAATCAGCACAGGTGTAGTTGTTACTGACAATGTAAGTTCCTCAAAAGCTGTTGACATTCAGGTGTCCATGCAAACACTGCATCTTTCTTCAGAAGTTTGCTCAATGGTGCTGCTATCTGTGCATACCGTCTGACAAATCTTCTGTAATAACTGGTTTGTCCAAGGAATCTCCTTAGACTCTTAACATTCACTGGTGGTGGAGAGGCTTTAATGGCCTCTGTTTTCCTGGGATCCACAAGAAGTCCCCTCTTACACACAATGTGTCCCAGAAGCACCCCTGAGTTCACACAGAAAGTACACTTCTCTGGATTCAGGCCCAGACCTCTCATCCTGCATCTGGCCAGACATAACTCCAATTTATGCAAGTGCTCATTCTTAGAGCTGTACACACTGAAATCATCCAAGAAAATACCTGCATGAAATCATCCAGATACTCATGAAAAGATTCACTTATCACTCTCTGAAAGGTCGCTGGTGCATTACAAAGTCCAAAGGGCATGACTTTGTATGCATAAGCACCCCAGTCTGTGATGAAAGCTGTTTTTCCTTGGTCTCTTCTTCTGCCACTTGCACTTGATTATAACCACTAAGCCATCCATGAATGAGTACATCTCATGGCCTGCCACAGTGTCTAATACTGCTTCTGTGAATGGCAAAGGGAAAGGATCTTTCTTCGTACAAGCATTCAGCTTCTTGTAGTTCACACAAACTCTTAGTTTACCATTCTTCTTGGAACTATCACAATGGGTGACAACCAAGTTGTATACTCTATTGGGTATATAAACTTAGCCTCAGCCAACTTCTTGATCTCTTCTCCAACCTTCTGTGCGTAGTTGGGATTCATTCTGTACCTTGCCTGCTTGATTGGTACTGACCCCGTTCCAGTTCAATCTTATGCTGACAGATTTCAGGTGGTATCCCTTTTAGATCCTCATAGCTCCAAGCAAATACATCTCTGTATTTGATGAACAAACTCTTAGCTTCTTCAAAGAATTCTGGCTCCAAATCAGCTCCTACCTTCACCATCCTCGGTTCCTCTTTAGTTCCCACATTCACTTCCCTCACTTGCTCATCAGCTGTGATTGTCCAACCAGTCACCACTTCATCCTGTAAACTCACAGTGGCTGGTTCCTCTAGGATTTCCATTTCTCCTTCTTTTTCTTCATAGAAATGTGATGGTAACTGCTGTTTCCTCTTCAATCGGTGTTGTTGACACTACACCACAGCAGATACCCCTTAAACAACTTAGGCCTTCCAGCCGCATCTCTGCAACCTGCTCCCACTCTGGGTGTGCAGCAAATAGGGTAGCTTCCTGCTCCTCATCCAGTCCTCCTCTCCAGTCATACTCTCTGACCCCTCGAGGTCTTCTCGTAGCAGGTAATCTACTAGATTTCTTTGTGGTAATTTGTATCTCGTGTATCCCATTATGCACGGTTAGTAACTGAGAATTCCAGTCATGGAATACCCTGGCCTGTTTCAGCCACGGACGTCCCAATAATAAGGAGTAAGCCTCCATGACTTCATCCATCTTCAACACAGTTACTGTGATCATAAAGATCATCTTCTGTATCTGTATCTTAACTCCTCTTATTAATCCCAATGGCTGTACACTTCTTTGATCTGCCATTGTTACTGTAAATGGGGCTGGTTTCATGTTACTTAGGCCAAGCTTCTTGCTTAATTGGTCTGTCATGATATTTACTCCTGAGCCTCCATCTATCAGTACATCAGTTAGTTCTGTGCTTCCAATTCTCAATTGGATTACTGGCATAGAATCATCAAAGTCCATGACTGTTTCTCGCCCTTCCGGCTTCACATTATAACTGGTCACATTGCTGTTCAGGTCTGTGTTTCCTGTCTCCTGGGCAATTCGATTGATTGCTTTTGATACAGCCTGTGTCTACAATAAGGTGCCACAGCCAATAGCTGTCCAATGGTAATCTCTGTTTTGGTCTAGCATATTACTTCAGCCAAAGTCCCTTTATTATTTTGCATGTCTGCATCTTCTTTCTTCCTTTCATCCTCACTCACTTCTTCTTCTCCATCAGAATCAGAGGAATCTGCCACAGGAATATTAGTACTCTTCTGCATTTCCCTTATGGTATCTGCCACTTCCTTGTGCAGTTCCTTCTCATCTCTCCAAGCCTCATCATCTTCAGGCATATCACTGCCACCTTCATTATCATCCTCTTCCTCAACTACTGGAGTATTAGTTTGGCTTTGCTTCTGGTTACTATCATTGTACTTACTTCTGGTACAACACATGGCCTGACCATGTGAGCTGCCACCACTGGGCCCTCATTCACAGGAGCTCTCATCTCATTTTGCAGACATTGGTGTTTGAGGCATATTGCTTTGTGAAGAGAGGGTCTACGTTCAGATTCCGCAATGACGGTCGTCTTGTTGATGCCGCTGTGGACCCTGTTACCTACGATGTCCTCTACAACTATGTGCCCCACTCCAGTATGCCGAAGGACACAAAGACAGGTGTCACGCGGCTTTTGCTCACCCATCCCTTCACTATCCGAGGCGGAAACTCCAAGATAGAAGAGTTGGAAATCTCTAAGCACTCAGCCCGCTCAGAACAATCAGTCATGAACCTACAGCTAGTGTATCATGGGGTGTTT
>CM060731.1:95956732-96027823 GCA_030704615.1 Takakia lepidozioides | reverse complement strand
CCTCTTTTCCAGCACTTGTCCGGTAAGATGTTCTACCGTGTGGGAACTGTACGTCCTCAATCGCCTCCTGGCATGGATGGAGCACATTGCCCAAAGCCCACCCCAACGACCTCGATTGGCATTTCGCCGTGGATTGTGTTGTGCTGAAGGTTGCGGTGGCCCAATATTGCATTCTTCTTCTCAAACTTCAATGGCCGACATTCACACTCGTAAGCTACCACCCCTCTCGCTTTTGGACTTTGAATTTGGAAGTCCGTTCATTGCGAATCCTCACAAATATATGCATGAAAAATTCCATTTCAATTGTTTATGGAAATGTGCAGTGGCACTGCAGGGTGACTGAGAATGCCTTCATTCATTGCCACCAACGTTGTCCCATAGCTCTTCTTCGAGTGAAGGATGTCGGGAAGCAAGGGGTGTCAAGAGTTGTGCCAATTCCCTCAGTGCCCGACCTCCTGCGGCAAGTCGGATGCAAAGCAGACAGAACGTGTAGGCTGAGGCGTCGACGCCATGGTGGACTACATATTTTCGGGTAAAGCTCCTGACATTTTTTGTTGAGCTAATCTGTCTCTCCTCCCTCCTCCCAATAGAAGAAATTGTGTTGAGCAGGATCTCTAATCTTCTGTGCGCATTCTGTGATAGAACGAAAATACAGCAGGATTTTGCACAGGCGCGGAGGTTCTAACATGGAGTCCAGAGGAGAAGACTCCAACCCTCCCGGAACTCGAATCGTATGTCAAAGCTGGCGTAGGGTAGGTGAGGGCCCGCATAACGTACAAGTCGCGGATGGTAAAGTAGTGGCCATAGCTGATGCCGCCCTTGTGCGCCTTTCTGGTGGAGGTGGGGAAGCACTACTCTCCTCGCTCTCTGAAGCCCACGATGACATTGGGACGCTCCATCTCGTCTAGCCACAATCCTGTGTGGATGCAACAGAAAAGGTGATACATTCTTAACAAAATTGTGGTGGCAACACTCCTTTTTGTGGTGTTTGGCGCTTACGAATATGTTGGGTGGTTGGACAGACCGGTGGCTCCAAATCTGGAATGTTCCCAAGTACC
Organism: Takakia lepidozioides; assembly: GCA_030704615.1. Taxonomy (NCBI): domain Eukaryota; kingdom Viridiplantae; phylum Streptophyta; class Takakiopsida; order Takakiales; family Takakiaceae; genus Takakia; species Takakia lepidozioides. The sequence goes on along the minus strand of CM060731.1, from coordinate 96,026,765 downwards.
GGGACATGTGGAGCTTCCCCAAACCGGACAAACTCTCTGACCCCACATTCGACATGTGGATGAACCGCATGACATGGTGGTTTCAGGTACTTCCCCACGCTTCGTTTGGGCTTTCTACTCTAGTAGGGGGTGGATTCATTGTATTTTTTGAGGAAAGCGATCTGATGGACAATCTCCACAGGTGACGCCGAATGCGCAAGCAGCTGGAGCTAGGACACACAAGCACATCAGTCAAGATGGAGATATCTCCTGCAGCAGAGAGCCTACGTGACTATGTGACGAGGTACTTTCTTTCGCTCTACAAACCACCTATTTTTTTTTTCGGGAGATAGCAGATGCTCGCCGGAGCCACGAGTTCACCGACCAGCCGAACACGGACAAAGCAGCAATGCGCCTTCTTCTGTACAGGTACATACGCGCCTGCCTTTCTTTTCAAGTCCTGGCATTTCAGGATGTTAGAGGCCTCAATGGTGTTAGGGAAAATGGCGCCGAATTTCCAATCAGGGCTCCCGAAAATGGCTAAGTCCCTAGACTGGCTGGCCCGGAACTGGAAATTCGGCGCCATTTTCCAGTTCTCCAGGCCCTATTGCCGTCCAGGGACTTAGCCATTTTTCGGTCTAAGTCCCTCGGGTGGCTGGCCCGAACTGGGAAATTCGGCGCCGTTTTCCAGTTCTAGGCCCTATTGCCGTCCAGGGACTTAGCCATTTTCGGGCTAAGTCCCTAGGGTGGCTGGCCCGGAACTGGAATTCGGCGCCATTTTTCCAGTTCTAGGCCCTATTGTCGTCCAGGGACTTAAGCCATTTTCGTGCTAAGTCCCTAGGGTGGCTGGCCCGGAACTGGAAATTCGTCGCCGTTTTCCAGTTCTAGGCCCTATTGCCGTCCAGGGACTTAGCCATTTTCGGGCTAAGTCCCTAGGGTGGCTGGCCCGGACTGGAAATTCGGCGCCATTTTTCCAGTTCTAGGCCCTATTGTCGTCCGCCCAGGGACTTAGCCATTTTCGTGCTAAGTCCCTAGGGTGCTGGCCCGGAACTGGAAATTCGGCGCCATTTTTCCAGTTCCAGGCCCTATTGCCGTCCAGGGACTTAGCCATTTTCGGTCTAAGTCCCTCGGGTGGCTGGCCCGGAACTGAAATATTCGGCGCCGTTTTCCAGTTCTAGGCCCTATTGCCGTCCAGGGACTTAGCCGTTTCTCGTGCTAAGTCCCTAGGGTGGCTGGCCCTGAACTGGAAATTCGGCGCCGTTTTCCAGTTCTAGGCCCTATTGCCGTCCGGGACTTAGCCATTTTTCGGGCTAAGTCCCTAGACACTGGGTTTCCCTGAACTGGAAATTCGGCGGCCAGTTTCCAGTTCCAGGCCCTATTGCCGTTCAGGGACTTAGCCATTTTTTCGGGCTAAGTCCCTAGACTGGCTGGCCCTGAAGTGGAAATTCGGCGCCATTTTTCCAGTTGTAGGCCCTATTGCCCGTTCAGGGACTTAGCCATTTTCGGACCTCATTGTGTTTTTCATGAATGCAGGTACTGTAAGTTCTCCCCTTTGGAGAAAGGTCATCTGTCTTTCGAGCCACCCTTCTTCCTCCTCGGCATGGAGGAACCCTGGGGCTGCTCCATGTACACTGACGATATTGTGAAGGAGTGGCATCTGGAACATTTGCGTGATTGCCCTTGGTATGTGGACCTTCCGCCCGGCTCGCTCGACCGCCTCCGAGTTTCAATTGACGCTGGATGCTGAATTCCGACGAAACCGGGGCTCCGCTGCCTCCATTGGGTGCAAAAGAGGCAAAATCGCTTGCGACTCCAGGAAAGCGGCAGAGCTTGCTCAGGCAGGAATTCAGGAGAAATTGCATGAGAAGAGTAAAGGTCAAAGGAAAGGACAAGGAACAGGTGACTGCAGTACCACCCAAAAAGAAGAAAACCATCGGGGCATCGGAGGAGGCGCAGGAGGGGGACCCAAGAGTGGAAAAAAACCACTCGGACGACGACTTCGTTCAAGTCCTTCGACTGCTTTTGCCCTTACCCAGTCACCGGTCTGTCCGGGTTCCCAAGTCAGTTCGGAGTGGGACTGGCTTCTTGCAAGGAAGTTTGGCATTTTAGGGGGCGAGCCTACACGCCGGTATTCGGCGGGGACGTTACGCATAGGCCAAGGCCAAAGCTATAACCTCACATCATCCAATGCGTCAATGAGAGCTTCTTGACGCTCTCGCTGCCAAGGCGAAGAAGGTGGCACACAACAAGGCAAGTCTCTCTGGCGGAGCAGAAGGGGAAAGCCAAGAAGAGGGCTGGCGGTACAGAGCCTAAAGACACCCCTGGTTTTTTTGAAGCCATGATGGAATTCTTCACGGACTTTGAGTCACACGAATTGCAAGAGCACTCGGTGGGGGGGTTGAGGTGGAGAGAGCTTGCGACATGATTCTCCTCTAGACATTCCCAGATGGGGAGCTGCCTGGAGGGGCCTGGATGTGTGCCCCCGGAACAGGTTTTTTGAGGACTACTGGAAAGCCGGTTTGGGCTGGCTGGTATGCTTCTTGATGACTTGGATGTGTGTGTTGTCATTGCCATGGAGGAAGACACAGAGAATGCGGTGGCAAGGTGGACACCGAAAATTGTCACCCCGGTCCTCCTAGAAAATGGTTCTTGCTGCATCAGTACGCAGGGGTTGCGAACAGAGGCCCAAAGTGTAAGTTATCAATCTTTGCATTCACTTCATATTGGTGGTGGTAATGTTAAGGTAGACCCTGAGTTGATCCTCTTGTTGGATGTGCAGGCATTGGTGTTTGAGGCATAATTGCTTGGTGAAGAGGGTCTACGTTTCAAATTCCGCACGTGCCGGCTGTGGACCCTTACCTACGATGTCCTCACTACAACATGTGCCCCACTTCCCCAGTATGCCGAAGACACGACAGGCAAACCGTGGCGGTACACAACAGACCAAAAAACCCACCTCCAAAACAAAACAAACACAAAAACACTCGAGGAAAACACAAAACGGCAAAACACTGGGCATCCAAGCCTGACCCTTATCCCTGCTTTCCATCCAACCCTCATGGGACGTGCTCGGAAATGTCCAAGGGCGGATTCTGGACCTCACATGTGCGGCACGGTAAGCCTTCACACGTGCTCAGTTTGTCCCCTGGCCCGACTGCAATTGCATGCCGCAAGCTATTACACCAACAACCCGCCCGCTTTGTTCCTCAGGTGCTTCAATGTGGGCAGGGACGTTGTCCGATAGGCATTGTTTCGCCTTCGAGCCAGATACTGCCCTCCAAACTCGGAACTTGCAAGCGGCTGAAACGTCTGCCGAAAGAGGAAGAGGCATCCTCGGAGGATGAGGAAAAATCCAAGAAGGACAAGGGGGAGGAAGTTTGGGATCGAGGCCGAGGAGCCCCCGGTTTTACGAGTGAGTGGTGGCATTGTAAAGTTGCCTCCAGATTTCGTGAGGCACCCTCCCTCCGCTCTCTTATTTCATTGAAAACCCTTTCTGGTTGTGCTGGTATTGACATTCTTCAAGTGGATTTGTTCTTACTGTAGGATGCCAGTACTGCCGGAGGGCCGTCTACACCGGAGTTCATGGGCAGGAGGAACGTGCCTTTTTTTGCCAGGGGGGATTTCATGCCTAGTCCAGAAAGGGAGTACATCCTTTCCTACTTATGCTGCCCGGCTTGCTTCGGTGTCCATTAGGAGGTGTTCCGAACGTAGTCGTGTACAGCAGATTTTAGACGAGAGCAAGCCTCAAGAAAATGAAGATGAGGGAGGAGGCAGCCAGCTATTAGAGCCCGTCGGGCTCGTAGATTTGTCTTGGATTCTGCTGAGGAAAGTGGGGGAGAAGACGCAGAAGATTCCCAGGAGGTGAGGTGGACAGTCCCCCAAGGAGAGGACGGGATTTTTGAGAGGCATAGTGGAACTGATGCATCACAGAGCTCGAAGGATGAGGGGGATGAGGGGGATGAGGAAGAAGGTGGGGCAAGTTCCTCGGAGGGTGTAGGAGAGTAGTGCCCCATTCCGGCTATGACAGTTAGAACCACACTTGTATAGACGTGGCTTGCCACACAAATTTGCAAAAAATGTTGCATTTCAAGTCCACTGGTGCCACATTCCAACTTCACATGACCCTATTTCCGTGCCTCCTAACCCTATTTCCGTGGACTCACAATGGTCTGCTCATGCTTTTTTTTTTTTCCGCTCATGCTCATGCCGCTCATGAAATAGCAGCCCCCTCTCCATGTCGCTACTCGGCCTATTCTATTTGCAAGCTGTTCTAACCGCCTAATCGCACGTTCCCTCTGCAGATGTTGTTCCCTGCCAATGATAACCGTTCCCTGTGAACGTCGTGACGGCTGTGACTGACTGTGTCATGCTGTGTCACGCTATGTTAGGCTGTGTCTGACTGTATCAGGCTGTGATAGGCTGTGTAAGCCTGTGACTGACTGTGTGAGCCTGTCTGCCACCCCTAAGGTCTGTGTTGGTCTGACTCTACCACCCGTAGGTCTGCGCAAAATTAAGGGTACCCCACAGAACCCGTAAAACTGTCTAAGTCCCAGACAGCCCTCTAACAACATTGTCTCAATACAACCGTTCTACATTAAAGACATTGTTTGTTTTTGGGAACACTTCGGGAGAAGTTGTAAGCCCTACGGCCTAAAAGGCCAAACGCTTTTGATTGATGAAGCCCTGAGGAACCCTTTGAACACTGGTTTTTACCCGAGAATCCTTGATGGCACTCTAACGCCGATCGTCAAGGAGGGACGAGATTCTTTGAGGCTTTATGGCCATTCCTTTCTGGCATGATGTCATCTCCGACAGTTCAAGAGTACATGGAGGAGAATTACTGGAAGTGTGCAAAAGTTTAGATGCCTGTCGATAGCTCTCACCCTGATTGGGTTTGGCTAGCGAGATATGCAAATCCCCTAGGGATTACTGATCTTGTGTGTTTTTTAGGTATGTTCCCACCTCTTTGCTTTCAAACTTCTTCTTTTTATGTCAACCGATGTGTCTTGGAGTATAGGTTAGAAGGTTAGAATGGGTCAGTAAGCACGGGAAGTCTCCCGTCCCTGCTACGCACCATGAATCTGGAAAGTATACTGATTTGTCTCATGGATTGGTTTATTTGTTCCAGTCAAGGCCAAGCGTCGTATGAAGTCAACATCCGACAAGAAGAAGGATGGACATACCACAACACAACAGGCCAGGAGGGTCTCCGGAGGTATATGAGTATTTCTGAGGAGGAGATCTGCTAGCGAGCACAACGCCCTCAAACAGATGCAGGGCAACGGAATGTCCATCTGGGGAGATTTGGGATGAGAGTAGAATCCGCTACCCCTTCTTACTAGTTGGGTGACAGTCTTCCACCAGTTGGGATATTGTAAATAATGTACATTGACAATGACGCTATTCTAGTATAAGAGTGTCTCAAGGATCCGAATCTAGACCCGCAAGTCTCGACCTTGCTGGATAAATCTGACTTAGAGACTGTAGTGTCCAAAGCCATGTCTGTTACCAGAAAATTGTCTGATGCAAATGAAGTTAGGCAGCAAACTTCCTTGAACCTGTTTCCAGTCTGTGACATGGGGGAGGATATCATGGATAACCTGAAGGGTCCCCCCACTCTCGGCACCAGACTAAAATTAAAACTCAGGGCAGGAAGCCTACCTTTGAACAATAAACAGAAGTAGAGAGGAAAGGGAGAGTGGAATTGCCCATTGTGTGGGCTCGCTGTTTTTTCAGCTCTCTCCCTTCCCCACCCACCCTTTCTCCCATTTTTTTTTTTTCCCTTCCATGAACCGATGTAGATAGGGAGGGGTGAGTGTTGGGATTGAGGTGAGGGGGCTAGGAGCAGGGTGCTGCTCTCTCTCCCTTCCCCACCACTCCATCTCTCATTCCTTTTTCTTGGCTTCCTTCTAGGTCTAACAGTGAGGGGTCACGCTCCCCAATGTTGTTGGCAAGACATTTTCCAAAGTTATTAAGTACTCGTCTCCAGGTTGATCTGGAATGTAGAGGTTGTCTCCACGAAGGCCAAGCTGGATGTTGCCGAAACAGGGGCTGTGTGTATCATATATTCACTCTAAGCCAGATTATGCTGGTAAGGGAAAAACAAGGGAAACCCACATATGTTTTTTCTTGGGTGACAAAGAGGCTTATGACATAGTCTGGAGACATGGCCTATGGCTTCCGCCTCTGGTCTTGTCGGATCAAGGAAGATGTGGAGAGTTCCCACAACTTGTATGCTCACACGCTCACAACCAAAAGTTGTGTCACTGTTAATGGACAGAAGTCCAACTTCTTTCACATAGACCAAGGTGTAGCTCAAGGCTGCACTCTCCACCCTTTGCTCTTCAATGTTGTCATGAATGAACTTCTGTAGGATGTCAAAAGTCAGGGATTTGGGTTAAGGGTGGGTGGTAGCACCATAGCAGCCCTTATGTTTGCAGATGTCTTCGTAGGTATAGGGGAGACTCCCACCAATTTCCAGGAGTTGATTGATTGTGCGAAGACATAGTTTTATCTTTGGGGGCTAGAGGATAACGTCATGGTGGGGTCAGCTGCAACATATGTCCAACACCAGATATCATAAGTTAATGGACTCTCCATCTTGGAAACAGAACCGCCCTGTCAAACCCGCTAAGACCTGGCAGAAGAGAATCTCAAGGACGTGGATGTGGATCTGGAAGTCTTGACCCTACTGGTAATCATTTTCATTTACAGGCTGTAGTGTCCAAAGCCATGTCTGTTGCCATGAAGTTGTCTAATGAAAATGAAGTTAGGCAAAGCACTTTCCGCAAGTTCTTTCCAGTCTGTGACATGAGGGAGTTTGGCATTTGATGACCTGCAGGTTGTACCCTCTCACGGCAGTATACTGAAATTTAAACTCAGGGAAGGAAGCCTACCTTTGAACAGCAAACAGAAACAGAGAGGAAAGGGAGAGTGCAATTGCCTGTTGTGAGGGCAACTTGAAGACAATATTCATTTTATGGTACACCTTCCGGGGTTCTCTCACCAAAGAGACACTCTCTCTCTTAATCCACTAAGGGAATTGTGCCAGTACCACTGTTTACAAACTTTGAAAGTTTCGAGGCTGAGCCAAAACCCCAGGCCCTCTGAGCCCTGCTAGTTTTTGGGCAAATCACACACAACAGATTGATGCTTTGTAGAGAATCTCTGGAAAACCTGGGTCAATTCTATGTATGAAGGTAAGTCTTCAACTCGAATGTTAGCCCCCCTCAAAGGTAGGTTCTGTCCCTTTGGTTTGCCATCAAACTGGGCGTGGGGTCAATGGCCAGAACCTACCTTCAGTACGGCAACCCACGTCGTATGGGTACATTCTCCCTCTTCTTCTTTTTTTTCCCTTCAATAAAGAGATGCAGAGAGGGAGGGCAGGGCGTTGGGCTCTGGGTCAGCTGTCCACGCTCACTGTTTTCTTGCTCTCTCCCATCCCCACCCTGCTGCTCCCCCTATTTTTTTTTTCCCTTCCATGAACAGATGTATATAGTGAGGGATGAGGGTTGGGTTGGAGGTGAGGGGGCTGGGAGCAGGCTGTTTCTCTCTCTCCCTTCCCCACCATTCCATGTCTCACTTGCCCTTTTTTTCCTTCAATAAACAGATGCAGCGAGGGAGGGCAGAGGGTTGGGATGGAGGTTGTTAGAGGGCTGCTTGGGACTTAGACGCTTTTATGGGTTCTGTGGGGTACCCTTAATTTTTGCGCAGACTGAGACCAACAGGAGCCTTAGGGGTGGCAGGAGCAGGCTTTAGGGGGGTCACACAGCCCGACACAGCCAGTCACAGCCCGTCACAGTCTATCACAGCCCGACACAGCTTCACACAGCCCGACACACACCAGCTTTACACAGCTAGTCCCGATCTCGGCACAGCTTGACACAACCTGTCACAGTAACAGGAACAGTTATCATTAACAGGGAACGACTGTGAGGGAACGACGTCTGCAGAGGGAACGTGTTACTTCAATGGTGAACAGTTATTAGTTAGGTGGTTAGAACAGCTTGCGGGTAGATTAGGAGGGCGGCAACGGGAAGGGGATCACTTCGGAGGAGGGCGACTTGGTTCAGGAGAGGGAATACGTACGAAGAGCGGGAAACAGTTGAAGAGAGATGATGACTTGATGGAGGCTTAGTCAATGCAAGTGTAGATTATATAGAATGCTAGAATAGAGACACCATGGCATAGGCAGATACATGATTCATCTTAACCGATACTGAATCGATACAAACATACTGTGTAGAGAGACACGAAAGAAGCTGTGGATGAATGCATGATTAACTGGAACTTGTAGATACTGAAGCAATCTGATTTCTTTAGTATATACAGTAGGTAAATTGATACATGAGGCAGGAACGAATCAAATAGGAGGCACACCATGATCACTAGCTGCAGGTCATGACTGATTGTTCTTAGGGCGGGCTGAGTGCTTAGAGATATCTGTTAGAGGACTGTAGGGGACTTAGACACTTATACGGGATCTGTAGGGTACCCTTAAATTTTGCACAGACTGAGACAAACAGGAACCTTAGGGTGACAGCAGCGCACTGTAGAAGGGGGTTACATAGCCCACACAGCCGACACAGCAGTCACAGCCCACACAGCCAACACAGCCCGTCACAGTCGTCACAGCCCACACAGCCCACCAGCCGTCCACAGCCCACACAGCCAACACAGCCCGTCACAGTCGTCACAGCCCACACAGCCCACACACCCACACAGCCGTCACACAGCCCACACACAGCCCAACACAGCCCGTCACAGTCGTCACACCACACAGCCCACACAGCCCACACAGCCCGTCACAGTCGTCACAGCAGCACAGCCCACACAGCCAGTCACAGCCCGACACAGCCAAACACAGCCAGTCACCGCTTGACACAGCTGTCACGATAATAGGGAACGAAGAGTAGGACAGGGAACGACTGTGGGGAACAACACCAGTGAAGGGAACATGTTAGTTCACATACGACGGTTAGAGAGGGAAACGGTTAGAACCGCGGATAGGAGGATAAAGGGAAGAACGGGGAATAGGAAGGAAATCATTATTCGGGAGGACTTCGGAGACAGGCGGGAGCGGAGATCGGAGAGCACGATGAAGGAGAAAGAGGATTAGTAGATGCTTGTTATATGCAAAGCTAGAGTGATATTGTAGAGCAGATTAGAGACATAATGGCTTCGGCCTGATACCTGATAAATCATAATCTGATACTTATACGATACAATCACACTGTGTAGAGAGATCTGAGTGAAGCTGTGGATTGAATGGAGGAGTTAAGGAAACCGATAAATTGATGAAGCAAACTGATACTTAATTATCAATGGTAAGGTAGCTAAGATGAATGCGGAAAAGGAAACAAATAGGAAACACCCCCATGATACACTAGCTGTAGGTCATGACTGATTGTTCTGCGCGGGCTGAGTACTTAGAGATTTCCAACTCTTCTATCTTGGAGTTTCCGCCTCGGATAGCGAAGGGATGGGTGAGTAAAAGCCGCGCGACATTTGGCGACCATACTGGGGACCTGGGACATGAACAACCAGATGTGACAGGCATCTGGTGGGATCATGGTGGTTGGACCATTAAAGAATTTGAAGTGAATCAAATTCCCTGTGGAACGAAGGAAGAAAGATTGTCCAAACAATTCTTTCAAAGGTTCTTGGAATTGCCAGACGGATGTAAAGAAAATATTCTTAAACGAGTGCATGATGCTGATCCAGAATGGGGTCTGGAGAAAGGAGTGATAAAGATTTATCAGGTAGCCTGTAGAGGAAGAGCACGTTGGTTACCAACATTAGTTTATGTGATAGCGTTGCTATCCATTAAACGAGTAGAGTTTGAAGGCTGGGAAGAAAGAAAGGTGAATGTTTATACTCATATGCATGAAGAGCTTGTACTGGTAAAGAATTGGATTCCAAAGGATATTTTGTGGATCAAACTCACACCAAGAACAGCTTTTCAGACTTGTTTGCCATATGGTTATATGGTAACGGAGACTTCAAGTATAGCCAAGGGTGCATTGAAGCTTGAAAGAAATCCAGGCATATACGAGAGATATTACAGAAGAGAGTTTTGGTTATTGCCACATTAAAAGAAATGAAAGACATGGGACATGAGTGATGAAAGAGAAGCTAGACGACAAAGATATTCATCAAAAAGAGAAAGCTATCTGAAAGCTAATTATCCATATCTTTGGGAGAGAGGAATAGACATAGGGGAATCATCTGGACCTCTCACACCATCAAGATCAAAAAGTGCATCACCTATACCGGAAGAACTAGAGTTGGATGCCACTCCTTCTGTTTCTTTGCAAGAAAGATTAAGGGAATTGGTACAGGAAGAAGATCAATCACGAGGTGAAAGATCTGAGGTACATCCTTGGATAAAAGACTTGACAGAAATCTTTGATAAGAGTTGGCATGGAACACCAAAAGCAGGAACTCCAGTTTCTGAAGCAGAAGATGAAGAAGGAGATGAGGATGTGGCAGAGCCAACGGAGAGTTCAGACTCTCCAACACCATTACAGTTGAGTTACATGAGTGAAGAAGAAACCCAAGGGCAGAACTTGGAGGATGAAAACAGAGAGAAGAAATTGGAAGAGGAAGAATATGAAGAAGTAGACCCAACAGCTGAGGTTGAGACTACAACCAGGACATCCCAACCCGTTGGACCTGGATCAAGTGGAGCACTTGGATCACAGGCCAACGAAGGTGTCGGCTCAGGGGGATCAGGCGGGCTGCCTGGATCTGGCTCTGGGGGGACAGGGAGTGTGGGAAGTAGTGCAACTGAAGCTGGGAATACTGTGAATATCGTGGGGCCAGAAGCAGGGAGTGCTCAAGGGCCACCACTTGGTGGAAGATCCACCACAAAAACAACAGGTCCAGAAGGACCAGCACCAGCAAGGGTGCCAGCACCTGTCAGTGGGCAGAAGGTAGGGCCACAGATGGCGTTACAACCAACACGGGCAAAACCACCCTTTCCAATATATTCAGGAAAAGGGGATCCCGATGTACACATTAGCCAATTTGAGCACATGTGTATAGTGAACAATGAGAATGGCGATGATGCCAAGATGAGACTGTTTCCTTGTTCACTTATCAAGAAAGCAAGTGAATGGTATGCAAGATTCCCTGATAATCATTTCCTAACCTGGAATGGCTTGAATACAGCATTTCGAAATAGGTTCAGGACAAGTAAAACTGAGGATGAAGTGTATGGAAGTTTACAACAGCTGAAGCAGAAGAAGCATGAAACTGTTGAAGAGTATATGGAGAAGATGGAATTGATGATGAAAAAGCTGGCTGCAGTACCAGCACCCGGTTTACAGAAGACTTGGTTTGTGAGTGGACTAAGACCAGAGTTGCAGAAGAAAGTGGATATGTTACCCCATAATACAGTGGAGGAGGCATTTGAAACTGCAAACAGAATTGAGCAATTGGGAATGCTCAGGAGAGAGAAAAAGGAAGATGAGGACTCTGAAGATGAGTCAGATGAAGAAGAAGAGCAAGAACTAAAAAGAAAGAGTAAGAGAAAGGAAAAGTTGAAGAGGGATAACTATGAGAAAAGATTGGAAGAAATCTTGAAGAAGTATGCCACAGAGGCTGCAACACATTGGAGGAAGGGTGTATGGTGTGCAAAGTGCCAGAATGAAGGCCATACCACTACAGAATGCCACATGAAGGAGAAACACTGTACTATCTGTAAAATGGATAACCATTCTACTGAGAATTGTTACTACAACAGAAGGACAGCTGCAAGAGAACCTAGGCAAGTGAGGGTGCATCAGGTGCAGCCCCAGCCAAGAAGAAGCAATGATCAGGACCACTATGGTAGGTCTGGTGGTTATAACAATGGCATGGAAGGGAGAGGTAATTCAAGAGGGAATTACCAAGGAAATTCCAGAGGCAACTATCAGGGTAATCCAAGGGGGAATTACCAGCCCGGAATCAGGATTATAGAAATAATCCAAGACCAGACCAAGGGCGAGGACCCAATGGTGAAGAGCTATGTTACTATTGTAATCAGCCAGGACATCGCAAGGCAGCCTGTTCATTCTGGATAAGACACCAGAATGAGATGAGAGCTCCTGTGAATGAGGGCCCAGTGGTGGCAGCTCACATGGTTAGGCCATGTGTTGTACCAGAAGTAAGTACAATGATAGTAACAAGAAGTAAAGCCAAACTAATACCTCCAGTAGAAGAGGAAGAAGATGAGACTGGAAGTGGCAATGATATGCCTGAAGATGAAGAGACTTGGAAGGATGAGAAGGAACTGCACAAGGAAGTGGCAGATACTATAAGGGAAATGCAAAAGAGTACGGATATTCCTGTGGCAGATTCCTCTGATTCGGATGGAGAAAAAGAGGGAGTGAGGAAGAAAGGAAAAAAGAAGATGCAGACATGCAAAGTAATGAAGAGACTTTGGCTGAAGTAATATGTCAGACCAAAGCAGAAATTACCATTGGACAGCTATTAGCTGTGGCACCTTATTGTAGGCACAGGCTGTATCAGGCAATCAATCGAATTGCCCAAGAGACAGGAAACACAGACCTGAACAGCAAGGTGACCAGTTATAATGTGAAGCCGGAAGGGCGAGAACCAGTCATGGACTTTGATGATTCTATGCCAGTAATCCAATTGAGAATTGGAAGCACAGAACTAACTGATGTACTGATAGATGGTGGTTCTGGAGTAAATATCATGACAGACCAATTAAGGAAGAAGCTTGGTCTAAGTAACATGAAACCAGCCCCATTTACAGTAACAATGGCAGATCAAAGAAGTGTACAGCCATTGGGATTAATAAGAGGAGTTAAGATACAGATACAGAAAATGATCTTTATGATCACAGTAACTGTATTAAAATGGATGAAGTCATGGAGGCTTACTCCTTATTATTGGGACGTCCGTGGCTGAAACAGGCAAGGGTATTCCATGACTGGAATTCTCAGTTACTAACTGTGCATAATGGGATGCACGAGATACAAATTACCACAAAGAAATCTAGTAGATTACCTGCTACAAGAAGACCTCGAGGAGTCAGAGAGTATGACTGGAGGGGAGGACTGGATGAGGAGCAGGAAGCTACCCTATTTGCTGCACACCCAGAATGGGAGCAGGTTGCAGAGATGCGGCTGGAAAGCCTAAGTTGTTTGAGAGGTATCTGCTGTGGTGTAGTGACAGCAACACCAATTGAAGAGGAAACCAGCTTTACCCACCACATTTCTATGAAGAAAGAGGGAGAGATAGAAATCCTAGAAGAACCAGCCACTGTGAGCTTACAGGATGAAGTGGTGACTGGTTGGACAATCACAGCTGATGAGCAGGTGAGAGAAGTAAATGTGGGAACTCAGGAGGAACCGAGAATGGTGAAAGTAGGAGCTGATTTGGAGCCGGAATTCTTCGAAGAAGCTAAAAGCTTGTTCATCAAATACAGAGATGTATTTGCTTGGAGCTATGAGGATCTAAAAGGGATACCACCTGAAGTCTGTCAGCATAAAATTGAACTGGAACCAGGGTCAGTACCAATCAAGCAGGCGAGGTATAGAATGAATCCCAACTACGCACAGAAGGTTGGAGAAGAGATAAAGAAGTTGGCTGAGGCTAAGTTTATATACCCAATAGAGTATACAACTTGGTTGTCACCCATTGTTATAGTTCCCAAGAAGAATGGCAAACTAAGAGTATGTGTGAACTATAAGAAGCTGAATGCTTGTACGAAGAAAGATCCTTTCCCTTTGCCATTCACAGAAGCAGTATTAGACACTGTGGCAGGCCATGAGATGTACTCATTCATGGATGGCTTCAGTGGTTATAATCAAGTGCAAGTGGCAGAAGAAGACCAAGGGAAAACAGCTTTCATCACAGACTGGGGGCTTATGCATACAAAGTCATGCCCTTTGGGCTTTGTAATGCACCAGCGACCTTTCAGAGAGTGATAAGTGAATCTTTTCAAGAGTATCTGGATGATTTCATGCAGGTGTTTTTGGATGATTTCAGTGTGTACAGCTCTAAGAATGAGCACTTGCATAAATTGGAGTTATGCCTGGCCAGATGCAGGATGAGAGGTCTGGGCTTGAACCCAGAGAAGTGTACTTTCTGTGTGAACTCAGGGGTGCTTCTGGGACACATTGTGTGTAAGAAGGGACTCCTTGTGGATCCCAGGAAGACAGAGTCCATTAAAGTCTCTCCACCACCAGTGAATGTTAAGAGTTTAAGGAGATTCCTTGGGCAAACCAGTTATTACAGAAGATTTGTCAAAAGGTATGCACAAATAGCAGCACCATTGAGCAAGCTTCTGAAGAAAGATGCAGTGTTTGCATGGACAGCTGAATGTCAACAGGCGTTTGAGGAACTTACACTGTCAGTAACAACTACACCTGTGCTGATTAACCCTCACTGGCATGTAGTATTTCATGTTCACTGCGATGCATCAGGAGAAGCGTTGGGAGCGGTGTTAGCCCAGAATGTTACAGGGAATATAGATTCACCTGTGTACTATGCTAGCCGGTTGATGAACAGTGCTGAGAGGAACTATAGCACAACGGAAAGAGAAGCATTGGCAATGATCTATGCAGTGAAGAAATTCAGGCATTACCTATTGGGAAGAAAGTTTATGTTTTATGTGGATCACCAGGCTCTGATATATCTGGTGAACAAACCTTTGATAAGTGGAAGGATAGCGAGGTGGTTAATAATCTTGCATGAGTTTGAGTTCGAGGTTATTTACAAGCCTGGCCGTTTGCATCTTGTGGCAGATCATTTGTCACGACTAACAACAGGAGAGGCCGCCACAGGAGTGGACGATCAGTTACCTGATGCGAGTTTATTTGTAATGGAGGTGCAAGGAAGTGCAGATGAATGGTTAGATTGGCAGTGGCCAATCAGATACTACCTTGCTCATGGTCAGTGCCCACCTAGTTATGGTAAGGAGCAGAGGAAGAGAATTGCTATCAGAGCTTTACCTTATACTATGGTAGGAAGCAGAATGTATAAGTTAGGACCTGATGGAGTACTAAAACGATGCTTGTACCACCATGAAGTAAATAAAGTCTTGGAGGAAGTTCATAAAGGAGTGGCTGGAGGTCATTTTGGAGAAGAGACTACCAGTAGAAAGATACTACTCGCAGGATACTGGTGGCCTACTTTGTTCAAAGATGTACATGAGTATTGTCAGAAGTGTGATGAATGTCAGAGGCTAGGACCTTTGCAGAGATCTGGAAGAATGGCCTTGCATCCTACAATGCCTACGGAACCATTTCAGAAATGGGGACTAGACTTTGTTGGACCAATTAATCCACCATCCAAGAATACACAAAACAGGTACATAATTACAGCCACTGATTATACTACAAAGTGGGTGGAAGCTAAAGCTTTGAGGGACAACACAGCCAAGTCCACAGCAAGGTTCCTGTACGAGAACATACTTACACGATTTGGATGTCCCTTAGAATTTATCAGTGATCAAGGAAGTCACTTCATGAATGAGACCATTGAGTTATTGACTAAAGAGTTTATGATTGTGCATAGAAAGAGTACAACATATTACCCACAGGGTAATGGACAGGCAGAGGCTACCAACAAAATACTATGTACTATCTTGGCTAAGATAGTCAATGCAAACAGAACGGATTGGGATACAAAGCTGCTGACAGCTTTATGGTCATACAGGACTTCGTATAAAGTCACCACAAAGTATACACCATTCCAATTAGTTTATGGTATGGAAGCCTTACTTCCAGTGGAATTCCTGTTACCTACCATGAGAACGGAGTGGGGAAAAAGAATGGAATTGCAAGACTCCATCAAGGTCAGGAAACATGAATTATACCATGTGGAAGAAGTACGTGCTGATGCAGCTGATAATATGACCAGAATTCAGATGAAGCGAAAGGAACAGTTTGATGAAGGCAAATTAAAGACTTTTAAGACGGGGGATTTGGTTCTATGGTTGCAGAAGAAAGGAAAGATTCAAGCTTCTAAGCTTAAATCACCATGGAAAGGACCTTATGTCATCCAAAAGATGTATGATAACAACACAGCCATGTTACAAACCATTAACAAAGAAATGCTGGGAAGAGTCAATGCAAATAAGTTGAAGGGGTACAGTGGTATCCATGACAAACCCCTGCAGCATGATTTGCATGTTGAACCGCAAGAGCAGTCACGGGCTGCACCAGTGTTACGAACGAGTATGGAACACTTGTCGCTAGGCCCAGTATATATGACCGGGGTGGGCAAAACAAACGTGACACAGCCTATCACAGCCCATCACGGCGTGATACAGCCTATCACAGCCTATCACGGCGTGACACAGCCTATCACAGCCCATCACGCAACACAGCCTATACACAGCCTATCAGCCTATCACGCGCAAGCACACAGCCTATCACAGCCCAGCAGGCGCAACACAGCCTATCACAGCCCAGCACGGCGTGACACAGCCTATCACAGCCCAGCAAGGCGCAACACAGCCTATCACAGCCGGCACGGCGTGACACAGCCTATCACACCCGTCACGACGTGACACAGCCTATCACAACCTACCGCAGCGTGTCACAGCCTATCACAGCTTACCACAGTGCAACACAGCCTATCACAGCGTAACACAGTATGACACAGCCTGTCACAGCTCAACACAGCCTACTAAAGTTACACGATCCATAGAATCAGTGACAAGTGGACACATAAAACTTCAGGAAAATGGCTGAAGGAAAGAAACGGAAATTAATTTAAAAATAGACACGTGGAGGTCAGGGTGCGACACACAGCAGAGAATGAAGTGCAAGGACAGGTGTCAAAAAGAAAGAGGACAAGAACGGCCGTCAAAAGGGATGAAAGGCGGGCCCATTAATGAATACGGAAAAAGGGAAACAGAACGAACGGCAAGTACAGAAAAACTGAATTCATGTCGCATGTGTGATCCTAGTGGACTATCCAACAGGGAAAGTCCACTAAAGAAGATAAAAGTTAAAATCCAGTCACAGCGGATACAGCCAATAGAAAACCAGAGAAATGATCAAGAAAATGGAGGGAAATTAAGCGCAAGAGGCGGCGTCGTTCTGAGTAACGGGCGTCTCGACAGGACAGGCCATAAATGCTATAACTTGGAAACTATGAGGAGCTAACAGACTATACGCTCGCAATATTACTTACGCAATGGCAGAGACACGAAACGAAAGAGCAGAGCTTTTCTCTTGAACAATGCTTGCAAGCCCCGCAGGCTTACAAGAGATTACCCATACCTTTCTGCGGCAACCATACGTTTCTGCTTTGTGCACTACAGGCATTCCTGCAGTTGTTACAGCCAAAGCAGTTCTGTGAGTCTAAGATGAAGAGAGTGAGAGGAATGGAGGAAATCAGGGTGAAGAGCACCACAATTCTGCAAAAACAAACGATGGCTACCCCACAGGCGATAAAGATACTGAAGGAGCTGAGATTGGAAGGATTGCAAAGCATGGATTGGACACTACACCATAGACAGTACATGTTACAATTTTTGCAGAACTTTGAGCCAAAGACAGGAACAACAACGGTGAAGGGAGTTGAATTAATGATTACTCCCCTATACCTCCAGCAATTGTTTCAATTGCCAGAAGGTCATGTGTATGTGGAGGAACACAGAGAAAGACTGCAAATAGGGGATTTATTCCAAGAAGGGAGTTTCTTTAAAACTCAGGGTTATGCTTGTACCAAAGCTGTGTACCCAGGGTTAAAAGACATAGGCCAAGTATTGAACGTTCTGATTGCCCTGAAACAGAACCAACAATATTTGAGCAGATCCTTCACAGAGGAAATCCTCAAAGGCTTGAAGGGACAAGAGGTACCATGGGCGGACATAATGTACAACGCACTGGTAGAGGAGATGAAAAGATTACAAGGTACTACCGCAAAATCTCCTATCATAGTGTCTGGCCCAATCATTGCTCAAATAATCCTTAGTTCTGGCATACTTAATGCACAAGAAAGGAAGGAAATGGGAGTGTTTGAGCCAGAAACAACTGCAATGGAAGAGCAAGGCTCTTCACACAGTGAGGGTGGACTAGCAGCACAACCCGAGACTAAGAGGCAGAGAAGGGGAAAGACTGTAGTGGCGGATCCACTGGCTTCACGGATTCCGCATGATAATGTTTCCCAAGCTCATGACCAGGGAGGGGCACAGCAGCACAAAAGAATGTTATTACTGGAAGCAGGACCTTCAGAGAGGGAGGAAGAAGTTACTTCTGCATCACAACCAACACAGCCACTTGAACGACTTGTCACAAGGTCACAAGTTATCCATGCAGCTCAAACCGAAATAATAGATTTGGAAAGTGAAGGGATAGATATTCCAACTACAGAACAGATAGTGGCGGAAATAGAGAAAGGGGACCTTCTCTATGAATATTCTGGTCTGGTCAAGCAGACAGAAATCCCAGAGGTGCAACAGTTGCCCAAGAAAAATCCTGAGGTACATATAATGCACACACCTGTGTCGGAGGTACCACAGGCGGAAGGCCATGACACTGTAGCACCGGTCATAAATGAAGTAGTTCAGGAAGAAAATCCGGTGGGACAATGGTCTGAATGGTTAGTGAGACATCATACTGTTGAAGATCGGGAGGAACAGCAGCAACCTCACCATGATGACCCTCAACAGGCAATGCTGATGATTCCATAGGCAGGACACTTAATTTGTTGGGGACTTATGTCAAAACCCATGTTCCAATTACCCAATTGACAGCATTGAAAGAAGAACTCAGGAAGGAGTTTGAGGCTCGACTTGCCACTGAGTGTTCAAACAAGGTCGATGAAGAGGTCACTCTCAAGATGAAGCAGGACTTGGCCAATACAGAAATGGCTTTGCAATTGGCCAAGCAACAATTGATTGAGGCAGGCCTCGCGCAAGACCAGTTGCACGAAGCACATAAGCAACAGCTATACCAAATGCAGGTGCAGCATGAAAGCAAGTTGCAAGAACTGAATGCACTACATACGGAGTTGCAGACAGTGCATAACAGGATGGAGATACAATGCGCTACATTTACAACTATGCTTGACCAATCAACAAAGAAATAAACAGTCAAGCGGAAAAATGTACGAAGGCAGAAGAAGAGAATGTGGAGCACATGAAGCTCATTGTCGATATGAAGAATACAATCTGTCGCAATGAAGATACTTTCAAGCAATACAGGCAGATGGAAGCTGAGAATGAGAAATACATCGTGGAGTTGCAACAAACCATCGTGGCCAATAGAAATGAAATCGCGGTCAGTAACAAGGCTTCGAAAGAAGCCAATAATTTACTTGCTGCCTATGCGCAATTGGTTGAGCCACAGGCGAAGCGCATGAAGGCTTTACAACAGCAGTTGGAATTGTATAAGCTAAGAGAGGAGCAAACTCTCAGGGGAACCACAAGCAGCTTGGTGGATAACAGCCTTATGCAGGTCTGGTTAGCACAAGGGCCAGTAGAGGGCAAAAGCCCACGGAAGCTCACCCAAAGCGAGATGAATGAGCTCAGACTGCAGGTGCAGAACATTGCCACAACTACTATAGACAATGTCTATAGTAGGATAGCAGAGTTACAAGAGGATGTAGACGGAGTCCAGACTCAAGTGGAAGACCTCACTTCAAACATCGACCAAAGAGTCTATATCCCTCAGGAACAGCTAATGGCTTCTTATTTGCAAGCCAGAACTCTGGCTTTTCAGTCTTCACAGGAGGTGCAGGAGATGCCAATGGTACAGGAACCAGTACCACCACCACCACAACAGGTCAGTGTACCAGTAGCTGAACCTGTGGTTACTACAACCACACCACAGCCACCACAGCCGGAGGTATGGGGCAATGCAGCTTTTAACCCACCTAAAACTCCAGCTGCCAGGGAGTACAGTAGGGCTATGATTATGCCCTTCAACCAAATTCCCATCATGTTGGATTTGGCTTGGAAAGAATTTAGTCCTCCGCAGTCATTCGCACATTACTACCAAATCATGCGTATCTGGCTGCCAGTGGCAACCAGGACTAAAGTTCTTCCAAACAATCGACATATTGAAGATCATCACTTTGCACAATACTGGCACGAGGCAGGTACCATGTTGAGGGAATTGGTTGCTTTCCAGGTTGTACATGGACTCTGTAGGGGACTTAGACACTTATACGGGATCTGTAGGGTACCCTTAAATTTTGAACAGACTGAGACAAACAGGAACCTTAGGGGTGACAGCAGCGCACTGTAGAAGGGGGTTACATAGCCCACACAGCCCACACAGCCAACACAGCCCGTCACAGTCGTCACAGCCCACACAGCCCACACAGCCGTCACAGCCCACACAGCCAACACAGCCCGTCACAGTCGTCACAGCCCACACAGCCCACACAGCCGTCACAGCCCACACAGCCGTCACAGCCCACACAGCCAACACAGCCCGTCACAGTCGTCACAGCCCACACAGCCGTCACAGTCGTCACAGCCCACACAGCCCACACAGCCCGTCACAGTCGTCACAGCAGACACAGCCCATACAGCCAGTCACAGCCCGACACAGCCAAACACAGCCAGTCACCGCTTGACACAGCTGTCACGATAATAGGGAACGAAGAGTAGGACAGGGAACGACTGTGGGGAACAACACCAGTGAAGGAACATGTTAGTTCACATACGACGGTTAGAGAGGGAAACGGTTAGAACCGCAAATAGGAGGATAAAGGGAAGAACGGGGAATAGGAAGGAATCATTATTCGGGGAGGACTTCGGGGATAGGCGGGAGCGGAGATCGGAGAGCACGATGAAGGAGAAAAGAGGATTAGTAGAAGCTTGTCATATGCAAAGCTAGAGTGATATTGTAGAGCAGATTAGAGACATAATGGATTCGGCCTGATACCTGATAAATCATAATCTGATACTTATACGATACAATCACACTGTGTAGAGAGATCTGAGTGAAGCTGTGGATTGAATGGAGGAGTTAAGGAAACCGATAAATTGATGAAGCAAACTGATACTTAATTATCAATGGTAAGGTAGCAAAGATGAATGCGGAAAAGGAAACAAATAGGAAACACCCCCATGATACACTAGCTGTAGGTCATGACTGATTGTTCTGCGCGGGCTGAGTACTTAGAGATTTCCAACTCTTCTATCTTGGAGTTTCCGCCTCGGATAGCGAAGGGATGGGTGAGTAAAAGCCGCGCGACAATATCCAACTCTTCTATCTTGGAGTTTCCACCTCAGATAGCAAAGGGATGGGTGAGTAAAAGCCGCTCGACATTTGGCGACCATACTGGGGAACTGGGTCATGAACAACCAGATGTGACAGGCATCTGGTGGGATCATGGTGGTTGGAGAATTAAAAAAATTGATGTGAATGAAATTCCCTGTGAAACTGAGAAGGAAAGATTGTCCAAACAATTCTTTCAGAGGTTCTTGGAATTGCCAGACGGTTGTAAAGAAAACATTCTTAAGAGAGTGCATGATGCTGACCCTGAGTGGGGTCTAGAGAAAGGAGTGATAAAGATTTATCAGGTGGCCTGTAGAGGAAGAGCACGTTGGTTACCAACACTGGTTTATGTGATAGCATTGCTATCCATTAAGCGAGTAGAGTTTGAAGGCTGGGAGGAAAGGAAGGTGAATGTTTATACTTATATGCATGAGGAGCTTGTATCGGTAAAGAATTGGATTCCAAAGGATATTCTGTGGATCAAACTCACACCAAGAACAACTTTCCAGACTTGTTTGCCATATGGTTATATGGTAACGGAGACTTCTAGTATAGCCAAGGTGTCATTGAAGCTTGAAAGAAACCCATGCATATACGAGAGATACTACAGAAGAGAGTTTTGGTTATTGCCACATTAAAGAAATGAAAGACATGGGACATGAGTGATGAAAGAGAAGCTAGACTCCAGAGATATTCAGCAAAAAGAGAAAGTTATCTGAAAGCTAATTATCCATATCTTTGGGAGAGAGGAATAGACATAGGGGAATCATCTGGACCTCTCACACCATTAAGATCAGAGAGTACATCACCCATACCGGAAGAACTAGAATTGGATGCCACTCCTTCTTTTTCTTTGCAAGAAAGATTAAGGGAATTGGTACAGGAAGAAGATCAACCACGAGGTGAAAGATCTGAGGTACATCCTTGGATAAAAGATTTGGCAGAAATCTTTGATAAGAGTTGGCATGGAACACCAAAAGCAGGAACTCCTATTTCTGAAACGGAAGACGAAGAAGGAGGAGAGGATGTGGCAGAGCCAACGGAGAGTTCAGACTCTCCAACACCATTGCAATTGAGTTACATGAGTGAAGAAGAAGAAACCCAAAGGCAGAACTTGGAAGATGAAAACAGAGAGAAGAAATTGGAAGAGGAAGAGTATGAAGAAGTAGACCCAACAGCTGAGGTTGAGACTACAACCAGGACATCCCAACCCGTTGGACCTGGATCAAGTGGAGCACTTGGATCACAGGCCAACGAAGGTGTCGGCTCAAGGGGATCAGGCGGGCAGCTTGGATCTGGCTCTGGGGGGACAGGGAGTGTGGGAAGTAGTGCAACTGGAGCTGGGAATACTGTGAATATAGTGGGGCCAGCACTTGGTGGAAGTTCCACCACAACTACAACAGGTCCTCAAGGACCAGCACCAACAAGGGGGCCAGCACCTGTCAGTGGGCAGGAGGTAGGGCCACAGATGGCGTTACAACCAACACGGGCAAAACCTCATTTTCCAATATATATTCAGGAAAAGGGGATCCTGATGTACACATTAGCCAATTTGAGCACATGTGTATTGTGAACAATGAGAATGGCGATGATGCCAAGATGAAACTATTTCCTTGTTCACTTATAAAGAAAGCAAGTGAATGGTATGCAAGATTCCTTGATAATCATTTCCTAACCTGGAATGGCTTGAATACAACATTCCGAAATAGGTTCAGGACAAGTAAAACTGAGGATGAAGTGTATGGAAGTTTACAACAGTTAAAGCAAAAGAAGCATGAAACTGTTGAGGAGTATATGGAAAAGATGGAATTGATGATGAAAAAGTTGGCTGTTGTACTTGCACCAGGTTTACAGAAGACTTGGTTTGTGAGTGGACTAAGACCAGAGTTGCAAAAGAAAGTGGATATGTTACCCCATAATACAGTGGAGGAGGCATTTGAAACAGCGAACAAAATTGAGCAATTGGGAATGCTCAGGAGATAGAAAATGGATGATGAGGACTCTGAGGATGAGTCAGATGAGGAAGAAGAGCAAGAGCTTAAAAGGAAGAGTAAGAGGAAGGAAAAGTTGAAGAGGGATAACTATGAGAAAAGATTAGAAGAAATCTTGAAGAAGTATGCCACATAGGCTGTAACACATTGGAGGAAGGGTGTTTGGTGTGCAAAATGCCAGAATGAAGGCCATACCACCACTGAATGCCACATGAAGGAGAAACACTCTACTATCTGTAAAATGGATAACCATTCTACTGAGAATTGTTACTACAACAGAAGGACAGCAGCAAGAGAACCTAGGCAAGTAAGGGTGCATCAAGTGCAGCCCCAGCCAAGAAGAAACAGTGATCAGGACCACTATGGTAGGCCTGGTGGTTATAACAATGGCATGGAAGGGAGAGGTAATCCAAGAGGGAATTACCCAGAACAGACCAAGAGCGAGGACCTAATGGGGAAGACTCGGAGAATATGCCACGCGGAGAGGGGAAGTCGGGGGCATGTCTAAAAATGGACACGTGGCCACTAAGGCGAAGCACACTGCACTGCATAAATTGCAAGAGTGGGTCTCATCATGCAAGAGGACAAATCGGGCCGTCAAAGTACCTACCCGGTACATCAACTAAGACTATTTGTGGGCCCATTAATGCATTCAGAGCAAGGGTAACGGAACCCTTTCCGAGTACAGAAAAGAGGGACCTATGCCACATGTGCTGTCCTACTGGACATTCCAGGTGGGAATGTCCACGGAGGGGGGTGGAATTAAGAAGTAACCTAAGCAGGCAACAGCCAATCAGGAGTGAGAATTACATGCAGGTGGTTCCCTCTAAGAGACAAGAACAAGAAATAGGAAGTGTTATGAGCGGAAGAGTCGGGGTGGCTCCGAATAGCCAGTGTCTCGACGGGAGGGGCAATCAAAGCACTAGCTTTGTAGCTATGGCGGATGTAACGGATTACACACTCGCTTTATTTCTCACGCAGTGGCGCAAGGACGGACGAATTGAGAGTACATTTTCTCTCACTCGATACTTGCAAGCCCCACAGGCTTACACGCACTTACTTGTTCCATTCTGTGCCAACCATACCTTTATGCTCTGTGCCCTACAAGCTTTCCTTCAGCTGTTTCAAACAAGGCCTTTTTGTTTGTCTAGAATGAAGAGAGCGAGGGGAATGGAGGATATCAGGGTGAAGAGCACCATGATTCTGTAGAAGCAAACAATTGCTACACCGCAGGCAGTGCAGCTGCTGATGGAGTTGCGATTGGAGGGGCTGCTACGCAAGGAATGGTCCTTGCATCATCGGCAGTATATGATTCAATTTCTTCAGAACTTTGAGCCTCGGACAGGAGTTACCCAGGTGAGGGGAGTAGATATAGAAATTACTCCCCAGTACTTGCAGCAATTGTTTGATTTGTCATCAGGTCATGTGGATGTGGATGAGCACAGGGCAAGATTGCAGATAGGGAATTTGTTCCAAGAAGGGAGTTTCTTTAAGACTCAAGGTTACGCTTGTACCAAAGCCGAGTACCCATGGCTCAGAGAAGTTGGCCAAATATTGAACGTTCTGTTTGCCATGAAACAGAACCAACAATATTTGAGCAGGTCATTCACAGAGGAGATCCTGAAAGCTTTGAGGGGAGAGGATGTAGCTTGGGCGGAGTTAATGTACAATGGTCCTGTGGACGAGATGAAGAGGTTACATGACACTGTTGCTAAGTCTCCGATCATTGTGTCTGGTGCAGTCATTGCCCAAATCATTCTTGACTCTTGCATACTTGATACTCGGGAACGTAAGGAGATGGGAGTGTTTGAGGCAGTAACCACTGCAATTGAAGAGTAGGGCTCTTCACATAGTGAGGGTGGACTGACAGGGCAACACCAGTCTAAGAGACAAAAGCGGGGTATAACTGTAGTGGCGGATCCACTGGCTTCACGGAAACCGCAAGATGATGTTTCCCAAGCTCTTGTGCAGGATGGGGCACAGCAGCACAGAGGGCTGTTATTATTGGAAGCACGGCCTTTGGAGAGGGAGGAAGAAGTCACTTCGGTACCAGTTGACTCAGTTGCCTCAGAGGTTCCACAGTTAGAACATACTGTGACACCACCCCCAATTGCTCTGGACGGAGAAAGGTTGGACATTCCCACTACAGAGCAGGTCGTGGCAGAAATTGAGAAGGGTGACCTTCTCTATGAAAACTCTGGCTTGGTAAGGGAATCAATGGTTCTAGAGGTGCAAAATTTGTCCAGGGAAATCCCTGCTGTGCATGTAATACCCACACCTATGACGGAGGTACCAGGGGTAGAATATAAGGACACTGCAGCACCTGTGGTGGATGAGGTGGTTCAGGAAGAGGATCTGGTGGGGCAATGGCCTGAATGGTTGGTGAAGCATCACACTATGGAGGATCAGGGAGAACAGTAGCAAGTTCACCATGATGACCCCCAGCAGGCCATGCTTATGATTTCCATAAGCAGGACACTGAATTTGTTGGGCACTTATGTGAAATCCCATGTTCCATCTACCCAATTGGCAGCTTTGAGGGAGGAACTCAGGAAGGAGTTTGAGGCTCAAATTGCCACTGAGTGTGCTAACAAGGTAGATGAGGAGGTCAATCTCAAGTTACAGCAAGAGTTGGAGGACACAAAGGCTACCTTGCAGTTGGCCAAGGGACATTTGATTGAAGCAGGTCTCGAGCAGGACTAGTTGCATGAAGCACATAAGCAACAGTTATACCAATTGCAGGTGAAGCATGAGGGCAAGTTGCAAGAAGTGAACGTACTACATACAGAGTTGGAGGCAGTACATCAGAGGATGACCATACAATGTGCTACACTCACAACTGTTCTAGAGCAAACTGCATTAGAAGTTAACAGACAAGGGGAGAGATGTATGATGGCAGAAGTTGAGATCATAGAGCAAGGGAAACTCATTGTTGATTTGCAGGCTACAATTTGTCGCAATGAGAATACTTTCCAAGAGTACAAACAGGTTGAGGCTGACCAGGAGAAGTACATCCTAGAGTTGCAACAAACAGTCATGGTCAATAGAAATGAACTCTCTGTGGCTAACAAGGCTTGGAAGGAAGCCAATAATCTGGCTGCTGCCTATGCGGGCCTGGTTGAACCTCATGCAAAGCGCATGGAGGCTTTACAGCAGCAGTTAGATGTGTACAGACTCACGGAGGAGCAGACTCTCAGGGGTGCCACACAGGACTTGGTGGATAACCACCTTATGCAGGTCTGGTTAGCACAAGGGCCGGTAGAAGGCAAAGCACCACGGAAGCTCACCCAGGGCGAGATGAATGAGCTCAGATTGCAGGTGCAAAACATTGCCACAATTACTATAGACAATGTCTATAGTAGGATAGTGGAGCTACAGGAGGATGTGGAAGGCCAGAGTCGAGTGGACGACCTAAGTTCAAATATTGACAAGAGAGTCTTTGTTCCTGAGGAGCAGCTGATGGCTACTTATTTACATGCCAGGACTCTAATTTTTCAGTCTTCTTCGCAGGGGGTGCAGGAGATGCCAGAGGTAGAAGGGCCAGTGGTACCAATACCACAGCAGGTGCCTGTGCAGGTAGCTGACCCTGTTGCTACTACAGCCAAACCACAGCCTGAGGTATGGGGGGGTGCTGCTTTTACCCACCTAGGACTCCTGCTACACGGGAGTATAGTCGGGCTATGATTATGCCCTTCAACCAAATTCCCATTGTGCTGGATTTGGCTTGGAAGGAATTTAGTCCTCCGCAGTCGTTGGCACATTACTACCAGATCATGCGCATTTGGTTGTCGGTGGCAACTCGGACTAAGGTTCTTCCGAACAATCGACCCATTGAGGATCATCACTTTGCAAGGTACTGGTCTGAGGCAGGTACCATGCTGAAGGAATTAATTGCCTTCCAGGTTGTACATGGGTACATCTATACCAAGACTAAGGAGGTATCTAGTATTGTCATGGGTTGTGGATTTTACTATGCTGCTTGTTTTCTGGCACGTTATCACATTGAGCAACAGAAGATGCAATCACGATTTCTGAGTTATTCCAGTGGGGATCATTGGGTCTTACCTTCAGTGCCACCTCATATGTACCTATATGATGCAAAAGTTATGATGCAGAAGGATTCCCAACTTCGTTCATGATTTAATTCGGCTTGGAACAATTTGACAACACAAAAATTCGGCTATGAGGATATTTTCTTTAAGGGACATGAAGCCTGGAAATACTTACACTGTTCCAAAGTCATTGGCACACCTCTCACCTATACGGATAAGGAGTTCAGGGCGTTCACTAATTTTGCTTGCAAGCGCTTACAGCAAGTTGTACAATTTAAACTTCCAGACATGGTTAGAAAGAAGCATCGGCGCAAGGATGCCAACATAGAGCCATTGTCGATTGGTGGAGAGGCGGGGCAGGGTAGTGGTGTAGGGGCTCTGGATGTCGGAGAGGGTAGTGGGAAGGGAGATGGTGGAGACGGTGCTTTGGTGAAGAGTGGACAAAGCAAGAAACGGGGGAAGAAGGCAGGGAAGAATGAGGTGGAAGTGAAGAAGGTCCCACCTCTAGAGACCAACGAGTATTAGTCGCACTCATCCCAGCCTCCATGCAACACATCATAGTTGTGGATCCAAGTTCAGATGTCTAGTGTTTGGACACGCAGGGAGGCTCACTCCACTTGTCCACTTGTTTGTGGGTGATACGGGGTGGCCTTACGATGCTTGATAGAGAGTTTTGGGAGGTATTGAAGAGGGCTACATTTCCACTAGTAGCCCGGTGGTTCCCTGTCCATGTAGATTGGTCTCAACAACCCTGGAAACTCCGTAGGGGATTTGTAGAGGAGTTGGAGAAGAAGTATGGGGGTCGTTGGAGTGAGACCCGATTGATGGAGTTGGTCAGAAAGGTGTCTAGAGGAGGATTTACATGAGTGTTATGGGAGGCTCTGGGCAGCTGGAGTATTGAGATAGCTGGTGATGTTCTAAATTCCGGGAGGAGGTCTTGCTGGTTATGTGGGAAGAGTGAGCATGGGAAGTCGCATTCAAGGGTACAAGAGGCAATCGGGTGACAGAATAGGGAGCGGAGGCGTAGCAAATATTTACGTGTTTTGATAGTGGCACAGGAGTGTTTCAAGGTAAATTGACTTGGAGTTAAGAGCCGAACACCAGTGGCGGTGGTGAGTTGGGTGAGGTTAGATATATGTCAAGCTTTGAAGTAGGCAAGAATGAGTTTATTTTGACGTGGGTGTGAGGTTTCAAATTGTGAGGAAAATGGGTTATGAAGCCAAACACGTTCAAGTGGTGATATACTCATGTTGGGGTATCCCGGTAAGTCAGTTTGTATGCTAATCTTCATTTGTCGTAGGATAAACAGTGTGCGGGTGGTGGGGGAGTGGAGGCAAGATCCTGCAACGAGCCAAGAGGTTCAAGTGGGAGAGGACACACCTGCTCCGAGTGTGGGAGGATGGTTGAGTGAGGATTGTGCCTCACCTAACACAGCGGGCATGGTTAGTGCGGCATGCCCATAAGGAGTTGGGGCATTTTGGGGTGCGACGCACTCACAGTTTACTGTAGACCAAGTGTCTGAGGACCCTGAGGCCAGTGAAGAGCAAGGTGGCGCCACAAATATACAAGAGGATTCAGCCCCCCCCCAAGCAAGCCCATTGAGGCCTAGGGGAGGGTTGGTTGTTTTTTTTGGGGTTTGGGCTGGTATTGTTCACATTAGTCACCAAGAACATAAAAATTCATCCCTCAATCAATTCAAAATAACATCTCAAATGGTACTCATTCCATTGGCATCATGGGGTCTTCCCCTTGTCATTCATAAACTTGAAATCAACATAGATTCATACTGCATAATTCACCTCCTTGAGAGGGCTTCATTTCAATCAATTTTTCAATAGTCAAGACAATGCTTGATAAACAAAAGCTTCACATACATAAAGGGAGAAGTGAGGGTGTGACAACATTCCAATGCGAGCGTGCTTGAGATGCTCTAATGACTCGTGAAATGGTACTCTAGGCGGTCCTTCTTGGTACTCGTCTCTAGGTCCACACCGGCCTTCCCTACTCGTCTTCAAGTCTACC
The DNA here is from genome assembly GCA_030704615.1 of Takakia lepidozioides. Classification (NCBI taxonomy): domain Eukaryota; kingdom Viridiplantae; phylum Streptophyta; class Takakiopsida; order Takakiales; family Takakiaceae; genus Takakia; species Takakia lepidozioides. Next base: position 95,997,521 of record CM060731.1, on the reverse strand, counting down.
TCCTCTACATGAATTTGCACATAGCCTCCTTCATCAATCCCCAACGGCCTCAAAGCCAAAATGAACTAGGACTCTTGCCTTAGCTATCAACACACCTTCCTAAACTAGGGAGCTTCAAGCTCCACTCCTGGGACGTAGGCCTCCTCAAGCAAAAACTAACAAAGCAACAATGCAACAAGCAAGAGGAAACTATGCAAATGAACTAGGTGAAGAACAAGGAGGGCCTTGCTCTTCTTTTATACCGTTGTTGAACCTAAAAAACTAGTGAGAAATAATGATAAACTATAATAACCTTGAAGGATCTATAGTTTAAAATGCATAGATTGAAATAAACTAAAGAAATGGATGGAAAGTTGTGGAGGCCAATGAAAACTGGTTTTTCATCCATCCCTTTGGATGACTAGTTGGCGCTAGTTGTCATTTGTCATCCATCCATCCTCCAGGGCGAATTTGGCCATTTTCATCCCATGGATGACGTAGAAATTCAAATAATCGGCTGCCGTGAGTGTCGTTGACTTGATAATTTGATGTCGTCACTAATCTCCTCCATCACAAAACTTGGTGAAAAATTATAATTGGGCACCCCGTAGTTTCCTGCAAATTCTCCGGGTGATCGGGATGACAAGATATTTCAATCGCCGATTTTCGCCATTTCGTCATACCGGAAGTTGCTCCTTCCTTGGAAATAAATAATTGATGGTGCCCCTGGGGGTCTTTGGCCCTACCACTGGGTCACAGATCTTCCGGGAGTCTTCTCCTACACACTTTGCATCGCTGGGGACAACCAGCATGTAGCCCAATGGTAAGGGCACATACCCTCTCACGAGTGAAGGTCCATTGTGAAGGGAAAAATAGATGTCCCGGCTATAGGCGGCTCGTAGGCCTAGGCAGTAGGAATTAGTCAATAATAAAAAGACTTGGAAGGCAGTTACTAGAACGAATTGTAGCAGTTCCATAGGACTTAGAAAATGCAAACTCGCCTTGTGAAGTGGAGTACTCAACTCCTTTTTTCCGGTAGGAACTAGTTAGTGACCATAGCCACCATATACAACCACGGACCCCCTGCACTAACCGCAGTCGGGTAGGCAGTTCAGTGAGTGGTTGTGAGTTGAATCCACCTGTTGGAAGTCATTACGGTGTCCACCTTCCCACCGGAAGGCAGTAGCCCTATGGGGTCAAGTGACACCATAAGTTACACTTGCTTCGGCAACGCGTCCATCTTTTTTTTTTTGCATCGCTGGGGAGTCAAAACTTCACCGTGAAGCTACTAACCCGCCATTTGTTCCAATGTACCATTTTGCTTTTGTCGCGATATCTCATCGTTGTACAGGTTGTTTCTTCCAATTGCCAAACCCCTCGCCGTGTGTTCCTACTGGATGAGAAAGATAGGAGAACAGAGAGATCGCCATCATGTGTCCAAACAGTTGCCTTGTATTGTTCAAACAGGTTCACCTTGCCGTTACCAATATCAATTTAGTAGCCTAACCCGCTGTCGATGCAGATTCCTATGGTCATCTTGACGCCAGAGCTTCTCTCCATGGTCGTCGCAGACACTGACTAAGTTCCTAAGTGTTGTACCAATGATTCCCAATTAGCTGACAATCTGCCCCGTTTTGGCAGTGCAATACTGAAACTGTCTGTTTTGGGATAAAAAATGATCTGAAAAGAAAATTGTACCATTATATGCATCTCCACCAAGCTCCTTACTGATCTTTGGATCATCATGCACACTATCTTCATGACCAATCTCATGGGGTGGACCAGCTTGAGCTCCCATTGCTAGAATGCACAAAAAGACAGATGCAGGCCATTCTGGCACCATCTCCTCATCTGTCTCACCATGCCATCGAGCTCCAGTATCATCATGCTCGCTCGTGTATTGATTACGACTCAACCCATCTGCATCCCGATTGACTATACCGGCTCGATGCACCACTTGAAAGTCGTACTCTTGAAGTATAAGTGCCCACCGTACAAGCTTCCCTGTAAGCTTGTTTGACTCCATCAACCACTTTAATAGTTGGTGATCCGTGACAAGGGTGAAGAGATTGCCATAGACGTAGCATCTAAAATGTGCCACTCTCCATACTGCAGCTAGACACTCCCCTTCATATGAACTATACTTTGTCTCTGCATCATTGTTTGAGCGGCTGGCATATGCCACTACGAACTCTCTTCCCTCATCATCCACCTGTGTGAGCACTGCTCCAATCCCCAGCATACTCCAATCTGTATGTAGCTGGAAATGCCGCCCCCGAATAGGCCGCCTCAGAATAGGTGCAGAAGTCAATCGAGCCTTGAGTTCCTCAAATGCTTCCTCCTGCTCCTCCCCCCACTGCCACTCCTGACCCACCTTGGTCAACTTGGTAAGAGCCTTCGTTATGCTACTAAATCCCTTGACAAACCGTCAGTAGTAGTTTGCCAATCCCATGAAAGCACGAACTCTGCTTACATCCATGGGACGTGGATTGCATGCAATGGCCTCCACCTTTGTCTATTGAACACCCAATCATCCAGGGTATATCATGTGGCCCAGATACTCAATCTGATTGTGGAAGAACTTGCACTTTCCAGGGTGCAGTTTCAACCCGTGCGCTCTCAAGCGCTCAAACAGTCTCTCATGCTCCTCAACCGTATCACTAAAGATGATGATATCATCAATGTGGCACCGGGTGAAGCCTAGCCCTGCAAGAATACTATCCATGATCCTCTGAAACTCTGCATGAGCATTCTTCATGGTAGGAAGCGCCATTGGTACATACAATCATTCCCATGCTGGTCAATCCCCCAGAATGCCGTCTTTTGCTTATCAGCCTCTTTGATTGGCAACTGGTGGTAACCAGATGGCAAGTCCAATGTGCTAAACACCTTCACATGCCCAATGGCATCAAAGATTTCTTCCGAAGTTGGCATGGCATGTCTATCGGACTTAGTTGGACGATTCACAGGGCGCGGTAATCCCCACACATGCTTCTTTCTGTCCAATTGCCATAGATATCTTTCTTAGCTGGCATCATCGTTGCCGAGGCATACTCCCCGCCTGACAACTCCACCAATCCTTTCAAACAACTCCATAGTCCGTGACTGGATCAAAGACCTCTCCATGTCATCATACCTGTAGGGCCTTCGAAAAATTGGCGTGTCACTTGCCAAATCGATACGAATCTCCTGGCCCTTCAAACTCCCCAAATCCTTCAAACCGAAGGCAAAGCAATTCTATAAGCCCTTAGAATTTTGCTGGATCCTCCATCTCTCTCCTCCGGTGATTGTAGGTCCAACATCTGGTTCCCAATTTTCCTCAATGACTGCAACCTTGTGTACACCAGGCTTGGAGGTAGGAGACGCATTTTCCATCCTCAACTTCTTCAAAAGCCTTGGCCACCTTGGCCTCCAACTGATCCTCAGTATATGGCTCTCCCCACTCATCATATTGTTATTTGAGAGATCCAATGACTCTCTCTTTGCGCATCTCATCCCACATTTGCCATGGGTGTCTGCACCCCATGATCCGGTGCTCGCCCCCACTCACTGCCTCAACCGTCTCGGTTGGCAGAGAGGATGCAATATCCAATGGAAGTGCAGTCTAAGTAGCCACCAATGCTTGCAATCTCTGTTGCTCAACCATGCACAAGCCAATGACCCATGTCAAGCAATTTAGATCCATTGCTTGACCCAACACTTGTCGGCGTGATGCCTCTGACAGAGCTGGCACAACTATAGTGTCTGTGGCCAATCCCATTGCCCGTTCTCGCTCATCCGCATTGGGCTCCACCAATTGCTCTAGTACATTATCCCAAAACCATTGTCTCGGAAAGCATGAGACAAGGGAAAACTCATGAGTGTAGGCAAGGCCGCACGTTGTTGCCCCACTCGATTGATCACCGCCAAAGATGGACGGTCATCAGGTCACACCCTCTGTGGCTACTGCCCTTGCTCCAAAATGCCCTCAACCTTGAGGTTGGGTGGCCGTCGAATGGAATCATAGGCTCTCTTGAGCAACTCTGGTGGTGCGACCCCACTGCAGTTGCATCCAATAGCACCGCCGATCCAATCTAAGACCGCACCTAGTGCACACTAGCCATAACCCTGGCCCGAGAATCCCCCATAAGAGGAACATTATCCAAGATGTAGGCTGGAGGTTGCACTTGCTTTGTCTGGAAGTCATGCAACACTCGCAACATCTCCCAAAACAAATGCAACCTTGCATCATTCAAGCCATTCCCATGACCTGCGGGGAAAGTGTCCTTGGCAAGGCCATCCGGCTATCACCAAGTCAATGGCACCATACTGGTCCAAATCATCCGCCCCCACCAAGGTAATGTCTGCTGGCAAGGCCTTTTGGTACCCTTGAATTGCTGAGAGAGACAACAACTCAAGATACTGACATGTGAGCAAGGCAACATAGCGCATGGAAACATGCCAAGCGTTCTTATCCTTCTCCACATACAAGTACTTTCGTACTTTAATCCCTGCTTGCAACACTCCTACAAGCCCAGTGCTCATGCCTCCAAACAGGTCTAGCAAACAAATCCCTGAGTCAGGTGGTTGCCAGGTAATAGACATTGTGTCCAAAAGAGCTGAGGTGGTCTAGGTGATGTCACTGAACTCCTCTCGCCAACTGATGGAAATGCCTCCTGCCATGCTTGTTGCACACATTGGTTTGCTAGTCGATGCAAATTCCCAACTGTACTCCACAGTGGGATATGAACAGGCACATGAGGACGCAACTCAGCCTTGTATGCCAATTATCTCTCCTTATCAGGTCAATCGTGTCATTTACAACTGGGGAAATGACTCATTTTGAGACGTAATGGACAAAAAACCTGGGATCGACTAAAGTAGTAAATGACTAGTTATAACAAACATGGTGGATCGGACATCCAATCATTGGAGTGGTTGCGGACGCAGACGCCTCAATGACTGCTCAGCGATTATAGCGATTATTGCTGGGTCAGCACGTGGCGTGACCACGCCAGCCACCCGTGTGTTTGACCTTTTGGGCTGATTTTGACTTTTCCCTCCACATGAGTGGAATGACTCAGCTGAGCGGGATGACACATGGATGCGGACGTGGACGCCGCCGTGGCAAGGCCACGACGAGCATCATGGCTACCACGTGGCTGTGTTCTCGGTGTGGCACGTGCCAGTCGACCACGACACTTGCAGTGCTACATGCCCAATGCCAACGGCGACTGCGGAAGTTGACCACATAACACAACCATTTACCATGTGCGCGAATAAACCGGGGCCACGTGGGGGCGTGTGTGTCGGCGCGTGGTTTCCGCCCCTGTGAACAGAAGTAACAGGTATTACTTGTAGTTCAAAGAGTCGGAGTGCTTCCGCTGACACAGCACTGGTTTGGCCAACTCCACTGGCATGCAGGAAGTGGATTGCACTACACTAGGAAAGCCTTGAAGAGAAGCACTTGTAGTGGATTGTGTGAGTTGAGCAAAGGACCTACAGTCTAAACTGAAAGTGTGGTTGTAGTGCAACGGCAGAATCCCCAAGGTCCTTGTACATGCAAGAAAGCAAGAAGAAGGAGGATGGGACTCCTAAAGTGGCAACAAGAACGTGGATGCATACACATGCAAGGGGAAATTGAGAAGCCCTCAAGGTGGGCAAACTTGAAACATACACAAAACTGCATGAACCACGAGACATGACATTAATCAAATAGCCAAACTTCATGGAGACAGAAGACCATCCAGCATACACATACTAGGGGAAAGGATACGAGGACGAGTCAGGAAAATGTCAATTCATATTGAAAAAAGATAGCGTCAGGCACACCTGCATATGAACAAGACAAAAGGCCAACATACATGGATATGCCGGAGATTACAAAGTGTGTCATGGCCAGTGGATATGGCCCAAATGTTCTGATCAGATCTGATGCCCATCTGAATGATCTGATGATGTCCCAGTTTAATGGCCCATCTGATCAGATCATTTTCTATGAGTACCAGGATCGGACAACAGGGTCTACAAACATGAACCTCACTTCACACCTTCACCCCTCCTCATACTCTTCTCTGGCCAGAGAATAACCGTGTCTTTCATGTGCAATAGTGTAGTCTGGGGGGGGTCATCGTCCAGATTTGGACATGGCAGGGCAACAGTTGGAAGCATAATGTCGTGGACTTTCACCTTGTACCACCCGGAACGAATGTCCTTGCAATGGAACTTGTGAACCTCAGCTATTCCCACCACTTCCGCCTTTGTTGCAGCAGACTTCACGCGCTTGTCATTGGGGTTCAGGAGAAACACAAACTCCGAGATTTGCATACACCAACATCACCTTCCATTCAGCACAAGAGGAAGGAACGCAGGGTGACAGACCAGAGCACATCAGACATGCCTTTGGACAGTACAACCTCCAAATCAGTTTTATCCAAGAGGGGGGGGCTGCTATTTCATGAGCGGCATGAGCATGAGCGGAAAAAAAAAAAGCATGAGCAGACCATTGTGAGTCCACGGAAATAGGGTTAGGAGGCACGGAAATAGGGTCATGTGAAGTTGGAATGTGGCACCAGTGGACTTGAAATGCAACATTTTATTGCAAATTTTGTGGCAAGCCACGTCTATACAAGTGTGTTCTAACTGTCATAGCCGGAATGGGCACTACTCTCCTTCACCCTCCGAGGAACTTGCCCCACCTTCTTCCTCATCCCCCTCATCCCCCTCATCCTCCAAGCTCTGTGATGCATCAGTTCCACTATGCCTCTCAAAAATCTCGTCCTCTCCTTGGGGGACTGTCCACCTCACCTCCTGGGAATCTTCTGCGTCTTCTCCCCCACTTTCCTCAGCAGAATCCAAGACAAATCTACGAGCCCGACGGGCTCTAATAGCTGCTGCCTCCTCCCTCATCTTCATTTTCTTGAGGCTTGCCTCGTCTAAAATCTGCTGTACACGACTAGGTTCGGAACACCTCCTAATGGACACCAAAGCAAGCCGGGCAGCATAAGTAGGAAGGATGTACTCCCTTTCTGGACTAGGCATGAAATCCCCCCCTGGCAAAAAAAAGCACGTTCCTCCTGCCCATGAACTCCGGTGTAGACGTCCCTCCGGCAGTACTTGGCATCCTACAGTAAGAACAAATCCACTTCAAGAATGTCAATACCAGCACAACCAGAAAGGGTTTTCAATGAAATAAGAGAGTGGAGGGAGGTGCCTCACGAAATTTGGAAGCAACTTACAATGCGACCACTCACTCGTAAACCGGGGGCTCCTCGGCCTCGATCCCAACTTCCTCCCCTGCTCCTTCTCGGATTTTTCCTCATCCTCCGAGGATGCCTCTTCCTCTTTCGGCAGACGTTCAGCCGCTGCAAGTTCCGAGTTGTGGAGGTAGTATCTGGCTCGAAGGCGAACACATGCCTGTCGGACAACGTCCCTGCCCACATTGAAGCACCTGAGGAACAAAGCGGGCGGTTAATAGCTTGCGGCATGCAATTGCAATCGGGCCAGGGGACAAACTGAGCACGTGAAGGCTTACCCGTGCCGCAATGTGAGGTCTAGAATCCGCCCTTGGACATCCGAGCACGTCTCCATGAGGGTTTGGATGAAAGCAGGGCTCCGGGTCCGGCTGTACCGCCACGGTTTGCCTGTCTTTGTGTCCTTTGGCATACTGGAGTGGGGCACATAGTTGTAGAGGACATCGTAGGTTACAGGGTCACAGCGGCATCAACAAGACGACCGTCGTTGCGGAATTTGAACGTAGACCCTCTCTTCACAAAGCAATATGCCTCAAACACCAATGTCTGCACATCCAACAAAGAAGGATCAACTCCAGGGTCTACTTAACATACACCACAATATGAAGTGAATGCAATAGATTGATAACTTACACTTTGGCCCTCTGTTTGCAACCCCTGTGTACTGATGCAGAATCATTTTCTGAGGAGGACCGGGGTGACACTTTTCGGTGTCCACCTTGCCACCGCATTCTCTGTGGTCTTCCCTCTCGTGGCAAGGACAACCACACATCCACCGTCATCCAGAAGCATCCCCGCCAGCCCAAACCCGGCTTTCCAGTAGTCCTCAGTAAACCTGTTCCAGGTGGGCACACCATCCAGGCCCTCCAGCAGCTCCCCATCTGGAATGTCGAGGAGAATCATGTCGCAAGCTCTCTCCACCTCACCCCCCCACCCCCCCCCTCCCCCGAGTACTCTTGCAATCCGTGCTCACAGCTGTGAAGAATTCCATCATGGCTTCAAAACCAGGGGTGTCTTTAGGGAGGTTAGCTATTTCATGAGCATGAGCGGCATGAGCGGAGTAGTAAGACAATCGGTTTTCATGAGCAGAAGTACAAATTTCGAAAATAAAAAACAAATAATAAAATAAAACATTAATTTAATGCAATGTGTCAGGAAAAACAAATATATTATTCAGCCCCTTGAAGGGAAAATTGTAGTTTTGACAATTGTGCTCATGATATTTTGTCTTCCGCTCATGCCAATTCCCAGCGACATGTGCAAATATGGCACCGAATTTCGCGGTAATAGGGTCCGTAACCTGAAAAAACGGCGACGTATTTCGCGGTAATAGGTCTCTCTGGCGAAAAATGGTGCCGAATTCCGCGGCTATAGGTCCCCTCATGACAGGTAATTTGGCGCCATTTTTCCAGTGCATGTTCGGACTTAGCCAGTTTTCGGCGCAAAATAGGGAAATTCGGCGCCATTTTTCTAGACACTGTACCAGTGCATGTTGGGACTTAGCCAGTTTTCGGCCCCAAAAAGAAAAATTCGGCGCCATTTTTCCAGAAATGGCCCCACAACTGCTTCTGTTGGATCTCAGTTTGAATGGAATATTGCCTCATTCGTTGTGGCAGTGAGGATGTCCACCAGATGCGCCACAGAGGAGGCACGCCAGGAAGAGTGCACTGATTCGGCCATGTTTGTCGTGGGCATGTCGGTGTTGGAGTCGAGACACATTTCCTGCACAAGCACATGTTGAGGTTACAAGCAAGTTACAAATATGGCCAAGAATAATATTCAACGGGACGCGAATTCATGCAATATTCCATTCAAACTGAGATCCAACAGAAGCAGTTGTGGGGCCATTTCTGGAAAAATGGCGCCGAATTTCTCTTTTTGGGGCTGAAAACTGGCTAAGTCCCAACATGCACTGGTACCTGTGTCTGGGAAAATGGCGCCGAATTTCTCTTTTTTGGGCCGAAAACTGGCTAAGTCCCAACATGCACTGGTATCGTGTCTGGAAAAATGGCGCCGAATTTCTCTTTTTTGGGCCGAAAACTGGCTAAGTCCCAACATGCACTGGTACAGTGTCTGGAAAAATGGCGCCGAATTACCTGTCATGAGGGGACCTATAGCCGCGGAATTCGGCACCATTTTTCGTCAGAGAGACCTATTACCGCGAAATACGTCGTCGTTTTTTCAGGTTACGGACCCTATTACCGCGAAATTCGGCGCCATATTTGCACATGTCGCTGGGAATTGGCATGAGCGGAAGACAAAATATCATGAGCACAACTGTCAAAACTACAATTTTCCCTTCAAGGGGCCGAATAATATATTTGTTTTTCCTGACACATTGCATTAAATTAATGTTTTTTATTGTTTTTTATTTTCGAAATTTGTACTTCTGCTCATGAAAACCGATTGTCTTACTACTCCGCTCATGCCGCTCATGCTCATGAAATAGCTAACCTCCAAGAGGGTATGGGCTTGCGGACTTAGATTCACCCTGGAAAGCGCTTCTACCTTCTTCCGCCAGGACTTAGCATGCATGGACAGAGGGATCCTCCTTCCAAGATATAGAGTCGATTAACTTAACATATCTGACATTGACTGAGTACCTTGAACCGAGGCTCGTCACCAAGAGTGGAAGCCGTGGAAAGCTGCGCACGTGTCTTCAATTGCTGCATCGAAAGCAAGAGCGTTTAGTGTGAGAGAAAACAATCTAAACAACAAGCACTTTAGCGATGGAATAAACATAGTAGCACGAAGCATGGCAAATTGCAAAACCAGACCTCAAACCCTACAAACTACATCGTAACATTAAAAAAAAATCCCTAAACGTCTGGAAGCAACAGCAAGGACACCAATTGGCATGCCTGGGGAACCATGTCCGGCTGCGATGGCCCTCCTGGAGTTTGTCCACGCATCTTGGTCAACTGCTCACATAACACACAATGGCTGCTTCAGCAAAAAGGCAAACACTCCAAGCAAGATTACGAACAGTGGGTGGGATGAAACCATACCTTGGGCACTGCCTCCGAATGGCGGGGGCCAGATCCCGACTCCTGCCGCCGATGGGCCTGGGTCCTTGGCGCAGCAGCCACCTTTTGAGTGGGTGAGCCCACTTCCACCCCCTTCATTGTCTGCAAAAAGAATTAGACCACGCCATGCGTGAGAGGGCATCCGCAGGGAACAAATAAAACATCTGAGTTATCATGATAGTCATCTTGCAAACAGTAAGCTTAGTTTCACCTGACAAGACACAAATGCACTTCCCCCAGTGGCACCATCCTCGCCCGCAGTCAGGCAGCCAGTTTGCCGTAGCTTCCGTTGCCTTGTGAAGACACGCACACCCGGAGAGGAAGAAAGATCCTTGCAATAGGGCCATAGAGTTCCTAAAAGGTAATCTGAATCAGGCCCCTCGCTGGCATTGCCAGTAACATCAAATGACAGTGGATGAACCATGTTCAAAAGGGAGTTTGCCTGCCCCTTGTGTGGTGAATCGTCCACTAAGAGGGTGTTGGATTCGTTAAAGCCAGAATATTCTTCCCACACCCTCGACAATCTCTTCTGCAAGTTCTGAACAGCAGACCCTTTTGTGGGGTGTGGCTCTGTCGAGGGGTCACAGTCCTCTTGTGACCACACGAAGAGGGGAGAACCCTTGACCCCCTGCATCAGCACTTTGAGTACGTCTGCAACATCCCCTTGGAAGCACACAACCATATTCCAACATAGAAATACCGGAAAACAAGGTTTAAAAACTCGCAGACCTGGGGCCTTGGGAAAACGAACTTGTTTGTTGTCATTGTCGCGCGGCTTTTACTCACCCATCCCTTCGCTATCCGAGGCGGGAACTCCAAGATAGAAGAGTTGGAAATCTCTAAGCACTCAGCCCGCTCAGAACAATCAGTCATGACCTACAGCTAGTGTATCATGGGGGTGTTTCCTATTTGTATTCCTTCCCGTATTCATGTTAGCTAGTTATCATACTGTTGGTATTTAAGTATCAGATTGCTTCAGCAATCTATCGGATTCCATCAACTCATCCATTCATTCCACAACTTCACTCAGATCTCTCTACACAGTGTGAGTATGAAGTATGTATCAGATTAATATCTATCAAGTATCAGGCTGAAGCCATGGAGTCTCGAATCTGCTCTACATTACAACTCTACTGCTTGCATTCATCAAGCATCAACAGATCGTTCTCCTCCTACTCCGTGCTCTCCCTCTTTCTGCTCAGAGATCCGCTCTCCGCTTCATTTCCCCCCAGTGATGTCCGAAGTCCTCCAAGAAGTGATCCTCTTCCCCCAGAAGTGATGTCCGAAGTCCTCCTCCTCTTCCCGCTTTATCTCTTTACTAGCCATTCTAACCGCTTCCTTAACTAACCGTTATCTCTGTAGTACACGTTCCTTTTTCAGATGTCGTTCCCCCACAGTCGTTCCCTACCAATGGTAACTGTTCCCCAGTTGTGCCAAGCTGTGACTGGCTGTATCAGGCTGTGGCGGGTTGTGCGAAGCTGTGGCGGCTGTGTTGGACTGTGACTGGCTGTGCGACTGTGTCGGGCTGTGTCGGCTGTGTTAAGCTGTGACTGGCTGTGTGACTGTGACGGGCTGTGTGACTGTGACGGGCTGTGTTGGCTGTGACGGGTTGTGTTGGACTGTGACGGACTGTGTTGGCTGTGACGGGCTGTGTAACCCCCCCCCCCCCCCCCCCCCCCCCCCCCCCTAAAGTGCACTGTTGTCACCCCTAAGGCTCCTGTTGGTCTCAGTCTGTGCAAAAATTAAGGGTACCCCACAGATCCCGTAAAAGTGCCCAAGTCCCAGACAGTCCTCTAACATTATCCCTTCCCCTCTCAAAAAGCCGTGTCATCACGGTTTACTGTTTGGGATTTGTAACCCTTTGTGAGCGAGCACCCTTCAGACGGTTAGAGTCTCGTGAAGGACTCCATGTGCGAGCCCGTGTCCTGTCACTGGTTGAGGGAGATGATTGAACACTACCTAGATATGTCAGTCCCTCTGGAGGCTGATATCAAGGTAATCTTTCAGGCATATGAGACCCCCGTTGCTTCTTCTCTGCCATCTGAATTGCATAGTCCTCTGCCATGTCAAAAGAGTCCGCTGAAGAAACAGTAGTATCAGAATCCTCGTCCCCCCTGAGGTGTTTTAACGGTCGAACTCTAACTGGAATTCTTTGGGGCATACAATGTTGTCCCACCATGTCTGGAAGTTTAAACTGTAAAACTTGTTGTAAGCGCTGAATTGCAAAATTGGTGAAGACCTTGCGCTCCTTGTCTATCCAGGTGAGTGGGGTACCAATGACTTGTGAATTGTGCAAGTATTTCCATGCCTCATGTCCCTTAAAGAAAATATCGTCAGGGCCGAATTTCTGTGTTGACAAATTGTTCCAGGCCGCATGAAACCATGAACGAATCTGAGAATCCTTTTGCATCATAATTTTTGCCTCATATAGGTACATATGAGGTGGCACTGAAGGTAAGACCCAATGATCCCCACTGGAATAACTCAGAAAGAGCGTTTGCATCTTCTGCTGCTCAATGTGATAACGTGCCAGAAAACAAGCAGCGTAGTATAACCCGCAGCCCATGACAATTCTTGCTACCTCTTTGGTCTTGGTATAAATGAATCCATGTACAACTTGGAAGACAATTAATTCTTTCAACATGGTACTTGCCTCATGCCAGTACTGCGCGCAAAGTGATGATCCTCAATTGGTCGATTGTTCGGAAGAACTTTAGTCCTAGTTGTCACTGGCAGCCAAATGCGCATGATTTGATAGTAATATGCCAACGACTGCGGAGGACTAAATTCCTTCCAAGCCAAATCCAACACAATGGGAATTTGGTTGAAGGGCATAATCATAGCCCGACTGTTACTCCCGTGCAGCATGAGTTTTAGGTGGGTTAAAGCAGCATTCCCCCATACCTCCGTAGGCTTGTGGATGTGGTGTGGCTATAGTAACAACAGGGTCAGCTACTGGCACAGTGACTTGTTGTGGTGTTGGTGGCACTGGCTCTTATACCATTGGCATCTCATGCACCCCCTGCGAAGAAGACTTAAAAGCCAAAGTTCTGGCTTGTAAATAAGAAGCCATCAGTTGCTCCTCAGGTACAAAGACTCTCTTGTCAATATTTGATGTCAGGTCCTCTACCTGAGTCTGCAGGCCGTCTACATCCTCTTGTAGCTCCGCTATCCTACTATAGACATTGTCTATAGTAGTTGTGGCAATGTTCTGCACTTGCAGTCTGAGCTCATTCATCTCGCTTTGGGTGAGCTTTCGTGGTGCTTTGCCCTCCACCGGCCCTTGTGCTAACCAGACCTGCATAAGGTGGTTATCCACCAAGTTGCTTGTGGCAACCCTGAGAGTCTGCTCCTCTGTGAGCCTGTACACATCTATCTGCTGTTGTAAAGCCTCCATGCGCTTCGCATGAGGTTCAACCAAATTCGCATATGCAGCAGCCAGATTATTGGCTTCCTTCCAAGCCTTTTTAGCCACAGAGAGTTCATTTCTATTGGACATGAGCGTTTGTTGCAATTCCAGGATATACCTCTCTTGGTCAGCTTCAACCTGCCTGTATTGCTTGAAGGTATTCTCATTGCGACAGATTGTATTCTTCATATCGACAATGAATTTCGCTTGCTCGACATTCTCTGCCTCTACCTTCGTACATCTTTCCGCTTGACTGTTAACTTCTAATGTAGTGTGCTCAAGCGTAGTTGTGAGTGTAGCACATTGTATGGCCATCCTGTCATGCACTGTCTGCAACTCCGTATGTAGTGTATTCACTTCTTGCAACTTGCTTTCATGCTTCACCTGAATTTTTGCATATGCTGTGCTTAGTGCTTCATCGTGCAACTGGTCTTGCGCGAGGCCTGCCTCAATCAATTGTTCTTTGGCCAATTGCAAAGCAGCTTTTGTACTCTCTAAGTCTTGCTATATCTTGAGAGTGACTTCCTCATCGACCTTGTTTGCACACTCAGTGGCAAGTTGAGCCTCAAACTCCTTCCTGAGTTCCTCCCTCAAAGCTGCCAATTGGGTAGTTGGAACATGGGATTTGACATAAGTGCCCAACAAATTAAGTGTCATGCTTATGGAACTCATAAGCATGCCTGTTGAGGGTCATCATGGTGAGCTTGCTGCTGTTCTCCTGATCCTCAACAGTGTGATGCCTCACGAACCATTCAGGCCATTGCCCCACCAGATTTTCTTCCTGAACCACTTCATCCATCACAGGTGCTGCAGTGTCTTGACATTCTACCTATGGTACCTCCGTCACAGGTGTGTGTATTATATGCACAGCAGGGTTTCCCCTGGACAACCGCTGCACCTCTGCAATCATTGTTTCCCTGACCAAACCAGAATTTTCATAGAGAAGGTCCCCCTTCTCAATTTCTGCCACCACCTGTTCTGTAGTGGGGATATCTAACCCTTCTTTCTCCAAATCAATTATTTGTGGTGGAACTGCATGGACAACTTGTGGTAACTCTGTGACAAGCCGATCATGTGGCTGTGATGGCTGTGATACTGAAGTAACTTCATCTTCCCTCTCTGAAGTGAAGGCCCTGCTTCCAATAATAGCAGCTCTCTGTGCTGCTGTGCCCCTTCCTGCACAAGAGCTTGGGAAACATTATCATGTGGTTTCCGTGAAGCCAGTGGATCCGCCACTACAGTCTTTCCCTGCCTCTGTCTCTTAGACTGGGGTTGCACTGCCAGTCCACCCTCACTGTGTGAAGAGCCTTGCTCTTCCATAGTGGTTTCGGCCTCAAACACTCCCATCTCCTTTCTTTCCCGAGCATCAAGTATGCAAGAATCAAGAATTATTTGAGCAATGATTGGGCCAGACACTATGATAGGAGACTTTGCGGCAGTGCCCTGTAATCTTTTCATCTCCTCTACCAGTGCGTTGTACAGTATGTCCGCCAATGCTACCTCTTCTCCTCTCAGGGCTTTGAGTATTTCCTCTGTAAAGGATCTGCTCAAATACTGTTGGTTCTGTTTCATGGCAAACAGAACATTCAATACCTGGCCTACCTCCCTTAGCCCTGGGTACACGACCTTGGTACAAGCATAACCCTGAGTTTTAAAGAAACTCCCTTCTTGGAAAAGTCCCCTATTTGATGTCTTGCCCTGTGCTCCTCCACAAGCACCTGACCTGATGGCAATTCAAACAATTGTTGTAGGTATAGGGAAGTAATTTCTAATTCAACTCCCTTCACCATTGTTGTTCCTGTCCTAGGCTCAAAGTTCTGCAAGAATTGTAACATATACTGCCTATGGTGCAATGTCCAATCTTTGATTTGCAATCCTTCTAATCGCAGCTCCTTCAGTAACTGTACCGCCTGTGGAGTAGCAATCGTTTGTTTTTGTAGGATTGTGGTGCTCTTCACCCTGATTTCTTCCATTCCTCTCACTCTCTTCATTCTAGACCCACAGAAAGGTTTTGGCTGTAACAATTGAAGAAATGCCTGCAGGGCACAAAGCATAAACGTATGGTTGCCACAAAATGCTATGGGTAATTTCTTGTAAGCCTGCGGGGCTTGCAAGCATCGATTAAGAGAAAAGATACTCTCTGTTCTTCTATCCCCGTGCCACTGCGTAAGTAGTATCGCAAGCGTATAGTCTGTTAGTTCCTCCATAGCTTCAAAGCTATAGCATTGATGGTCTGTCCCGTCGTGACGCCCGTTACTTGGAACGACGCCGACTCTTGCGCTTAAAATTCCTCCATTTTCTTGATTCTGCTTCTGGCTTTTGATTGGCTGTAACTGCTGTGACTGGATTTTAGATTTCATTTCCTTCCATGGATTTTCCACTCTGGACTGTCCACTAGGATAGCACATGTGACATGGATTTCGCTTTTCGGTACTTTTTAAGGGTTCCGTTACCCTTTCCCCGTATGCATTAATGGGCCCATAATAAGTTAATGTGTCGGGTAGGTACTTTGACGGCCAATTTTGTCTTTTTCCTTGATGACAGTCCCCCTTGCAATCCATGTCTGGCTGTGTGTCTCGCCCTGGCGTCCACGTGTCCATTTCTACACGTGCCTTCATCCACTTTTCCGCTGACCATTCTCCGGATGTTAACCCACGTCCACCTGTCACTGATCCTATGGATTGTGTAACCCTAGTAGGCTATGTTGTGTTGTGACAGGCTGTGTCATACTGTGGTACGCTGTGATAGGCTGTGTGGCAATGTGGTAAGCTGTGATAGGCTGTGTTGCGCCGTGCTGGGCTGTGATATGCTGTGTCGCGCCGTGCTGGGCTGTGATAGGCTGTGTTGCGCCGTGCTGGGCTGTGATTGTCGCGCGGCTTTTACTCACCCATCCCTTTGCTATCCGAGGCGGGAACTCCAAGATAGAAGAGTTGGAAATCTCTAAGCACTCAGCCCGCTCAGAACAATCAGTCATGACCTACAGCTAGTGTATCATGGGGGTGTTTCCTATTTGTTTTCCTTCCCGCATTCATGTTTGCTAGTTACCTTACTGTTGGTAATTAAGTATCAGTTTGCTTTAGCAATCTATCGGATTCCATCAACTCATCCATTCATTCCACAGCTTCACTCAGATCTCTCTACACAGTGTGAGTATGAAGTATGTATCAGATTAATATCTATCAAGTATCAGGCTGAAGCCATGGAGTCTCTAATCTGCTCTACATTACAACTCTACTGCTTGCATTCATCAAGCATCAACAGATCGTTCTCCTCCTACTCCGTGCTCTCCCTCTTTCTGCTCAGAGATGCGCTCTCTGCCTCATTTCCCCTAGTGATGTCCGAAGTCCCCCCAAGAAGTGCTCCCCCAAAATTGATCCTCTTGAAGTGATCCTTTTCAAATCTTTGCTCCTGGCTTTATCTTCCTACCCGTTGTTCTAACCGTTTCCCTCACTAACCGTCATCCGTGAACTAACATGTTCCATTCGCAGATGTTGTCCCCACAGTCGTTCCCTGTCCTGCTATCCGTTCCCTATGGTCGTGACAGCTGTGTCAAGCTGTGACTGGCTGTGTGAAACTGTGACCGGCTGTGTCGGGCTGTGACTGGCTGTTGGGCTGTGTCGGGCTGTGACTGGCTGTGTGGCTGTGACGGGATGTGTTGACTATGACTGGCTGTGTTGGACTGTGACGGGCTGTGTTGGACTGTGACGGGCTGTGTTGACTGTGACTGGCTGTGTTGGCTGTGTTGGACTGTGACGGCTGTGACGGGCTGTGATGGACTGTGTTGGGCTGTGTATCTCCCCCCCTAAAGCCTGTTGTTGTCATCCCTAAGGCTCCTGTTGGTCTCAGTCTGTGTAAAAATTAAGGGTACCCCACAGATCCGTTAAAAGTGCCTAAGTCCCAGACAGTCCTCTAACAGTGATAGGCTGTGTTGCGCCGTGCTGGGCAGTGATATGTTGTGTCGCGCCGTGCTAGGCTGTGATAGGCTGTGTTGCGTCGTGCTGGGCTTTGATACGCTGTGTCGCGCCGTACTAGGCTGTGATAGGCTGTGTCGCGCCTGTACTGCCCGCCTCTGTCATATACGCTCGGCCTAGCGACAAATGCTCCATACTCTGTTGGTATCACTGGCGCAGCCCGTGACTGCTTTTGCGTTTCAACATGCAAATCATGCTGCAATGGTTTGTCATGGATACCACTGTACCCCTTCAACTTATTGGCATTGATTCTTCCCAGCATCTCTTTGTTAATGGTTTGTAACATGGCGGTGTTGTTATTATACATCTTCTGTATGACATAAGGTCATTTCCATGGTGATTTAAGCTTAGAAGCTTTAATCTTTCCCTTCTTCTGCAACCAGAGAACCAAATCTCCCGTCTTAAAAGTCTTTATCTTACCTTCATCAAACTGTTCCTTCTCTCTTCATCTGAATTCTGGTCATGTTATCAGCTGCATCAGCACGTACTTCTTCCACATGGTATAATTCATGTTTTCTGACCTTAATTGAATCTTGCAATTCCATTCTCTTTTCCCATTCCGTTCTCATGGTAGGTAACAGGAATTCCACTGGAAGTAAAGCTTCCATACCATAAACTAATTGGAATGGTGTATACTTAGTGGTGACTTTATATGAAGTCCTGTATGACCACAAAGCTGTCAGCAGCTTTGTATCCCAATCCGTTCTGTTTGCATTGACTATCTTAGCCAAGATAGTACATAATATTTTTGTTGGTAGCCTCTGCCTGCCCATTACCCTGTGGGTAATATGTTGTACTCTTCCTATGCACAATCATGAACTCTTTAGTCAATAATTCAATGGTCTCATTAATGAAGTGACTTCTCTGATCACTGATAAATTCAAGGACAGCCAATCGTGTAAGTATGTTCTGTTCTCATACAGGAACCTTTCTGTGGACTTGGCTGTGTTGTCCCTCAAAGCTTTAGCTTCCACCCACTTCGTAGTATAATCAGTGGCTGTAATTATGTACCTGTTCTGTGTATCTTCTTGCTGGTGGGTTAATTGGTCCAACAAAGTCTAGTCCCCATTTCTGAAATGGTTCCGTAGGCATTGTAAGATGCAAAGCCATCTTCCCAGATCTCTGCAAAGGTCCTAGCCTCTGACATTCATCACAACTCTGACAATACTTGTGTACATCTTTGAACACAGTAGGCCACCAGTAACCTGCATGTAGTATCTTCCTACTGGTAGTCTCTTCTCCAAAATGACCTCCTGCCACTCCTTATGAACTTCCTCCAAAACTTTATTAACTTCATGGTGGTATAACATCGCTTCAGCACTCCATCTGGTCCTAGCTTATACATTCTGCTCCCTACCATAGTGTAAGGTAGAGCCTTGATAGCAATTCTCTTTCTCTGCTCCTTTCCATAACTTGGTGGGCACTGACCATGAGCAAGGTAGTATCTGATTGGCCACTGCCAATCTAACCAGTCATCTGCACTTTCCCTGCACCTCCACTGCAAATAGACTCGCATCTGGTAATTGATCATCTACTCCCGTGGCTGGTTCTCCTGTTGATAACCGTGACAAGTGATCCGCCACAAGATGCAGCCTCCCAGGCTTGTAAACAACCTCGACTCAAACTCGTGCAAGATTATCAACCATCTTGCTATTCTTCGCTTATCAGAGGTTGTTTACCAGGTATATCAGAGCCTGGTGATCCACATAGAACATAAACTTCTTGCCCAACAGGTAATGCCTGAATTTCTTCACTACATAGATCATTGCCAATGCTTCTCTTTCCGTTGTGCTATAATTTTCTTTCGGGCATTGTTCATCAATCGGCTAGCATAGTACACAGGTGAATCTATCCTTCTTGTAACATTTTTGGCTAACACTGCTCCTAGTGCTTCTCCAGAAGCATCACAGTGAACATGAAATATTTCCTGCCAGTGAGGATTAATCAGCACAGGTGTAGTTGTTACTGACAATGTAAGTTCCTCAAAAGCCTGTTGACATTCAGGTGTCCATGCAAACACTGCATCTTTCTTCAGAAGTTTGCTCAATGGTGCTGCTATCTGTGCATACCGTCTGACAAATCTTCTGTAATAGCTTGTTTGCCAAGGAATCTCCTTAGACTCTTAACATTCACTGGTGGTGGAGAGGCTTTAATGGCCTCTATTTTCCTGGGATCCACAAGAAGTCCCCTCTTACACACAATGTGTCCCAGAAGCACCCCTGAGTTCACACAGAAAGTACACTTCTCTGGATTCAGGCTCGGACCTCTCATCCTGCATCTGGCCAGACATAACTCCAATTTATGCAAGTGCTCATTCTTAGAGCTGTACTCACTGAAATCATCCAAGAACACCTACATGAAATCATCCAGATACTCATGAAAAGATTCACTTATCACTCTCTGAAGGTTGCTGGTGCATTACAAAGTCCAAAGGGCATGACTTTGTATGCATAAGCACCCCAGTCTGTGATGAAGCTGTCTTTCCTTGGTCTTCTTCTGCCACTTGCACTTATTATAACCACTGAAGCCATCCATGAATGAAAACTTTCATGGCCTGCCACAGTATCCAATACTGCTTCTGTGAATGGCAAAGGGAAAGGATCTTTCTTCGTACAAGCATTCAGCTTCTTGTAGTTCACACAAACTCTTAGTTTACCATTCTTCTTGGGAACTATCACAATGGGGGACAACCAAGTTGTATACTCTATTGGGTATATAAACTTAGCCTCAGTCACTTCTTGATCTCTTCTCCAACCTTCTGTGCATAGTTGCGATTCATTCTGTACCTTGCCTGCTTATTGGTACTGATCCTGGTTCCAGTTCAATCTTGGCTGACAGATCTCAGGTGGTATCCTCTTTTAGATCCTCGTAGCTCCAAGCAAATACATCTCTGTATTTGATGAACAAACTCTTAGCTTCTTCAAAGAATCTGGCTCCAAATCAGCTCCTACCTTCACCATCCTTGGTTCCTCTTTAGTTCCCACATTCACTTCCTCACCTGCTCATGAGCTGTGATTGTCCAACCAGTCACCACTTCATCCTGTAAACTCACAGTGGCTGGTTCCTCTAGGATTTCCATTTCTCCTTCTCTTCTCTTTCTTCAGAAATATGTGATGGGTAACTGCTGGTTTCCTCTTCAATTTGGTGTTGCTGACACTACACCACAGTAGATACCTCTCTTAAACAACTTAGGCCTTCCAGCCACATCTCTGCAACTTGCTCCCACTCTGGGTGTGCAGCAAACAGGGTAGCTTCCTGCTCCTCATCCAGTCCCTCCTCTCTAGTCATAATCTCTGACCCTCGAGGTCTTCTCGTAGCAGGTAATCTACTAGATTTTCTTTGTGGTAATTTGTATCTCGTGCATCCCATTATGCACGTTAGTAACTGAGAATTCCAGTCATGGAAATACCCTGGCCTGTTTCAGCCACAGACGTCCCAATAATAAGGAGTAAGCCTCCATGACTTCATCCATCTTCAAACACAGTTACTGTGATCATAAAGATCATCTTCTGTATCTGTATCTTAACTCCTCTTATCAATCCCAATGGCTGTACACTCCTTTGATCTGCCATTGTTATTCTACTCGTAATGGGCTGGTTTCATGTTACTTAGACCAAGCTTCTTTCTTAATTGGTCTGTCATGATATTTACTCCAGAGCCTCCATCTATCAGTACATCAGTTAGTTCTGTGCTTCCAATTCTCAATTGGATTACTAGCATAGAATCATCAAAGTCCATGACTGTTTCTCGCCCTTCCGGCTTCACATTATAACTGGTCACCTTGCTGTTCAGGTCTGTGTTTTCCTGTCTCCTGGGCAATTCAATTGATTGCTTTGATACAGCCTGTGTCTACAATAAGGTGCCACAGCCAATAGCTGTCCAATGGTAATCTTTGCTTTGGTCTGGCATATTACTTCAGCCAA
The DNA here is from genome assembly GCA_030704615.1 of Takakia lepidozioides. NCBI lineage: Eukaryota > Viridiplantae > Streptophyta > Takakiopsida > Takakiales > Takakiaceae > Takakia > Takakia lepidozioides. The sequence continues at coordinate 95,975,981 of CM060731.1, read as the reverse complement.
AGTCCCTTCATTACTTTGCATGTCTGCAGCTTCTTTCTCTTCTTTCATCCTCACTCACTTCTTCTTCTCCATCAGAATCAGAGGAATCTGTCCACAGGAAACTAGGATACAGTACTCTTCTGCTTTCCCTATGGTATCTGCCACTTCCTTGTTCAGTTCCATTCTCTCTCTCCAAGCCTTATCATCTTCAGGCATATCACTGCCACCTTTCATTATCATCATCTTCTCAACTACTGGAGGGATTAGTTTGGCTTTGCTTCTTGTTACTATCATGTACGTACTTACTTTGCGGTACAACACATGGCCTAACCATGTGGAGCTGCCACCACTAGGCCTCATTCAAGGAGCTCTCATCTCATTCTGGTGTCTAATCCAGAATGAACAGGCTGCCTTGCGATTGTCCTGGCTGATACTAATAGTGAAACACAGTTCTTCACCATTGGGTCCTCGCCTTGGTCTGCTCTTGATTATTTCTGTAATCCTGATTCCCTGGCTGGTAGTTCCCCCTTGGATTACCCTGATAGTTGCCTCTGGAATTTCCTTGGTAATTCCCTCTTAATTACCTCTCCCTTCCATGCCATTGTTATAACCACCAGGCCTACCATAGTGGTCCTGATCAGTGTTTCTTCTTGTGGCTTGGGCTTGCACGTGATGCACACCTTATACTTGCCTAGGTTCTCTTGCAGCTGTCTTTCTGGGTGTAGTAACAATTCTCAATAGAAGTTGTTATCCATTTTTCAGATAGTACAGTGTTTCTCCTCATGTGGCATTCACAGTGGTGTATGGCCTTCATTCTGGCACTTTGCACACAAACACCCCTTCCTCCAATGTGTTGCGAGCCTCTGTGGCATACTTCTTCAAGATTTCTTCTAATATTTTCTCATAGTTATCCCTCTTCAACTTTAATCTCCTTTCTCTTACTCTTCATTTTAGTTCTTGCTCTTCTTCTTCATCTGACTCATCCTCAGAGTCCTCATCATCCCTTTTCTCTCTCCTGAGCATTCCCAATTGCTCAATCTATTTGCAGTTTCAAATGCCTCCTCCACTGTATTATGGGGTAACATATCCACTTTCTTTTGGCAACTCTGGTCTTAGTCCCACTCACACCAAGTCTTTGTAAACCTGGTGCTGGTACAGCAGCCAGCTTTTTCATCATCAATTCCATCTTTTCATATACTCCTCAACAGTTTCATGCTTCTTTTTGCTTAACTGTTGTAAACTTCCATACACTTCATCCTCAATTTTCTTGTCCTGAATCTATTTCGGAATGTTTGTATTCAAGCCATTTCAGGTTAGGAAATGATTATCAGGAATTGCATACATCAACAATTGTTGCTTTCTTAGTAAGTAACAAGGGAAACAATCTCATCTTGCATCATCTCGCCATTCTCATTGTTCACTATACACATGTGCTCAAATTGGCTATGTGTACATCGGGATCCCCTTTTTCCTTAATATATTGGAAAAGGTGGTTTTGCCTGTGTTGGTTGTGTAACGCCATCTGTGGCCCTACCTTCTGCCCACTGATAGGTGCTGGCACCCAACTTGCTGGTGCTGGTCCTTCAGGACCTGTTGTTTGCGTGGTGATCAGTCTTCCACCAAAGTGGTGGCCCTTGAGCACTCCCTGCTACTTGGCCCACGATATTCACAGTATTCCCAGCTCCAGTTGCACTACTTCCCACCCCTCCCTGTCCCCCAGAGCCAGATCCAAGCAGCCCCCCGCCTGTCCCCCTGAGCCGACACCTTTGTTGGCCTGTGATCCAGTGCTCCACTTGATCCAGGTCCAACGGGTTGGGATGTCCTGGTGTAGTCTCAACCTCAGCTGTGGGTCTACTTCTTCATACCTTCCTCTTTTCCAATTTCTTCTCTCTATTTTCATCCTCCAAGTTCTGCCCTTGGTTTTCTTCTTCACTCATGTAACTCAACACTGCAATTGGTGTTGGAGAGTCTGAACTCTCCGTTGGCTTCTGCCCATCCTCTCCTCCTTCTTCACCTTCCGCTTCAGAAACTGGATTCCTACTTTTGGTGTTCCATGCCAACTCATTTCAAAGATTTCTGTCAAATCTTTTATCCAGGGATGTACCTCAGATCTTTCACCTCGTGATTGACTGCTTCACACCCCGTACCAATTCCCTTAATCTTTCTTGCAAAGAAAAAAAGGAGTGGCATCCAACTCTAGTTCTTTCGGTATGGGTGATGTACTCTCTTGATCTTAATGGTGTGAGAGGTCCAGATGATTCCCCTATGTCTATTCCTCTCTCCCAAAGATATGGATAATTAGCTTTCAGATAGCTTTCTCTTTTTGCTGAATATCTCTGGCGTCTAGCTTCTCTTTCATCACTCATGTCCCATGTCTTTCATTTCTTTTAATGTGGCAATAACCAAAACTCTCGTTCGTATAATATCTCTCGTATATGCCTGGGTTTCTTTCAAGCTTCAATGCACCCTTGGCTATACTAGAAGTCTCCATTACCATATAACCATATGGCAAACAAGTCTGGAAAGCTGTTCTTTCGGTGTGAGTTTTGATCCACTCAAATATCCTTTGGAATCCAATTCTTTCCCAGTACAAGCTCTTCATGCATATAAGTATAAAACATTCACCTTTCTTTCCTCCTCCCAGCCTTCAAAACTCTACTCGCTTAATGGATAGCAATGCTATCACATAAACCAGTGTTGGTAACCAACGTGCTCTTCCTCTACAGGCCACCTGATAAATCTTTATCACTCTTCCTTTCTCCAGACCCCACTCAGGTCAGCATCATGTGCACTCTCTTAAAATGTTTTCTTTACACTGTTTGCAATTCCAAGAACCTCTGAAAGAATCGTTTGGACAATCTTTCCTTCTCAGTTTCACAGGAATTTATTTCACATCAAATTCTTTAATTCTCTATCCACCATGATCCACCACGAGGATGCCTGTCACATCTGGTTGTTCATGACCCGTTCCCCAGTATGGTCGCCAAATGTCGCGTGGCTTTTACTACTCACCCCTCCCTTCGCTATCCGAGGCGGGAACTCCAAATAGAAGAGTTTGGAAATCTCTAAGCACTCAGCCCGCTCAGAACAATCAGTCATGACCTACAGCTAGTGTATCATGGGGGTGTTTCCTATTTTGTATTCATTCCCGTATCATGTTAGCTAGTTACCTTTACTGTTGGTATTTTATATCAGATTGCTTCAGCAATCTATATAGAGTCCATCAACTCATCCATTCATTCCACAGCTGCACTTCAGGGGTGACGGTTAGTTAGTTAGGTGGTTAGAACAGCTTGCGGGTAGATTAGGAGAGCGGGCTTCTACCATACTGGGGTTTTTCCTTTCCCCATAGTAGCCTCTACCTCCGCCTCTCTCTCTAGCCTACGTCTCTCTACGGCCCCCTCATCAATCACAAAGGGCCTCTCAGGTATGCCTGCGTCAGGCTATGCCGGGGCCATAGTCACGGATGCCAGGGCCTGCAGTTATAGTACTTGGTGTGAGGAACATCACAACTATGAGAAACCAAAATACCCCTCTCAACAAAACAATAAAAGATTACATACAATAAAACAATGACATGGAGACAGGCTAGCTAGGATACTTGCCTCTTGCTCTGAAGTGGAGACGGTAGCTATAGGCTCAATGGGAACCCCTTGTGATGATGTCGGGACCCCCTGTTGTGGCAAAACACCTTGTTGGCCCAGTACTAGTGATGTGACTGGAACCCCTATTGCCACCAAAGATGCCACCAATTCTGCCTTTTGGGCGGGAGAGGCTAATTCCCAACTCATGGCGCCACTAACATTTGCACCAGCAACAAGGGCAAGTGAGAGGGCGCCCTTCTTGGTCGAGGTTTGGCCAATAGTACCAGAGCTATCATGGACATGCGAGGGAGAACCTTGAGACATAGTAGCTGGATCATGCCATGAAGAACTCCCTAATTTTTCATGGAGAAGAAGAGGGGGGCCTCTCCACCCTCACTCTCCCCACCCTCTCTCTCTCTCTCTCTCTCTCTTGTGCCATAGTCAGGTTTGCCCGTTCACGTGCCATGACTCTCTTAATCTCACTGTTTGGAGAAGCACCATCCGGGATATCCAGTTGGCCCTTCCTAGGACCCTCTTTGATTATCCTAACACCTTGAAATGTGTTTGTTGGAGGAGACGTGGGTGCTTATGGTGTTGGAGCGGCTTTTACTCACCCATCCCTTAGCTATCCGTGGTAGAGACTTTAAGGTATAAGAGTTAGAAGGCTCTAAGTACTCAGCCCGCTCAGGACAATCAGTCATGACCTACAACTAGTATATCGTGGGGGTGTCTTTCTACACTCTACCCTTATGGCATTCATGATGAGTGTATTGAGCCCGTGATGCTTATCATGGTTATGGTTAAAGTTGCTTATGCAATCATCTAATCCGGATCTCTACACCTAGCTAGGCATTCCACAGCTTCTCTCTGGTCTCTCTACACAATGTGAGAATGAAGTATGAATCGTATTTATATCTATCAATCGTTAGACCAAAGCCATAGTGTCACTAAGTCTACACTACGGTATCATCTCTATAGCTTGCAAGTATCAAGCTGCACTCCGTCGTCTCTCTCCTCCTCCGCGTACTCTCCTCCGTGTACTCCAAGTCCATGCGATCAACGTATTTCCTCCCTCCATAGCTATTCTGCATTTTCTACCCGCAAGCTATCTTAACTGTCTAACTAACAGTCACCACTCTAACCGTCACTCTCGACAATCAAACTGTACTGCCGTTCCCTATTCCTAATGTTGGTGATGTTCCCGCGTTCCCGGTCCCCTCATGTGGTAACAACACCTTGTGACATGTGTCGAACTATGACCGCACGGTTATGAGGGTCACAGCTTTCGTACCCTGTACCTGTGGTAGCCTGTGCTGCTATAGCCCGTGTGGACCTGGGTCTACCGTGCCCTGAGGCCTGTATGAGCCTATGACTGCCGCACTAACTTAACCGTAAGACCTATGTGGGCCTATGTAAGCCGCACCTTAAGGCCTGTGTGGGCCTACAATGGCTCATGACATTAGAGCCATGTCTGCGCAAAATTAAGGTTACCCCACAGAACCTGTAAATCGTATAAGTCCTAGATAGCCCTGTAACATTATCCCCTCCCCTCTCAAAAAGCCGTGCCCTCACGGTTTACTACTTGGGGTCAGCAAACCTTTGTGAAAGGGCACATGTATGCTTATGAGAGTCCTTGTGAGGGCTCTGTTTATAAGCCCGAGCCTTGTCTTTGGCTGGTGGGGATGCCTGTCTACTTGGCAGAGCAGATTGTCTTGTCCTGAGATTATAGTGGGGGTTTTTTCTCAGGAATATGATATCCTCGTCTCTCTTTGTCCTCCATGGATGCCGCATAGTCCTCTACCATGGCAAAGTTGCCATCTAAGGAACCAGAAGTGTCGGATTCATTGTCCCTCCACTGGTCTTTATGAGCCCTAACCTTCTTCTGAATCACAGGAAGTATGATTGGTATCCCATGACTGCCCACCAAGGTCTGGGTTACATTATGTAACAAAACTTGAGCCAGACCTTGCATTTGTGCAGGTGTAGTTACACCGTATTTCCTCATATGTGTAACTGAGTGGCGTGCCCAACTTTGATGGCGTGCCCAACTTTGAAATTTGAGGTAAGATCCAATGCTCCCCATTGGAAAAAGTCTGGTACCTCATCTGCATTTTCTGTTGCTCTGTGTGGTAACGTAAAATGAAACAAGCAGCATAATATGTACCATAGCCCATAACAAGGCTAGCTACCTCCCTGGTCCCGGTGTATATGAACCCTTGAAAGACCAAGAAGGCAAGTAGTTCCTTGAGCATCGTTCCCGCTTCATGCCAGCAACGCGCAAAATGATGGTCCTCAATCGGTTTATCAGATGGAAGAGCTTTGTTTCGAGTTGCCAATGGCAACCCGAGGTGTATGAGTTGGTAATAATGTGCCAATGACTCCAGAGGAGCCATTTTCTTCCAAACCAAATCCATAATATAGGGAATGTGGTTAAAGGGTAGAACTATAGCATTGCTATATTCAAGCTCAGCAGGAGTTTGTGGTGGGTTAAAAGAAGAGTCACCCCAGACAGCAGGTAATGTTTGTTGCACCAGTGATATGGTATCCACGCTATCCGCCCGAAGTGGCTGCTGTGAAGCTGATGCACTCCCTCCTTGTGCTGGCAAAGCTTGTACCTCCTCCACTGGAAAATGAAAAACAAAAGTTTTTGCCTGCAAGTATGTGGCCAGTAACTATTCCTCAGAACAAACTCCCTCTTGTCAATGTCAGAACTCAACTCATCCACTTGAGTCTGAAGTTTGTTCACATCCTCCTACAACTCAACTATCTGACTATAGACAGTGTCTATAGTTCCTGTGGCAATATTCTGCACCCGTTGTCTGAGATCCTTCATCTCATCCTTAGTCAACTTCCTAGGTGCCTTGCCCTCCACCAGTCCTTTTGTCAACCACACTTTCAAGAGATGGTCATCCACCAATTTTTGTGTAGAAATTATGAGATCATGCTCCTCCTTGAGCTTGTATGCTCCCAGTTGTTGTTGTTGTAAACTCTCCAGCCTCTTCTTGTGAGGATCTACCAAGGCTCCATAGGCAGCTGACATGGTTGTTGGCTTCCCTCCGTGCTCTTTCAATTACAGAGAGTTCGTTGTCCCGCACTTTGACCTTTTGGTGCAACTCTAAAAGTTGCTGGTCCTTTTGTTCATTGAAGCGCTTCAATTCCTGGATGACACCCTCATTGCGACAAAGAGTATTTTTCATGTCTGCAATGAGTGCTCCCTACTCTAGTGCTTGTGCCTCTGCCCATGCACACAACCCATTTTTCTTCTTGATTTCCTCATCAGCTTGTTCCAACTTAGCCATCAGTGTGGCGGATTGCATCATGGCAAATTTCTGGTTGGTTGTTGCCAACCCAGCATTAATTCCTTGCAATGATGCAAGAGCTTCCTCATGCTTGACTTGCAATTGGTAGAGCTTCTATTTGTGTGCATCTTGTAATTGTTCTTGCTCAAGGCCTACCTTGATTAAATCCTCTTTTTCAAGCTGCAGGGCAGCATTAGTCGCATCTAGGGCTTGCTGTAATTTGAGGCTTGCCTCAACATCAAGTTTGGTTGCCCGCTCGGATAGAATTTGAGCCTCAAACTCCTGTTTGAGCTCCTCTCTTAGTGCTGCCAATAGTGCTGAAGGAACATGAGTTTTAAAGTAGTTCCCCAAAAGGTTAAGGGTTCTGCTTCGACTAGAACTCATGACCATGACCTGCTGCAGATCTTCCTACGGACCTTGCTGTGGTTCATCCTGGTTATCAACAGCCTGGTGTCTCGCAAACCAAATGTTCAGGCCAAGTACCCACTTGACTCTGCACTTGTTCAGCCTCAACTGCTGAAGGTGCAGCTTCACCTTGGGCATGCACCGTTTCAACCTCTATCATAGGTTTGGCTTTACTCTGCACAACCGGAATCATCTTGGACATAATTGGTATCTTCGGAACTATTGAAGGCTTGACTATTCCATAGCTTTCATAGAGAAGATCACCCTTCTCAATATCCTCCACTTTTGTTCCTTAGTGGGAATGTCCAATCCCTCCCTTTCTGAGGAAAGGGGTTCAGGTGTAGGAGCAAGACCAAACTGTATACATGCGGGGTAACTTGGACAGTTGGCTGTGTCGGTTGGGGTGCCGAGGTGACCTCTTCCTCCCGCTCCACTGCTTGCACTTCCTGTAATGGCAACTCCTGCTGTTGCTGTACTTCATCTTGTATAGGAGCCGTGGAAACATCGTCCATCACAGCTTGCCTTACCGCAAGCGGAACCACATGATGTACCACCATTGCAGACTCTCATCTTCTCTGCCTCTTTGTATTGCGCTGCCTCTACAATCCCCCTTCTCCTTGTTAGGATCCATGTTCCTCAACCACAGTAGAGCCTAACTCAAACAAACCCTTGTCTTTACGCTCTTGCACAGTAAGTAAACAAGAGTCATGAATAATCTGTGTAATGATTGGGGCTGAAACGATGATTGGTGCTTTGGCCTGAGTCGTCTGAATCCGTTTCATCTCGTCAATTTTAGGCCTTGATGCATCATTTCCGCCCATGCTACATCATCTCCCTTCAAAGCCTTCGATATTTCCTCAGTAAAGGATTTGCTAAGATACATCTGGTTCTATTTCATAGCAAATAGAACATTCAGTATCTGGCCTACCTCCCTCAGTCATGGATACTCTGCCTTGTTCATCCACGCTCACCGCACCAACTGGTAAGTCAAAGACTTGCTGCAAATTCTGTGGGGTGATTTGTATGTCAACCCCTTCACCTGCGTAGTCTCCGTTCTTGGATCAAAGTTCTTAATGAACTGAATCATCAATTCCCTGTGCTGCCTCTTTGCGTAATAGACTCTCCAATCTCAATTCCTTCAAAAGTTGTATTGCCTCAGGTATGACAATACTTTGCTTTTGAAGTACCAGAGTACTCTTCACTCGCAGGTCATCCATGTCCCTGACTCTCTTCCACTACAACAGATCTTGGCTTTTACGTCTGCTATTTTCCAGTCGTATCAGCCATTTATGACTGCATGACTGTCCAGTCAGATAAACCCAATCAGTTGTGACAAATGAGTCGTAAGCGCCATAGAGTCGTATCTGCCAGTCGTGGAGCTCACTGTTGACGTGGCTGTTAGAGGGCTGCTTGGGACTTGGACGCTTTTACGGGTTCTGTGGGGTACCCTTAATTTTTACACAGACTGAGACCAACATGAGCCTTAGGGGTGACAGTAGCAGGCTTTAGGGGGGGGGGGGGGGGGGGGTACACAGCCCGACACAGCCCGTCACAGCCAGTCACAGCCAACCAGCCCGACACAGCCGACACAGCCAGTCACAGCCGCCACAGCTTCGCACAGCCCAACACAGCCAGTCACAGCCCGTCACAGCCAATACAGCCAGTCACATTCCGTCACAGCCAATCACAGCCAGTCACAGCCCATCACAGCTTCACACAGCCCAACACAGTTTTGCACAATTGTCACAGTACAGGGGGAACGGTTAACATGGACAGGGAACGACTGTGTGGGAACGACATCTGCAGAGGGAATATGTTACTTCAGGGGCGACGGTTAGTTAGCAAGGCGGTTAGAACAGCTTGTAGGTAGATAAAGCCAAGAGCGGGGACTTTTTGGGGATCACTTCTTGGATCACTACTTAGACATCAAGGGATAAGGTCAGACGGAGGGCACGATCTTGGAGCTCAGGGATGATGATTACACAGAAGAGGAGATGATGACTTGATGGAGGATTATTTCATGCACAGCTGTAGTGATAATGTAGGGCGGATTAGAGTCACCTTGACATTGGCCTAGTACCTGATAAATCGTATAATACTTATTCGATACAAGCACACTGTGTAGAGAGACATGAGTGAAGCTGTGAAATGAATGCATGATTAACTGGAACTAAGAAGATACTGAAGCAATCTGATGCTTTAGTATCAGATAAGGTAAATTGATAACATGAAGGCAAGAAGGAATACAAATGGGAAGCACAACCATGATTCACTAGCTGCAGGATATCCAACTCTTCTATCTTGGAGTTTCCACCTCGGATAGCGAAGGGATGGGTGAGTAAAAGCCGCTCAACATTTGGCGACCATACTGGGGAACTAAATCATGAACAGCCAGATGTGACAGGCATCTGGTGGGATCATGGTGGATAGAGAATTAAAGAATTTGATGTGAATCAAATTCCCTGTGAAACTGAGAATGAAAGATTGTCTAAACAATTCTCTTAGAGGTTCTTGGAATTGCCAGACGGTTGTAAAGAAAACATTCTTAAGAGAGTGCATGATGCTGACCCTGAGTGGGGTATGGAGAAAGGGGTGATATAGATTTATCAGGTGGCCTGTAGAGGAAGAGCACGTTGGTTATCAAAAGGGTGTCGGGGTCCTCTGTGTCCATGTCGTCAGGGTCGCCCTCTCTTGCTGTTTCCTCCCCTCGTTCACCAGCTTCTCCGCGCGGCTGGTCCTCCTCTGCCATGTGCTTTGTTCCCAGGGCCGCGCTCTCCTCTGTTATCTCCTTCACCGTCATGTTGAGCTTGCGACCTCTCATTCTCTCTCTTGCCTTCTTCTTGTCTCTCGCTGAAGTGAAAAAGGAAGACTATCTTCCGCCTTCCACTCTCTTGCTGGGAACTCAGTCTCCTGCTACTCTCCAGCTTGAAAATCACGAACTACTGGGCTGCGAGACGTCGTGCGATTAGTACCAGCCGGGCCCTCGATCTCGTTATGCATGAGTTCACGGCATACGTGTCCACCTCGCAAAGGCACATTTGTCCTTTCGGCAGTGGCCGCCGTCTTGAACTAGTTAGGTATGGCCATTAGTAGTACTATTGCTTGGTGATAGATTCGATTTGGATGGATGAGTTATTAGGCTAGCTTTTGCCGGTTTTTCCCGGTTCGAAATCTTCATATGTGGCACAACATGCCACATATCATTGGTTCTCCGCCGACTTTTCTGCAACCTGTCACGCGGCTTTTGCTCACCCATCCCTTCGCTATCCGAGGCGGAAACTCCAAGATAGAAGAGTTGGAAATCTCTAAGCACTCAGCCCACTCAGAACAATCACTCATGACCTACAGCTAGTGTATCATGGGGGTGTTTCCTATTTGTTTTCCTTCCCGCATTCATGTTTGCTAGTTACCTTACTGTTGGTAATTAAGTATCAGTTTGCTTCAGCAATCTATCGGATCCCATCAACTCATCCATTCATTCCACAGCTTCACTCAGATCTCTCTACACAGTGTGAGTATGAAGTATGTATCAGATTAATATCTATCGAGTATCAGGCTGAAGCCATGGAGTCTCTAATCTGCTCTACATTACAACTCTATTGCTTGCATTCATTAAGCATCAACAGATCTCCATCCTTCCGCTCAGAGATGCGCTCTCTCCTCCTTTCCTCCCGTGATGTCCGAAGTCCCCTCTCCAAGTGATCTCTCCCCCTTCTCCCAGAATTCCCCAAGAAGTGATGCTTCTCCCGTCCTCGCTCTTGGCTTTATCTTCCTACCCGTTGTTCTAACCGTTTCCCTCACTAACCGTCGTCATCCGTGTACTAACATGTTCCATTTGCAGATGTTGTTCCCCACAGTCGTTCCCTGTCCTGCTATCCGTTCCCTATGGTTGTGACAGTTGTGTCAAGCTGTGACTGGCTGTGCGACTGTGTTGGGCTGTGTCGGCTATGTCGGATTGTGACGGGCTGTGTTGGTTGTGACGGGCTGTGTAACCCCCCTCTAAAGTGCGCTGCTGTCACCCCTAAGGCTCCTGTTGGTCTCAGTCTGTGCAAAAATTAAGGGTACCCCCCAGATCCCGTATAAGTGTCTAAGTCCCAGACAGTCCTCTAACATTACCCCTTCCCCTCTCAAAAAACCGTGTCCTCACGGTTTACTGATTGGGATTAGCAAACCTTTGTGAGCGAGTACCTTTCTGACGTTGAGAGTCTCGTGAAGGACTCTGTGTATGAGCCCGAGGTCTGTCACTGGTTGACGGAGATGATTGAACACTACCTGGATATGTGAGGCCCTCTGGAGGCTGATATCAAGGTAATCTTTCAGGCATAGGAGACCCTCGTCGCTTCTTCTCTACCATCTGAATTGCATAGTCTTCTCCCATGTCAAAAGAGTCCGCTGAAGAAACAGTTGTATCAGAATCCTCATCTCCTCTCAGGTGTTTTAACTGTCGAACTTTTTGTGGAATCCTTTGGGGCATACAATGTTGTCCTACCATGTCTGGAAGTTTAAATTTTAAAACTTGCTGCAAACGCTGAATGGCAAAATTGGTGAAGACCCTGAGCTCTTTGTCTGTCTAGGTGAGTGGGGTACCAATGACTTGTGAATTGTGCAAGTATTTCCATCCTTCATGTCCCTTAAAGAAAATATCGTCAGGGCCAAATTTCTGTGTTGACAAATTGTTCCAGGCCGCATGAAACCATGAACAAATTTGAGAATCCTTTTGCATCATAACTTTTGCCTCATATAGGTACATATGAGGTGGCACTGAAGGTAAGACCCAATGATCCCCACTGGAATAACTCAGAAAGCGCGATTGCATCTTGTGCTGCTCAATGTGGTAACGTACCAGAAAACAAGCAGCATAGTATACCCCACAGCCCATGACAATACTTGCTACCTCCTTGGTCTTGGTATAAATGAATCCATGTACAACTTGGAAGGCAATTAATTCCTTCAACATGGTACCTGCTTCATGCCAGTACTGCGCAAAGTGATGATCCTCAATGGGTTGATTGTTTGGAAGTACCTTAGTTCTAGTTGCCACTGGCAGCCATATGCGCATGATTTGATAGTAATGTGCCAATGACTGCGGAGGACTAAATTCTTTCCAAACCAAATCCAACACAATGGGAATTTGGTTGAAGGGCATAATCATAGCCCTATTGTACTCTCTTGCAGCTGGAGTTTTAGGTGGGTTAAAAGCAGCATTTCCCCATACCTCAGGCTGTGGTGGCTGTGGTGTGGCTGTAGTAACAACAGGGTCAGCTACTAGCACAGTGACTTGTTGTGGTGTTGGTGGCACTGGCTCTTATACCATTGGCATCTCCTGCACCTCCTGTGAAGAAGACTGAAAAGCCAAAGTTCTCGCTTTTAAATAAGAAGCCATTAGCTGTTCCTCAGGTACACAGACTCTGTTGTCGATATTTGAAATGAGGTCCTCCACTTGAGTCTGCAGGCCGTCTACATCCTCCTGTAACTCCGCTATCCTACTATAGACATTGTCTATAGTATTTGTGGCAATGTTCTGCACTTGCAGTCTGAGCTCATTCATCTCGCTTTGGGTGAGCTTTCGTGGTGTTTTGCCCTCCACTGGCCCTTGTGCTAACCAGACCTGCATAAGGTGGTTATCCACTAAGTTGCTTGTGGTACCTCTGAGAGTCTACTCCTCTCTAAGTTTGTACATATCTAACTGCTGTTGTAAAGCCTCCATGCACTTCGCATGAGGTTCAACCAAATTTGCATAGGCAGCAAGCAGATTATTGGCTTCCTTCCAAACCTTGTTAGTGACAGAGATTTCATTTCTATTGGCCATGATTGTTTGTTGCAACTCCAGTATGTGTCTCTCTTGGTCAGCTTCAACCTGTATGTATTGCTTGAAAGTATCTTCATTGCGACAGATTGTATTCTTCATATCGGCAATGAGTTTCACTTGCTCAACATTTTCTGCCTCTGCCTTCGTACATCTTTCCGCTTGACTGTTTATTTCGGTTGTAGATTGGTCAAGCATAGTTGTGAGTGTAGCACATTGGATGGCCATCTTGTCATGCACTGTCTGCAACTCCGTATGTAGTGCATTCACTTGTTGCAACTTGCTTTCATGCTTCACTTGCATTTGGTATAGCTGTTGCTTATGTGCTTCGTGCAACTGGTCTTGCGCGAGGCCTGCCTCAATCAATTGTTCCTTGGCCAATTGCAAAGCCGCTTCTGTACTCTCCAAGTCTTGTTGCATCTTGAGAGTGACCTCTTCATCGACCTTATTTGCACACTCTGTGGCAAGTCGAGCCTCAAACTCCTTCCTGAGTTCCTCCCTCAAAGCTGCCAATTGAGTAGTGGGAACATGTGATTTGACATAAGTACCCAACAAATTAAGTGTCATATTTATGGAACTCATAAGCATCGCCTGTTGAGGGTCATCTTGGTGAGCTTGCTGCTGTTCTCCCTGATCCTCAACAGTGTGATGCCTTACGAACCACTCGGGCCATTGCCCCACCAGATTTTCTTCCTGAACCACTCCATCCGTCACTGGTGCTGCAATGTCTTGGCATTCTACCTGTGGTACCTCCGTCACAGGTGTGTGTATTATATGCGCCACAGGGTTTCCCCTGGACAATCGTTGCACCTCCGGAATCACTGTGTCCTTGACCATACCAGAATATTCATAGAGAAGGTCCCCCTTCTCAATTTCTGCCACCACCTGTTCTGTAGTGGGAATATCTAACCCTTCTTTTTCTAAATCAATTATTTCTGGTTGAACTGCATGGACAACTTGTGGTAACTTTGTGACAAGCCGATCATCTGGCTGTGATGGCTATGATACTGAAGTAACTTCCTCTTCCCTCTCTGAAGGTCCTGCTTCCAGTAATAGCAGTTCTCTGTGCTGCTGTGCCCCTTCCTGCACAAGAGCTTGGGAAACATTATCATGCGGATTCCGTGAAGCTAGTGGATCTGCCACTACAGTCTTTCCCCGTCTCTGTCTCTTAGTCTCAGGTTGCCCTGCCAGTCCACCCTCACTGTGTGAAGAGCCTTGCTCTTCCATTGCAGTGGTTTCTGGCTCAAACACTCCCATCTCCTTTCTTTCTCGCGCATCAAGTATGCCAAAATCAAGAATTATTTGAGCAATAATTGGGCCAGACACTATAATAGGAGACTTTGCGGCAGTACCCTGTAATCTTTTCATCTCCTCTACCTGTGCGTTGTACATTATGTCCGCCCATTCTACCTCTTCTCCTCTCAGGGCTTTGAGTATTTCTTCTGTGAAGGATCTGCTCAAATACTGTTGGTTCTGTTTCATGGCAAACAGAACGTTCAATACCTGGCCTACCTCTCTTAGCCCTGGGTACACAGCCTTGGTACAAGCATAACCCTGAGTTTTAAAGAAACTCCCTTCTTGGAATAAGTCCCATATTTGCAGTCTTGCCCTGTGCTCCTCCACATGCACCTGGCCTGCTGGCAATCGAAACAATTGCTGTAGGTATAGGGGAGTAATTAGTAATTCAACTCCCTTCACCGTTGTTGCTCTTGTCCTTGGCTCAAAGTTCTGCAAGAATTGTAACATGTACTTTTTAGAGGACTGTAGGGGACTTAGACACTTATACGGGATCTGGAGGGTACCCTTAATTTTTGCACAGACTGAGACAAACAGGAACCTTAGGGGTGACAGCAGCGCACTGTAGAGGGGGGTTACATAGCCCACACAGCCGACACAGCAGTCACAGCCCACACAGCCAACACAGCCGTCACAGTCGTCACAACCCACACAGTCGTCACAGCCCACACAGCCCACACAGCCGTCACAGCCCACACAGCCCGTCACAGTCGTCACAGCCCACACAGCCACACAGCCGGTCACAGCCCGACACAGCCAAACACAGCCAGTCACCGCTTGACACAGCTGTCACGATAATAGGGAACGAAGAGTAGGACAGGGAACGACTGTGGGGAACAACACCTGTGAAGGGAACATGTTAATTCACATACGACGGTTAGAGAGGGAAACGGTTAGAACCGCGGATAGGAGGATAAAGGGGAGAACGGGGATTATGAGGATGATGATCATTATTCGGGGAAGGAGGATTTCGGAGTCATACGGGAGCGGAAGTCGGTGAGCACGATGAAGGAGGAAAGAGGATTAGTAGATGCTTGTTATATGCAAAGCTGTAGGGATATTGTAGAGGAGAATAGAGACACAATGGCTTCGGCCTGATACCTGATAAATCATAATCTGATACTTATACGATACAATCACACTGTGTAGAGAGATCTGAGTGAAGCTGTGGATTGAATGGATTAGTGGAGGGAACCGATAAATTGATGAAGCAAACTGATACTTAATTATCAATGGTAGGGTAGCTAAGATGAATGCGGAAAAGGAAACAAATAGGAAACACCCCCATGATACACTAGCTGTAGGTCATGACTGATTGTTCTGCGCGGGCTGAGTACTTAGAGATTTACAACTCTTCTATCTTGGAGTTTCCGCCTCGGATAGCGAAGGGATGGGTGAGTAAAAGCCGCGCGACATTTGGCGACCATACTGGGGACCTGGGACATGAACAACCAGATGTGACAGGCATCTGGTGGGATCATGGTGGTTGGACCATTAAAGAGTTTGAAGTGAATCAAATTCCCTGTGGAACGAAGGAAGAAAGATTGTCCAAACAATTCTTTCAAAGGTTCTTGGAATTGCCAGACGGATGTAAAGAAAATATTCTTAAACGAGTGCATGATGCTGATCCAGAATGGGGTCTGGAGAAAGGAGTGATAAAGATTTATCAGGTAGCCTGTAGAGGAAGAGCACGTTGGTTACCAACATTAGTTTATGTGATAGCGTTGCTATCCATTAAACGAGTAGAGTTTGAAGGCTGGGAAGAAAGAAAGGTGAATGTTTATACTCATATGCATGAAGAGCTTGTACTGGTAAAGAATTGGATTCCAAAGGATATTTTGTGGATCAAACTCACACCAAGAACAGCTTTTCAGACTTGTTTGCCATATGGTTATATGGTAACGGAGACTTCAAGTATAGCCAAGGGTGCATTGAAGCTTGAAAGAAATCCAGGCATATACGAGAGATATTACAGAAGAGAGTTTTGGTTATTGCCACATTAAAAGAAATGAAAGACATGGGACATGAGTGATGAAAGAGAAGCTAGACGACAAAGATATTCATCAAAAAGAGAAAGCTATCTGAAAGCTAATTATCCATATCTTTGGGAGAGAGGAATAGACATAGGGAATCATCTGGACCTCTCACACCATCAAGATCAAAAAGTGCATCACCTATACCGGAAGAACTAGAGTTGGATGCCACTCCTTCTGTTTCTTTGCAAGAAAGATTAAGGGAATTGGTACAGGAAGAAGATCAATCACGAGGTGAAAGATCTGAGGTACATCCTTGGATAAAAGACTTGACAGAAATCTTTGATAAGAGTTGGCATGGAACACCAAAAGCAGGAACTCCAGTTTCTGAAGCAGAAGATGAAGAAGGAGATGAGGATGTGGCAGAGCCAACGGAGAGTTCAGACTCTCCAACACCATTACAGTTGAGTTACATGAGTGAAGAAGAAACCCAAGGGCAGAACTTGGAGGATGAAAACAGAGAGAAGAAATTGGAAGAGGAAGAATATGAAGAAGTAGACCCAACAGCTGAGGTTGAGACTACAACCAGGACATCCCAACCCGTTGGACCTGGATCAAGTGGAGCACTTGGATCACAGGCCAACGAAGGTGTCGGCTCAGGGGATCAGGCGGGCTGCCTGGATCTGGCTCTGGGGGGACAGGGAGTGTGGGAAGTAGTGCAACTGAAGCTGGGAATACTGTGAATATCGTGGGGCCAGAAGCAGGGAGTGCTCAAGGGCCACCACTTGGTGGAAAATCCACCACAAAAACAACAGGTCCAGAAGGACCAGCACCAGCAAGGGTGCCAGCACCTGTCAGTGGGCAGAAGGTAGGGCCACAGATGGCGTTACAACCAACACGGGCAAAACCACCCTTTCCAATATATTCAGGAAAAGGGATCCCGATGTACACATTAGCCAATTTGAGCACATGTGTATAGTGAACAATGAGAATGGCGATGATGCCAAGATGAGACTGTTTCCTTGTTCACTTATCAAGAAAGCAAGTGAATGGTATGCAAGATTCCCTGATAATCATTTCCTAACCTGGAATGGCTTGAATACAGCATTTCGAAATAGGTTCAGGACAAGTAAAACTGAGGATGAAGTGTATGGAAGTTTACAACAGCTGAAGCAGAAGAAGAAGCATGAAACTGTTGAAGAGTATATGGAGAAGATGGAATTGATGATGAAAAAGCTGGCTGCAGTACCAGCACCCGGTTTACAGAAGACTGGTTTGTGAGTGGACTAAGACCAGAGTTGCAGAAGAAAGGATATGTTACCCCATAATACAGTGGAGGAGGCATTTGAAACTGCAAACAGAATTGAGCAATTGGGAATGCTCAGGAGAGAGAAAAAGGAAGATGAGGACTCTGAAGATGAGTCAGATGAAGAAGAAGAGCAAGAACTAAAAAGAAAGAGTAAGAGAAAGGAAAAGTTGAAGAGGGATAACTATGAGAAAAGATTGGAAGAAATCTTGAAGAAGTATGCACAGAGGCTGCAACACATTGGAGGAAGGGTGTATGGTGTGCAAAGTGCCAGAATGAAGGCCATACACTACCCTACAAGAATGCCACATGAAGGAGAAACACTGTACTATCTGTTAAAATGGATAACCATTCTACTGAGAAGAATTGTTACTACAGAAGAGACAGCTGCAAGAGAACCTAGGCAAGTGAGGGTGCATCAGGTGCAGCCCCAGCCAAGAAGAAGCAATGATCAGGACCACTATGGTAGGTCTGGTGGTTATAACATGGCATGGAAGGGAGAGGTAATTCAAGAGGGAATTACCAAGGAAATTCCAGAGGCAACTATCAGGGTAATCCAAGGGGGAATTACCAGCCCGGGAATCAGGATTATAGAAATAATCCAAGACCAGACCAAGGGCGAGGACCCAATGGTGAAGAGCTATGTTACTATTGTAATCAGCCAGGACATCGCAAGGCAGCCTGTTCATTCTGGATAAGACACCAGAATGAGATGAGAGCTCCTGTGAATGAGGGCCCAGTGGTGGCAGCTCACATTAGGCCATGTGTTTGTCCAGAAGTAAGTACAATGATAGTAACAAGAAGTAAAGCCAAACTAATACCTCCAGTAGAAGAGGAAGAGAAGATGAGACTGGAAGTGGCAAGGATATGCCTGAAGATGAAAGAGACTTGGAAGGATGAGAAGGAACTGCACAAGGAAGTGGCAGATACTATAAGGGAAATGCAAAAGAGTACTGATATTCCTGTGGCAGAGTCCCTCTGATTCGGATGGAGAAAAGACGAGGGGAGTGAGGAAGAAAGGAAAAAAGAAGATGCAGATGCAGACAGTACAAAGTAATGAAGAGACTTTGGCTGAAGTAATATGTCAGACCAAAGCAGAAATTACCATTGGACAGCTATTAGTTGTGGCACCTTATTGTAGGCACAGGCTGTATCAGGCAATCAATCGAATTGCCCAAGAGACAGGAAACACAGACCTGAACAGCAAGGTGACCAGTTATAATGTGAAGCCGGAAGGGCGAGAACCAGTCATGGACTTTGATGATTCTATGCCAGTAATCCAAATTGAGAATTGGAAGCACAGAACTAACTGATTACTGATAGATGGTGGTTATGGAGTAAATATCATGACAGACCAATTAAGGAAGAAGCTTGGTCTAAGTAACATGAAACCAGCCCCATTTACAGTAACAATGGCAGATCAAAAGAAGTGTACAGCCATTGGGATTAATAAGAGGAGTTAAGATACAGATACAGAAAATGATCTTTATGATCACAGTAACTGTATTAAAAATGGATGATAGTCATGGAGGCTTACTCCCTTATTATTGGACGTCCGTGGCTGAAACAGGCCAGGGTATTCCATGACTGGAATTCTCAGA